>VWZX01001803.1:613920-815652 GCA_013399015.1 Galbula dea | reverse complement strand
AAGCCGTCCCCTACCTGGGTCAAGATTTCGGGGCGCTGCGGCAGGAGTGCCTGCAGGAGGGGCGGCTCTTCCAGGACCCCTCCTTCCCCGCCGCCCCTACCTCACTTGGCTACCGAGAGCTGGGGCCCAGCTCCTACAAGACGCAGGGTGTCGTCTGGCGCAGACCAACGGTAGGGCGGCAGCGAGGGGGTGGGTCCTAGGGTCCTGGTGTCAGTAGCATCCTCCCGCAGCGTCACAGCGCCTTTTCACCCCTTTTTTCTCTCCCCTTCTCCCCGCTTTCCTCCCCACCCCCCACTTTAGATTGCGTGTGATTTAATTCTGTGAGGGTTGTACTGTTTGTGCTCTCCTTTCTCCCGCTCGGCCCAGGCGGAGGTGGGTTTCCACCGGGTCGTGGCGCGGCTGCGGAGCGGGCGTGGACGGCCTTGGGCTGAGAGCCGCTCCCGCAGCCTCCCTGGGCAGCAGCTGCAATATCTCGGTGCTCCTCTTACGTGAGGCTAGGAGAAGCGGGGACCCCGTTCCTTTGCCCGTGTCTGGGCTGGCGAGCAGGCAGGGTGTCGCAGAATCACATAGTGTTAGGGGTTGGGAGGGACCTCTGGAGATTATCTAGTCCAACTCCCCCTGTCAGAGCAGGTTCACCTGGAGCAGATTGCACAGGATGGCGTCCAGGTGTAATGTGCTCTATCTGGAAAACAAGCAGGGAAGACACTGTTCACTTCTCTGGCCTGAGTTCTCCATGGGGACAAACTGATTGCTTTGAGTAGTGCTCAAGGTTATTGCTTCAGGTGACTCTTTACCTTAGCAGGGAGATGAGCTGACCGCAGTGTGGAAGTTTCCATCCTGAGCCCTCGCTCAGCCTGCACTTCTGGCTACCGGAGCAGTCCTGTCTGGCCGCAGGAGCCATTGGGACAGATAGACTTTGGGATGTTTAGGCATTTCTGGAAGATCCTGACGTGTTCAGTGGTGGGGAGGTAATAGCAGAGTGGTGTGTCCATGTGCGGTGGACCTCTTGGCACACTGTAAAATGCAATGGCTGCCCACAAGCTTTGGACACCAGCTCCCATTCTCACAGTGCTTAGTCTGTTTGGTACCTGCACTCATTCCTGACCTGCTCCATCTCTGTGGCATTGATCTGCTGTGGTCAATCGCATGTTTAAATTCACTGTAAGTGGGGCCTTGATTCCTCCCTGGCACATGGGTATATGTAATGCAAGGCTTCTTTTGTTCCCAGGAGCTGTGTTCCAGTCCCCAGTTCATAGTCGGTGGAGCAACTCGCACAGACATCTGCCAAGGGGCCTTAGGTAAGGTGGGGGCAGAAAGCTGAGTTGTGCATGCAGGTGCTGTCCCACAGTTTATACTATGCTGTAACTTGCTCTGTAAATAGATCCTCTTGCATCCTACCACCTCTCCTCATATCAAAGCAGACGTTTCTTGCCTTTTGTTGGCAGCTGCAGGCAGGGGTTGTGTGTGTTTGGCCACTGAACACAGCCTTGCTGTGTGCAGCAAGCAAGGGTGACACAGGCTGGTTTCCTGCTGGCTTTTCTGATTGCTGCCTGGTTTTGTGTCTGCATCTGTGTGCCTGACTGTAGCTTGACTATTTTTTGCCTGTGACAGTCTGCTTAGAAAAGCAGTTCAGTCCATAGCAAAGTGTTTCTTTCCCCTGTGGGAGAGAGTGCTGCTGAGCAGGAAGGGACCCCTTGAAACCTGGAAAGATGCAGTATGGGGAAAACAAATTATACAGAGGGATTCCCAGCAGCTCACCAGCTCTCAAAGAAAATATTTTGGGGGTAATGGGCCAGCCTGTAAGCCCTCTGCTTTTGCTGTGGCTGCCTCTTAGTTTGTGTAGTGGCAGTCCCTGGGTCAGCCACACCCTGGGAGCTGCAGGGAAGCCCTGAGGGACCGCAGGAAACAAGTGGCTTAACCTGGAGTGGAAGTGAGGCTTCTGTTTATTCCAGAACTGTAGGGAGAGTAGTTTAGATTAGACTGATAGTGTGCTCAAGGGAAAGCCCTCAGTGGAGGGAAACATGACTAATACCTACCATGTGTTGTGCTTTCACAGCAGGCTTGGCAAAGGAGTGAAGTTCTGTTTGTTTGCTTTTTGTCAGTATAATATTGGCCAGCTTCTCAGTTTCTAGTCCCACTGCTGCTGCTGCTTGTGTTTTCATGTCCAGAAATGTAACAGATGGGGAAGCTTATTTCACATGTTTTGTGCTTGTGCTATCTTTCAGAAGTTACTCAGGTTGGTGCTTTGTGTAAAATGCCCTGACAATAAAAAGTACTTCCATTGTGAATTTAGTTCTTCTCATTAGTTTTCAGATTGTGGAGTTGCTGTTGTTACTGACAAACCTTGTTCTGAATGGATGAAAACATTTGTTGTTTTAATGGCCTTTGGACCAGTCAGATGTTCTCAGGAGGTTATAAAGTACCACCAAAAGATATGAACTAACTCCCAGCTTGTATTATTCTATCTTCTGAAACAATATTTGAACAGCAGTTTGTAAATGTTGTTGTTTAGATTACTGTTCTCACCATGATTAAGTACTTCTTTTGGAACTGCCTCATCTGACACTAGTGTTTTTATTGGTACATTTGCTTAAGCTTCCATCTGCTTGAACTTTGTGTGCTGACACTGATGTCATGTCACACTTTAGGATATCACAGAGGTTGCACTGGAAGATGTCAGGTGCTCTTGGAGACCTGTACTTTTTATTATGCTGCTTTTTTCCATAGGAAGCTTTTGTAGTCTGTTATTCCTCAAAAGGCTTGATCAAAAAGCAACAGATCTGTGCCCATGAGGAATTCTGTCGCTATTACTAAGCCATTAAGAACATCTTAGAGTACCACAGGGACAGATGAGGTGTCCAAAGCACACACACCCATCGCTGCTCTACCAGGCTCCTTGCCAGGGCACATGTAACCAAATAGCTCAGCTAATGAGCAGTGGTGCAGATGTTCCTTTTTAGCCCAAGTGGTCTGTGGGCCAGATGCAGCCTTTTAAGTTTGTTTCATTGGCTTTGACCTGGACTGTATGTGTATGATAGTGTGATGCATAGAGGGCATAACTGATCAGGAGCACAGGAAAGTTTGTACCCTCACCAAGGCAGCCATTCATTGGGTTCTCCAGTCACCAAAATTCTGCCCCTTGGGCTTTGGATTATCTCTTTTTTTTTTCCTGGTTTTGTTGGTTTTTAGGAGAAACTTTCAAAGGTAGGTACTTGGAGTTAGTTTTGCAGTCTCAGAGCTGAAGCCAGTGATGGTATTTGGCTCAGAATGACAGCATGTGGGATGTGGTGACTCATTGCAGCAGAGGGGAGGAACCGAAGTCACTGCGGAGAGCAAGCTATTCACCCTTAACTGCCTTCCTTGGAGGGGATGTCACCATGGCATCACAACACTGGGCTGTACACAGGCTAATATCTCTCTTCTTCTGTTTAGACACAGGTGTCTCCTCCTTACCTAAAAATGTGTGGAGAAGTAATGAATTGGATAGGATGGGGTTAGGAAATGAGATGCATGGTTTTCCCATGCTGGCAAGCAGTCTTCTGTAAGTGGGTTACCAGAACCTCGTGTTTCTAACCAGAAAACTTGTTGGAGTCCTGGGATGGTAATATAAATAAGTAGTTGTTAATCGAGACAGAATTCAATAAGTGTCTGGACAGTGCTCTTAGACATATGGTGTGATTTTTATTTGGGAGGAGGGGAGGAAAGGGGGACTTGTCCTGTGCATAGCCAGGAGTTGGACTCAATGATCCTTGTAGGTCCCCTCCAACTCAGGACATTCTATGATTCTACAGCTATGAGTGTTTTAAAATAAAGATGTCTCTGTGGTTGGCTGAGTGTACGTTTTTCCTTTGACCCTACACTGTTGCATGGGCTCTGCAGTGACCAGAGGAACTGCCTTTAGGTTACAGCCCTCCAGGAGCTTCATGAGGATGCTTGGCTCGTTTAAGCTCTATGGCTAGTTTTACTTCTCTTGCAATTACATATTTTGTAATATTCTTGTTTAAAGCTGGAGATTAGATAAGTGCAGAGATAGATGTATAGAAATAAGAACTAAAAGGTTGGTAGCAGCAAAAAGGAAGCATAAGAAAATGTAGTACTGTTTAATATAAATAAACTCAGCCTGATAATATTCCATTTTTGGATAAACTTGTTCTGCCTATTGTGTTGTGCTTTTACAAAGATTCTCCTTGATTAATTTAGCCTTGCTAGCACTCCTTTCAAATTCTTCCTATCAGTAACCTGTCTGTTAGCTTCCTCTTGAGCTTTCCTTCTCTATCAAAGCAAATGTCACTGTCAAGAGCCTTACAAACAGTTCTTACAGTTAACATTATTTGGTAAAGACCCTCCTCAGGCTTACTTAGTGCAGGCTAAAACTCCAGCTATTATCACAAGGTCTGTTCTCATCCAGGTTTTGAGTTATAATGTCTGGTTTCAGTGGTGACTGTTCAGAAAGGCAGAGATTTATCATCTCTGACTGTTGAGCTCTTTTAAATGTGGAAACCAAAAGGTGGTGTGTCTCCCAGATGTGCTGCATCTGTCTTTTAACCACAAGAAGACCATGCCCAGAGTTGTCTAAGGTCTTCATCTGACTCCAGGTTCTCCTTAGAAAACAGTATAAAGTTCAACAGAGATATTTTACCACAGTCTGCTCTTTCTTCATGTCTGCCTTGAAGGGACAGCTAAAAAGTAAAAGAAATTATTCTTGAACTCTGGTTATGGGCTGAGAGGTGTTCTGGGGGGGAGTTTCTCCTCCTTGAACTTCAGTGCTTCTTATCTGCAGGGGAAATCTGACTCAGAGGTGTATTATAACATTAAAGGGTGCATGCTCTTAATCTAGATGTCTGAGCAGCTTCTTGACCAAGGCTTCCTGAGCTGCTGTGGTCTTCTTGCTCACTTACTCTTTCTCTGCTGCTCTCTGCCCTCCCAGCCCCTGCTTTCTTCCTGGAACAGAAATGCCAGTATTTCTTCAGAGGAGTGGTGGGACAGCTGCTGTCTGAGCCAGGATTGTTACCATTTTAAATCAGCACAGCTTTTCTGAGGATAGTAACACCAATGTCAAATGCCCTGGGAGGTCTCTTTTTGAGTGGGGGAGTTTTCCTGCTTGAGTAAGGCTTTGCAATGGGAACTCTGGTTTATGCTGCAGATTGAGTAACAGAGAGGAAAAAAACACCTCCACAGCTGACTGTGAACAAGGGGCAAACCACATGCCTTCAGCAGTTTCCACCCAGCTGCCAGACCATGCACAAAGTGCCTTCAGCTCTGCCTGCAGCTTTGGTACAGAGGCTGTATGGTTTTACTTAGCTGTGCCTTAGGACTGGCCCAGTGATGCTGAGCAGGCCAAGTTGCTCTCTTTAGGGGTTTATCTAATTTAGCCTGAATGAGAGCATGGATCTGTCTAACCATGTGAAGGCATCCTAGTAGTCTAGGTAAGGATATCTGTATTGGCTTTAGCAAGCTAGTGTAGGTCTGAGATGCCAGAGACTCCACTTCACCTCCAAGTTGCACATGTCTGTCTGTAAAAGCCTTGCTGAGTGTGGGGGGTGTGCCAAGGTTGTTCTGCTGCTCAGACAGGCACTTGTCTGTGAGTTATCAGATATTTGGCCTCTGTGTTGAGATGAGGCCAGTTAACTTACCAGTTAGTGTATTTGTGACTTGTCTTATGACTGTTCCCAGCATTCAGGATGCTTTGGGATTGCTGTTCCTTAGAAGTTAAGTGTCTCACTGAGGCTTGCTAACATTTCCCAGGTGTGAATGATTGTTCTTGCTACAGCAGAAACTCAGTGGCACAACAGGGAGAATGGAGATCCCTGCTCTTTTGTTTTTCTTTTAGGATTTTGTGGGACTTAAACATCCATGGCTTCTGTGTGCTAGAAGAGGAATATCTGGGGGAGGGGGAGGAGGCCCAGGGTTGTCTGCCTGTGTGTAGGGCCGGGGTGTTGGTGGACAATGCTCAGCTCTCCTGTGATGTGTGCTGGCCCAGAGCACAGGTATGTTTACATCCATCCCCTTCTCCCACAGTGTTTCTGACACAGAATATTTCTACTGCCAAATACATAACAACCCACTGCTCTCTTGACCCACAAACTGTGACCTCCTTAAGGTCAGTAAGGTGACAGAGATTTGTTTGACTGGATTAATGAGTTGATTTGCTGTGATGAGTGCCAGTGGGAGGAAAACAAGTTAAGGAGGAAGGAGTGGAGACAATAAGATATTAAGTCAGAAGTAGTACAGTATTAACTGAGCCTGATCCCACAAAAGCACCAAAGTGCCAGGGCTCTTCTCTAGGCAGGAGCTGTCCCTTGGGCTCAAAGAACCCCAGCTCTTGTTCAGAAGCTGCTTGTTGTGGAGATTTAATAAAACCAGGGATCCTCAGTACAGAAGAGATTTCTGCAGTCTCTCCCAAGTGATTGCCATGTTGTTAGGTTTATTTGAAGACTCTTTGGTCAAAAAAAAAACCACTAAACCCAAACCCCACAAACCCACAAAGCAGGCAGGCTGTGTGAGCACAGATCTGAGCTAATCTGAACTGAAGTTGGAAGTCCTGTTGTTGCTTTTTGACCAAAGGATTTGTTTCCAGAGACCTCTAATATCCTCCTCTGTAAGGAGAAGCGCTGTGAAGGGTAACCCCTAAAGCCCTCATGCAGCTAGGGGACAGCTGTTAATTGTAGACTAGCCCATCTAAAAATGCCTTTTAGTATCTCCTAACCTCAGGCTCTTTCCCAGCAAGCACAGCTCCCAGGGAAGAGGGTCTCAGTGCTACAAAGGAGGCTGTAAGAAGAGTCACTGGTTTTCAGGGTGAGATGGATGTGCTGTTGCAGAGGAGGGAGGGGAACATTCTCATTGTGTCATAATCTGTCACAGGAGAATGGCAAGGTGACTTCCCTCTTTGAAAAACTTCTCTCACATGATGGTTTCTCCTTTGCAGTGCAAGCAGCCATTGGCAGGCCTAAAGGGAAAGTTTTATGTTCAGAATCTCCCCTCGAGGTTGGAAGGAGTAAAACATCTCAGGTTTTGAAATTATTCTGCAATTTCACATCTTTCACCTTTTGTGAGATGTGAAGAAGGCCATGGGACAAATGTCATTCTTAGACCTGCTGCTGGAGGTCAGCTGCAAAAAGTGAGGGGCAACCTGGAGGAAGTTGCAAGTTGTCTGTGTTCCTCCTTGTGCTGTCTGAGTGGTGATGTATTTAAGCCTGAGGATGGCCCTCAAGAGCTGCTTTAGAGTTAACTCTCCTTGAGACTTTATCCCATTTGAATGCCAGCTTCTCACCTGTGAACTTTTGACCCTTTTCCCATAGGAGAGAGCTGGCTGTATAGATACCACTGCTTTGCTGGCCTCTGACTTGCTAGCAACTGCAGCTGGTTCATGTTTCTTCAACCTGCAGTCCTACACATGCTGTAGAACCATTTTGTGGGGTCTGATGTTTAATAGCAATTTTCCTGCGTTCACAAAGGAAGGCAACAGCAGATCTGGTCATGGTAACAAGGAGTTTTGTGTTGGGCTGTGGGAGTCAAGGGATCAGCTGGGTCTTTAAATCTCTAATCACCTTGCTAATTGGTTGCAGGAGGCCCTTGGCTGAGCAGAAGGGTAACCACTCCGTTAAAGTAACAGTGCTTTCTGAAAATAATTAGAAATAATAGAGGTAATGTTTATGTAGTTCTGGTGTCCTCCTCCCTCTACTTGGTAGGAGATGGTGTGGAAAAATACTGTCCAGACAGCCTGGGCCCTGCAGGCTCATGTGTGCTGGCTCCATCCCAGGAAGGGTGAAGCAGTGTGTGGGGCTGTGGAACAGTGCCTGCCTTCAGGCCTTTCCTGACTTTCTGGTGACTAGAGCCAGAGATGAGGTGTGGGACTAAAGAGTTCTCTGTTTAGCAAGAGCCTCCAGAGCTGTGTAAGGTGAAAAGAGCTTCTGTTTGGTAGGTGGCTGGCAAGAGACCTTAAAAGGAGCTCAGCCATAGGATAAGTCTCTGGATGGCAAGTCATCAGGCATTTATTAAATATGGAGGGGGGAAAGGAAAAAGCCTCTGCTTGAGAAAGCACTAGCTTTATAAGGAGAAACTGCACCCCTGAGCACCTGCCTGTGCCCACAGGCACCCTGCTCCTCACCTGTTCCCCATGCTGCTTCCTAACCTGTAGGCACTCAACTGAATATTGTGGTTTCTTTCCAATAGTCCCAGCATAGGTGGTAACTGTGTTGGTAGATCATAAAAAGCCTGCTTTTACTTTTTTACTACTATTTGGTTATTATTATTACTACTTGGGTCTTGTAGCAATGCAACACTTGCCTGTCAGTGTATTTGTGTAACATATATTTGATCTGCCTTAGAGGTGGAGTGATGGGAGGGAGCACCTCGTCACAGTTGAGGTGATTATTGGTTATAATGCACAGTCCCTATGGAATGAAGTTTGAATAATGAATGGTGTCTGTCTGACTTTCTGTCTGTCTGTCTTTTTTTTGCAGGGGACTGTTGGCTTCTAGCTGCTATTGCCTCTCTCACCCTGAATGAAGAAATTCTGGCCCGTGTTGTTCCCAAAGACCAGAGCTTCCAGGATAAATATGCAGGAATTTTCCACTTCCAGGTAAGTGAAAAACATTCTTCACCCCCTAGTACTGTTGTTAGGAGGCAGTGTGTTTGGGTGTCTATAAGTATGTAATGTTTTCTGTAACACTTTGAGGGACGTCAAAGAGCTAGGCAGAAAAACAGAGACATCAGGGAGAATGATGGTGGTGGAAGGAAGAAAAGTCCTGACCAAAATGCTGGGAGTGGTGGCTCTCTGTGGTCCTGCCTCCATCAGCAGGTCCAGCTGAAGATGTGCATCCCTGAACAGGGTGGGCAAAGCTGGCTTGGAAAGGTGTTGCTTTTCCTCTAGGAATCTGGTGTTAGTAGATAAACATCCTGGTGAGCTGAGTGCTCAGCTTGAGGCAGTGACAAGGTGTTTGTGCTCTCTTTCTAGTTCTGGCAGTATGGGGAGTGGGTGGACGTCGTGGTGGACGACAGGCTGCCCACCAAGAACGGGGAGCTGCTCTTCCTACACTCCGCAGAAGGCAGTGAGTTCTGGAGCGCGCTGCTGGAGAAGGCCTATGCCAAGTGAGTCAAGGCCAGGCTTTCACCTCACTCCAAAGTCCCAGTGCCTCTGCTTCCCCATAGCATCCTCAACTGCACAGATACTATGCATTTACATCAGCTTAATTATTAGCCTTTACGGTTTCTGAGGCATGTGCTTTAGTAAAGCTTTGCTGGCAGGTGCTTAAGACAAGTAGCCCTAAGTATTGGCTTTGCTGCTAGCCAATAAAAAGAGCTCTTCCATCTCGTACAAGAAAACTGGTGAAGGACTTTTTAGGAGGTCAGATAGTGATAGAACCAGGGGAAATGGAACAGGTTGCCCAGAGAGGTTGTAGAAGCCTCATCCCTGGAAGCTTCTAAGACAAGGCTGGATAGGGCTCTGAACAACCTGATCTAGTGGAAGGTGTCCCTGCCAGGCGGGGGGTTGGCACTAGATGATCTTTAAGGTCCCTTCCAACTCTGGCAATTCTGTGATTCCAGGTTATTCCTAGAGTGCTGTCTCCTGTCACAGGAGCCTGGGAAGCTCTGTTTCATGTGCTCTATGCAACAGTGAGGGCTTCCAGCTGCAGTTCTTCAGCACGTGAAACATATCAGTCTTTGCAATGACCATGCCAATCAAAGCAGAACTCAATAGCCAGGATGACTATTAAGCAAGGTACTCTTTCATGCAGTGCTGGACACACAGGGGATAGCTCCACCTAATGTGTGCACTGTATAAGCAAAGTTTCAACACTTACATACCATTTTAACATACATATTCACAGTATAGGCAGGATTATTCTAAGAACTCATTATCCTCAGTCCCCTCCTTCCAGCAGATGTGCTTTACCCTCTGGTGGTGTCTTTGGGGGTCTTGTTGTTGAAGGCTCCAAGTCTTCCTTGATGCTAACTTCCAACTTTTCTCCTGGTTCTGTAAACTTTCTCCTTTTGAAAACATCACCCAGCTCATTCTGGTTTGGCAGGCCTTTCCTCCTCTACAGCAGGACCTTATCACTCTTGGCTCCTCCTCAGAGCCACAAGCTCCCTGGAGAAACACCTAACAAGCACATCTGGCTATAACAATGGATTTGTTAAAGCACACTTCTGATTCTATGATTTTACAAATGCCAATCTAAAGCTAACCACTCTTTCAGTTCAAGGTGAAGTTGTTCACATCTGAATTTCCAATATTGAGATAGCCAAGGAAGAATTCTGCCATATGTAACATTACTATTTTCAACTGACTTCAGAAATTGTCTTAGATTAGCTGAAAATTAGACCCATAATTGGTAAGCAGATTAAAAACAAATGTGTGGGACTAGAGAGGCATATTGTTGGGTCTTGATTTTTTATTAGACTTTTTTCTTCAAATAGTGTTCATGATTTTTGTCATTGATCTGACTGAGTCTGCAAGCTGTATACATGATCATATAAGGTTTTATGCTGAACTTTCCAAGTATAGATGTCTAAGAGGCAGAGCTAAATGAGGGCCACCTTCATAGCTGCCATGGTACTGCTGAAAGCAGAAATGCTGTGACAGTTGGCACAACTGAGAGTAGTGGAATAGGGAACCTGATGGTTGTGTCTGTGAGAAGAAGAAAATAGGGAACCTGATGGTTATGTGTGTGTGTCCCCTTTTGTGCAGGCTAAATGGATCTTATGAGTCTCTCTCTGGTGGCACCACCACTGAAGGCTTCGAGGACTTCACTGGTGGAATTGCAGAATGGTATGAGCTGCAGAAGGCACCACCCAACCTCTTCAAAATCATTCAGAAGGCACTTCAGAAAGGCTCTCTTCTTGGCTGCTCCATTGATGTGAGTTAGCAGGCCTGTTGCTGCACACTCAGCTCTTGCTGTGTCCAGGCAGCTGGGGGATGGACCTGTGCTTCATCCACAGGAGGCGTGCAAAGGATGGTGGTCTCCTCTGCCTGTGGTTCTCTGCTCTCTCTTGTGTCTGGACAGTTTGACCCAAGAGTGTGACACAGGCATATACTCTGCTTGGGGGGCTATGTACCTAGAGATTTTGCCATTTCATAGGTTCATGGTAACAAATTGTACAGGGAACTTATTAGGGGTCCAGATCTACATCTTTGTTCTTAAGAAAGCTCAGAGCTTGGCAGCAGGTGGATACAGACTGAGTGGGTTTGGACAGAAAGCTGCTGCTAGTGGCTTCTGCAGTCAGGTGCTCAGAAGTGGCAACATCTGTCCTTGCTGTGGCCTGTTTGTCACACAAATTGTGCCAAAACATTCTCCAAAAATCTGGGCTCTTTTCTTGAAATAGAGGGGCTCAGGCTGTTGCCAGGCCTTTAAAAGGCACTATGGGAAAACATGTTGCCAAAGCTGAACCTGCATGAGAAGGAAAAGAGGAGCCTTGGCCCTGCCTGCAAGGATTCAGCATCACTTTTATCCTTGCTGAAATGAGTCTATGTATTGTTATTTCGGTAATAACCCTGCTCCCAAATGAGATTACATCTTAGTCATGTCTAAAGGGCAGGTAAACTGTTTACAAGGGCTCCAGTCATAAAATAAACTCAAATGTTTCCTCCCATTTTTCAAGTTAAGTCAGAGGCACAGGAGAGGGAAGCTTCCCAGCAGGAAAAGTACTTGGTTCATGTCTGCGTGCGACTTTGCAGCACTTTCAAGGCCTCCTTTACTTGTTGCCATTTAGATAAGGATCTGGCATCTGGATTTCTGCCCCAGAATGAAGCAAATCGATTGTCAAGGGTGGGAGGGAGCAAATATATTCCATTGTTGGCAAGTGCTGACACTTTGTGTATTGTAAACCCATTAGTAGTGAGTTTAGCCTTTGAAATAATCCTTTACAATCTTTCCTTCTCTTCTGTGAGAGAAATACAGGCACAGAGGTGCAGCATTATGTGGAGAGTGCCCTGTGGGGCAGTAATAGGACCTGAATTGACAGCAGGAATCCTGCCTGCTTGACCCCACTCTTCAAATGTGCTTGTGTAAAGATCACACACTTTCTGAAATGGTGGGGAGGCAGCAACAACCATATGTTACAGAGAGGGTTCAGCATCATTACAGTAAGATATCAAGCAGTTTCTAGCAAGAAATGCCTTTTTTCTGCAGTGTTTGTAGGCCAGACTGCATGAGTATTGGAATGTGATAGGGTGATTATGCTTTCAGGTTTGTATGGCATCCAAAGTGCAGCCTTTTCCCTTGTTGCCCTGCATGGCTGGTCCTAGGGCAGTGGTGCTGGGGAAAGAAAGGGGAACCTCTCACCTCACTGCATGGCTGAAGGGGTGTTTTCACCTCAAAGCAAAGCAATGGGGCTTGCTGGACCTGGATGTGATCCCTGGTGATGCCCCCAGTGTTCCTCTGGTCCCTTGAGAGCATGGAGTTCATTGTGTGTATCCCTTTAGTACAGCACTTGGAGATGCACCACACCGAGTGTTCTGGAGGCAGAAGGGAGCTTCCCTGTGGTGCAGGGCTTCTGGTGTGCACCCTGTGCCATGAGTGTGGGCCCCAGAGGCTCCAGCAGTACCACACATGCTGCCTTCCCCTCTCCCTGCTCTGTCACACCAATCCCTCTTGTTGCCCCTGTACAGCAGCTGAACCACCCCTGCAGCCTCCCAGCAAGATTAAATCTCTGTTGGAGGGGGAACCTTTGCTCTCCTGGATCCCCTGCCACGTGGGAAGCCACACTCACCCAGCTTCTTTGCTCCTGCAGATCACCAGTGCAGCAGAGACAGAGGCAGTCACTTCCCAGAAGCTGGTGAAGGGCCATGCATACTCGGTCACTGGGGCAGAGGAGGTAGGTGTGCTGCCCCACAGGGGTGAAGTGCCCATTTCAGCTTTGCACATGGCCTGAGCCAGGACAGCCACAAATCCCTCTTCAACTCTGCCAATTGTCCATCCTCACCCTTTCTGCCCAGTCAGGGTTTGAGTCCTTTCTTTCTGAAGAACTACTGAATTTTGGATAAATGCAGACTTGACTTCTTGAGGATTTTACCAAAAAAACCCTTTTTTTCCCATAAGTACTGCTGCTTCCTAGTGAGGATGGGGGTGGTGGGGAAGCCCTGTGCAGGGGGCACACTACCCTCTGCTGGTGTCCAGGCCCATCAACACAGTTCTGTCTAGCAGGCAGCAGTGTACCTTAAGCATACAGCAAGATGTGTAAGAGGTGTGCCAAGCAAAAGAAACATAAATTATTGCCCCTTAAATGCCTTCTGAACAGTGCCTTTCAGCAGGGTGTGGTGTTCAAGTAAAAGGTGTCCAAGAGTAGGTGATTGGCAAAGTGAAAACAAAGGAAGCCAGGTCATGGTATCCTTCCACATGTGTAATGAGACTTGTGGTTACTTCACCAATAATTGTTTCTGAAACAATTTCTGAAACTTCAGAGTGAGATGTAGGAGCTGCTGACAGAGATGTTTAGGTGCTTACATTTGGTCCTCTTCTCACAGCAGCAAAGGAGGAGTTTGACTTTAATTCACACACAAGGATGATTTAGCCAGGCTGTTCCTTTGGAGATATGTGCAGGCTTTGTCAGGATAGTTCATCTTGGTCACTGGAGCATCATTTTTGGAATCTGTGCTGCTGCTTTCTGCAGTTTTCTTGGTTTCAGGCTCTTGAGGTGCACCAGCTCCTTTGTCAAATTAATACTCTGTGTTCCCTATAGATACTGGGTATTCTCACTGAAACTTATACAGCTTTGCTTGGCCTGGCCTTAGTGTGTACAGAGATCAGCAGATAACAAGCCAGGGCCTCAGTGCAGTGTGGGGAGGGGCTGAAGCTGCTGCAGGGCCGTGGTATGGTCAAAGGGGTTGTGCCAGACTATCTCCTTTCTTGCAACAGGCTCATTTTATATTGGGGAGGGGGAGCATTTGAGTGTGAAAAGTCAATTTATACATAGGTGACAACTTCAGAGAAGTAGCCCCTTGTACCTGCTTTTTGGCAGTCCTGTAGCAGCCTTATGTTCCATTTGCTTGAAATCCTGTCAGAGGTCATTGTTTTTTAGCAGCACAAAGCAAACATACTGGCTCTCATGAGCTTTGATTTGTGCATGGTATAAACCTTCTCTGGACAAGCTTGGGTGTGTGCAGCTCATTCAAAGTCAGTTTTTGTGCATACACACTTCAGTGCTTGTGTAACACTGAGATCCTTCCTCTGTGATGAGTTAGTAAAAGAGAATTGAGCTGGAAAAGGGTTAGTAGGTTAGGACATTTGGCCCACAATGTCCTCTGCTACCTCTCCAAGTGCAGCACTGTGTCCCTGGGTAACTCTCCTTGCACTTCTGATCCCATCAGGTGAGCTTCCGAGGAGCAGTGCAGAAGCTGATCAGAATCCGAAATCCCTGGGGGGAAGTGGAGTGGACTGGAAAATGGAATGACAAGTGAGTCAAGAGCTTGTGTCTTGCCCATAAGCTTTAACTGCAGGGGTATGATCATGTTTGTGCTATTGCCTGTCTTCTCCCTCCCTCTCTAAGTCACATCTGAAGGTGATGTTTGCTCTGAGCTGTTTAAAGGAAGCATCTCACCACTGTTCCCTCCTGTGTAGGCATCACAGTATATGGTGCACTTCATACAGGTGTTTACCTGCCTTTGTGGGAGGTGCAGTCATTTGGTTGGTAGTTCCTACAAGCCTCTCTGTAGCTTCTGCTTCTTAACAGTCCAGGTTCAGTGGAGAGCTGCTGAAAACTTTCTTTTGAAAAGGCCTTTAAAATCCATTTCTGTTGTTAGCAATGAAAACCAGAGGTTGCTTATTTCTGTGGCTGGGCAGTATTTGTTCTGGGTCTTCCTTTTCCTAAAAAGCTTCATCTCAGTCAAGGCATTGGCACTTTCTGCAAACAGAACTGTGTCTGATGCTAATTTTGGGTATGTAAGAAGTGAGTTATCAAATATCCCAGGTCCCTGTACTTTAATTCTACTGTGGTTTGAGAGCCCTGGAGCTGCTCTCACCCAGACATTGTGGAATACTGCAATTGTGTGGAGCTGTAAGAAAGTGAAATTGTGCCAGATCAGCTACATTAGCATTTAATCTTTACTGCACCCTGTAGCTGACATGGGATTGTCTTTCAGCTGCCCAAACTGGAGTGGTGTTGACCCTGCTGTGCGTGAGCGGCTGACCAGGAGGCATGAAGATGGGGAGTTTTGGTAAGTAGCACTGGGTTTCCATTCTGGCTGAAGGCACTGTCTTCTCTTCTGCTTTTTTCACACAAAATAACCTGTCTCTCTACATTTCAGTAAGGACAAGGAAAAGGCTTGAGGTACTCAAAGACTTCTTTGTCTCAGTCTTTACCAGTTGGATCAGTTATCCTCAGGGTACTCTGCCCCCTCAGCTAGAAGACAGGGATGGGGAGCACTGCGAAGCCCCCTTAATCCAGGAGGAAGTGGTCAGAGACCTGCTGCTCCATTTAGAGATTAACAAGTCCATGGGGCCAGATGGAATCCATCTGAGGATACTGAGGGAGCTGGTGGAGGTGCTCACCAAGCCACTCTGTATCGTTTATCAGCAGTCCTGGTTAACTGGAGGGGTTCCAGATGACTGAAGGCTTGCCAATGTGACACCCATCTACAAGAAGGGTCAGCAGGAGGATCTGGGGAACTACAGGCCTGTCAGCCTGACCTCAGTACCAGGGAAGGTTATGGAACAGATCATTTTGAGGGTGATCACACAGCAAGACCAGGTCAACCAAGGGACAGGCCTAGTCAACATGGGTTTGTGAGAGGAAGGTCCTGCTTGCCTAACTTGATCTCCTTCTGTGATCAGGTGACCTGCCTTGTGGATGAAGAAAGGCTGTAGATGTTATCTGTTTGGAATTTAGTAAGGCCTTTGACACTGTCTCCCACTACATTCTCCTGGAGAAGCTGACAGCTTGTGGTTTACACAGGTTTACACTTCACTGGCTAAGGAACTGGCTGGAGGGCTGTGCCCAGAGAGTAGTGGTTCATGGAGCTAAGTCCAGTTGGCAGCCAGTCACCAGTGGAGTTCCCCAGGGCTCAGTACTGGGGCCAGCTCTGTTTAGTGTCTTTATTGATGATTTGAATGAGGGGATTGAGGGTACCCTCAGTAAGTTTGCAGATGACACCAGGTTGGGAAGGGATTGTTGATCTGATTGAGGGTAGGAAGGCCCTTCAGTGGGTGGAGGCCAATGAAATGAGGTTAGAAGGTTAAGTTGTGCCAGGGTAGGTTTAGATTAGATATTAGGAAGAATTTCTTTACTGAAAGAGTGGTGAGATATTGGAATAGGCTGCCCAGGGAGGTGGTGGAGTCACCATCCCTGGAGGTTTTTAAGAAGAGGATAGATGTGTTTCTTCAGGGGATGATTTAGGGGTAAGAGTAGTGTAGGGCTATCGGTTGGACTAGATGATCTTGAGGCTCCTTTCCAACCCTCATGATTCTGTGGTTCTGTTTAACAAGGCCAAGTGTCAGGTCCTACATTTCCATCACAACAACCTCATGCAGTGCTATAGGCTTGGGGATGAGTGGCTGAAATGCTGCCTGGCAGGGAAGAACGTGAGGGTGCTGGTCTACAGCCAGCTGAACATGAGCTACCCATGTGCCCAGGTGGCTAAGAAGGCCAACAGCATCCTGGCCTATATTAGAAGCAGTGTGGCCAGTAAGACCAGGGAGGTGCTGAGGCCACACTTCGAGTACTGTGTTCAGTTTTGGGCCTCTCACTACAAGAAAGACAGAGAGGCATTGGAGTGTGTTCAGAGAAGGGCAACAGAGTTCATGAGAGATCTGGAGATTGTCTTATGAGGAGTGGCTGAGGGAACTGGGTTTGTTTAGCCTCAGGAAGAGGAGGCTCAGGGGAGACCTTATCTCTCTCTACGACTGCCTGAAGGGAGGCTGTAGTAAGGTGGGAGTCAGTCTCTTCACCCGGGTTACCTGTGAGAGGAGAAGAGGAAATGGCCTCACATTGCACCAGGGGAGGTTTAGATTGGATATCAGGGAAGATTTCTTCACTAAAAGAGTTGATAGACATTGGAACAGGCTGCCCATGGAGGTGGTGGAGTCACAGTCCCTGGAGGTGTTTAAAAAGCCTCTAGATGGGGCTTTGTTTAGTCTTAGGGACATGGTTTGAGATGACGGCGATAGGTTGATGGTTGGACTTGATGATCTTAGAGGTCTCTTCCAACCTTGATGATTCTGTGATTCTCCAAGATGAGGGAGCAAATTAACCCCAAATCCTAGTGCTAAATCACAGTGGGAGGGGGAATAGACAAGGTAGGTAGTTGTACAGAGAACCTGTCCATTCTAAGGAGATGTTGTCTGTGGCTCTGCCTCCCACAGGATGGCGTTCAATGACTTCTTGAGACATTACTCCCGCCTGGAGATATGCAACCTGACTCCAGACACCCTGGCAAGTGACAAGTACAAGAAATGGAACCTGCTGAAGCTGGATGGAAGCTGGAGGCGAGGAGCCACTGCAGGGGGCTGCAGGAATTACCCAAGTAAGAGCACATGGTCACCACTGTGACGGGGGAACTTTTTATACTTGTCCACTTGTACTTTCTCTGGGCACTTTTGCTAGGAGCTGGTTTGGGGTGGCCTATGGTGGAGGAGGAGGATGTGCCTGGGATATCCATCACTGATATCCAAAAAAGTACAAATGTTTGAGAAATGTGGCTCCCTCATGGGGGTCTAGTTATGGTTATAAAGGTTGGAGGGGGAGGGCAGGTTTTCCTTATCACAGCTATTTTGGAAGTTGGAGCTGCATCTATCCTAGCTGACACACAGTTGCTTTCAAAGAAGCCTCTGAACAGTTTGCATAAATGCATTTTTCCAGACACTTTCTGGATGAATCCACAGTACTTAATAAAGCTGGAGGAAGAACATGAGGATCCTGATGAACCTGAGAGAGGCTGCACTTTCATCGTTGGCCTGATTCAGAAGCACCGGCGGAAGCAGAGAAAGATGGGAGAGGACATGCATACCATTGGCTTTGCAATCTATGAGGCAAGTAAGGCAGTACAGCTGCATGGGAGGAAAACCAAAGGGAAAACTCATCCTATAAATGAGGTAGTGCAATTCTCAGACTGGGCTTTCTACCAAAATTTAGCTGGCCAGGAAAAGTCTACTTAAACGTTTAGAAAATTATCCTCCACCAGAACAGTGGGCAAGCACAGAGACAGGTACCCAGACCCAACTCTGTCTGTGCCAGGCTGGACACATGGTGCCCCAGGTGAGCCTCACCTACCTCCAGGATGGAGTTGGGAGCTGAGGCAGCAGTCAGGATTGGGTGATGTGGTTTTAGCATTCACCTTTACCCCCAAGCTGAGCCTGTTTCAAGAGTGTGGATATACCTGCTAACCAGTGATGAAAAGAAGTAGCCCTGGAGCTGCCATTCAACAAGCAAATAACTCCTCCTTTTCTCTTTGTAGGTGCCCCCAGAGGTATGTAACATGCATTGGAGGTCCAGGTTTGGAGTTGGGGCTGAAGGGCTTGTGGGAAGAAATGGTTCAGAGGACCCTCCTTCACTGCAGGATGATACTGACTGTGCAGAGTCTAAAGTTAGAGGCCAGTAACTCTGGAAGGGGTCTTGAGCCCATGTGACATTTTCATGGTGTCTTGGGTTGGAGTGAGAACTCTGTAATGCAGAAACTCACCAAAGATGCTCTTCCATGGGTCTTCTCCCAGCCCAGACCCACATTTGCTCCCCCAGTGACCAACTGCTTTTCTCAGGTTTGTGCAGTGTTCATGTTTGACACAAGAAATATTCCAAGGACCTGTTTATTTGTGTTTCTCTAAGCACTGTCTTCATTGGTTTCTCTCTGTTTCTACCTTCAGGTAGCTAATAGTCGCCCAGGGATCAGAGAGGAATGGTAACACAGTGATGCCTATGCAATAGGAGGCAGGGCTGTAGGCACCTCTAAGCTGTTGCTCCTCAGAGGATGAGTGAGGTTGAGCAAAAAGCCTGGGTAACCTCATGATGGGGTTTGCTGTACCTGTGAGGATGCATGCAAAGCAGCCAGGGCACTTTGCAGCTCCCAAGGCTATGCTCGAATGAGCTGCTGTTACATGAAACGTGGTTTCATCAGGAAAGGAAATGGTGCCACCAGTAATTAAATTTATTATGTACTTTTGAATGCCTTAGCAGTACTCTCAGAGAGTATTGCTCAGCAGTGAGAGCTGCTCAACTCTCACTCTAGTGGTCCAGAAACCTAATTTCCATTAGTAAAAGAGACTCTAGCTGCAGTCTCATGACTTTACTTTTCCCCATAGGTGGAATTTTATCTCCCACCGTGGCAGTGGGTCTGACAGGTTTTACATTCTTAAAAATCCAGGAGGACAGGAAGGGGGAGGTTTCTGAACTCTGCACATTCCTGACGTTTGCTTCTAGAGCTGGGCTAGCCCACCTGTCAAACCCTGTGCAGAGAAGTCTTCTCTGGGAGGTGTTACACTCCAAATAAGCTTTTATAGTGCATGATGTTCATTTTCTTCTTGGAGTCCTCCCTAAGACAGCACTCTGCTGGAAGGCAGCCTGGCCTTGCTCAGAGCCAGAGCTGAGCTCCAGTCCCCTGGTGGCACCAGCTCTGGGACATGAGAGGCACATGAGTCTTAAGCCACCTTGCTTTAAAGAAAAGTAGTTGGTGGAAGGATTTGCCAAGCTTCACACACCCATTATCATCTGCAAAATATAAGCATGACCCAAATGATTTATTATTTATTACTGCTATTTATTGAGATTCTCTGCAAAATACCCTTGCAGCTGCAGCTCAGGAGCAGTGTGCTGGAATGCACCAAGCCCCTTTCTCCTCTCTCTTCCAGTTCTGTTTAGAACAGACATTCTTTTTCCCCCATCCATAGCTAACTGTCATATCTATCACCTTTTCACTTTGTCAATGCAAGGCTGTGCAGCCTGTGGGCTTTTTTTCTCTTTCCTTTCCCTAAGTTTTCTGGCCAGACCAATATTCATCTGAGCAAAAACTTTTTCCTGAGCAACAAAGCAAGAGAAAGATCCAACACCTTCATCAACCTGCGAGAAGTGCTGAACCGGTTCAGGCTCCCTGCAGGCCAGTACATCGTCGTGCCCTCCACCTTCGAACCCGGCCAGAACGGGGACTTCTGCCTGCGCCTCTTCTCCGAGCAACGGGCAGGCTCCACGTAGGTAGCTTGTCTGTAGCCAGGGAAGAGCTGTCTGGGCACAGGGGTGATCCGTGCTCCCTCTCATGGGTGTGGAAGGATGGTGCAGCCCAAAGACGGGGTACATCAGCTTCCCACAGGGGGCAGGATGCACAGCTGCCCTGCGCGGGTAAGGTTGCAGCCGGTTCTTGTTTGTTCTCAGTTTTTCCATGTGCAACTGAGGAAAGTTTGAGTAAATTTAGCAGGAAAGAATGATGGATGGAAAACTTGTGAGACCCCATCTGGAATATTGCATCCAGTTCTGGAGCCCCTATTGCAAGAGGGATATGGGGTGCTGGAGTGAGTCCAGAGAAGGGCCAGGAGAATGATCACCTCTCCTATGGGGACAGGCTGAGAGAGTTGGGGTTGTTCAGTCTGGAGAAGAGAAGGCTCCAAGGAGACCTTCTTGTGGCCTTCCAGTATCTGAAGGGGGCTACAAGAAAGCTGGGGAGGGACTTTTTAGGAGGTCAGACAGTGATAGAACCAGGGGAAATGGGTGGAAGCTAGAGGAGGGGAGATTCAGATTAGACATTAGGAAGAAGTTCTTCACCATGAGGGTGGTGAGACAGTGGAACAGGTTGCCCAGAGAGGTTGTAGAAGCCTCATCCCTGGAAGCTCCTAAGACAAGGCTTGATGGGGCCCTGGGCAACCTGATATAGTGGAAGGTGTCCCTGGCAGGCAGGGGGGTTGGAATTAGATGATCTTTAAGGTCCCTTCCAACTCTGGCAATTCTATGATTCTGTGAAAAAATGGTTTTAAAAATCTTATTATTGTTACTATTACCACAGCCCTACCTGGGCAAGCATTTTTAGTTATTAGGCTGTAGGCAGCTGGGTGCCCCAGTACAGGTGGCTCTGTGGAGAGAGGAAAGCCCCAGAGAGCTGCAGGCTGGGCTTTCCACTTGGGAGACAGAACTGTGTGTGCTCTCAGCTGCCAGGAACACACTGATCACAAACAATTAATCTCACACCTTGGAGATCAGGCTAGACAAAAATGGAAGATACTTGTTCAACCAAAGGGTATCTTTGGTGACATTAAAATGGGTTTTAATGGAACCAGCTCACTTTCAGGCTCTCACTTCTTGCTATTTTAAAGGGAATAAAAGAAAAAAGTGACTAGGACAAGTTGATTTGCACCCAAGAGCCTGGCCCCGGGCTAAGATCTGTAGGCAGTGGTACTAAGTGACCCAAAGGGTTATGTCTGACCCCAAATCTTGTCTGTGGCTCTGAAGGACATTGCACAGTTTCTAATGTATTTTGAAACTCTTGTTGCTGTAGCTGGCAAAATACAGTTTTCACTTGTATACAGTGGCTGTGGCTGATTAATCCAGTAATTCATCATTACTCCCATCATTTAAAGCATCTCTAAATGAAACAAAGGAAAGGCTTCAGAAGAATGACTTGGTTTGGTTTTGATATTGATTTCCTTCTCTTTCTAGGGTTATAGATGATGAAATTGATGCCAATTTTGAAGAGGTATACCTTTAAATATTTTAATTGGAGAAAACTTTGTCATAAATAGGTGGAGTTGGGGTGGCTGTTCCCTGTGCAGGCCATCATTTTTCTCTAGGTATTACCAAGAACTGTTGTCCCAGTTTGGAAACAGATCTTTCCATATCTGAATGTCCAGCAAATGGAATCATCAGAAGCATTAATGGAAACATGTCCTTTACCCAGAGTGTTGAGTTTGGGCTTCCCAGGTAGCTGAGATCAGATGCTCTCTGCAGAGGTAACTGTAGCCATGGGAAATTCCCTTTCCCCTCCAGGAATGCAGGAGTGCAGCCCTTCAGCCAGAGGGATGTTTTTGCAGGTGATGATGTTTCCATGAGTAACTAGTGGCTCACCATGTGTTCTGTCTTGCTGAACTGGAGGTGTTTTGCCTTCTAATGCACCTGCCCCTTTGTGTGATTTTATTTCTTTTTTTCTCTTCTTTTGCAAGATCAGAACTTTGCTTTTTCCTTTCAATGAAGACTGTTAGTCCAACAGAAGCAGCAGCAGCAAAAGTGAAGTTCTGAATTTGGTAGTGATTTTCTTAATAAAATAAATAATTTCTTAGCTTTTTTTTTTTTCCAGTAAAAGCCTTTACCAGAGTTCTTCATTCCTGCAGTGTTTGCAACACCAGCATTTTGAGGTGCCCCTGAAAATAAACCTGATAAAAAAATCAAAGTAAATGCATGAAGTCCTTCTCAAGCATGAAGTTTCCTCCTTTCCATATTCTCTCACTTTTTCTCTTCTAGACTGAGATCAGTGAAGATGACATTGAACCCAGCTTTAAAAAGCTTTTTGGACAGCTAGCAGGAAGTGTGAGTATTTTTCTGTTAACATCTTAGTGGTACCATGGGTGAGGGGTAAGAGATACATCTCCCGTGGGATGGAGTTTAGTTCTTGTACCCAGTCAGATCTCAAGCACGTGTATCATTGTGCCTGTGGAAACCTGTGCAGTTACTGGCAGCTTACATAACAGATTTGGGAGCACTCTGGCAATCTTTGTTGTCTTGGAACTGCAGCCTCAGCTTTTGTCTCTGCAGGTCCCTAACTCTCCTTTGAGCACAGCATTTGGTGCAGGTGCATGGGACCCTCTTGGAGATCACAGACAGACTAGCTAGAGTTGGAAGGGACCCATTAGGATCATCTAGTCCAGCTCCAATGATGATGAGGGCTGGGCTGTGCATTCTCCCCAGGCTGTTCCTGCCTGCCCAAGCCCTCAGGCAGACCTGACAGCCTGGTGTGCTAATGCCTGGGAACGGGTAGCACTTCTGGGAATGGGAGGTGCTTGGTGTTTCTGTCCAAGTGAAATGCACTCCAAGGGATGCTTGAACTTAGCCAACTCACCCAAAGGAGTCAGAGGCTGCTTATGAGATGATGCCTGCAGCTCACAGTGAAACAGCTTGTTTTCCTCTTCTCCCCAGGATGCAGAGATCTCTGCCTTCGAGCTGCGCAGCATCCTGAACAAAGTCCTGGCTAAGCGTAAGTGCTGCCTGCAGCTGCTTCAACTGGCCACCAGCAGCTTCCCAGCATAGCCTTGAAAGCACAGAGCTCTGCCCCAGACCTGCAGCTTGGCTCTCCCTGTGACAACAGCCTTCAGGGAGCTGTGGAAACGCTGGGGCTGTGCCTGCCCTGAGTGTGTTGCACAGGATTTGTGCTTTGGCAGGGTGCATGTAGGTGCCTCTTAGCCCAGCATCTGCTACTGGGAATTGGCTGCCAAGAAGATGGATGGATTTGATTAGTGCTTGATGATAATCAAGAGAAGATATTGCTGCTGGTTTGCTATTGAACCACTCTGGATTCAAGCCATAGACCTGCCAATGGTCTGGAGCAGCCCTGACAGGAGAAGCAGCTTTGAAACTCTGGGCTTCTTTTTCTGTGAAGTGATTCAGACCTTGGCCCTGCATTATTTTCCTTTCCATTGAACTATGTTCAAGCCATTAGTGCTTGGAGAAGTCCTTTCCAAAGTGAAATCTTAGCCAGGTAGCCAGGACTGTGTTAATGCCTGCATGCACCTGCCAGTTAGCAATAGTGTGGTGCTGGTTACCAAGCCTGATTTGATGTTCCTCCATTGCATGAAGCTACCTACCACTGACCTCCATAGGTCAGCATGCAGTGGTAATCCTGTCTTTTGCTCTTTCTTTACAGGCCAAGATATTAAATCTGATGGCTTTAGTATTGAGACATGCAAAATCATGGTTGACCTGTTAGATGTATCCTTTCATCACAGAAGGGTTTGGGTTGGAAGGGACCTTAAAGATCATCTAGTTCCAACTCTTCTCTGCCATGAACAGGGACACATTCCACTGGATGAGGTTTTTAGGAACACCCTTAAACCTTAAGATATTATTCTTCTGCCTGTGCTGAAGGAGGTGAGCTGCCTTTGCAGTGCTGGGTCTGTACTGGTGTACTAACCACTCCTGAAGTAGAGAAGCTGGTTTTACTGTAGTTCCCCTGAATAAAAATGGTAGCCCTTGCTGTTACTGCTGACCATGGCACATGGATTCTCCCAGGCAGTGGGGAAAATCCATTGTCAGACAGGATGATCTGCTGTGAGGTCTTCCCAGCTGCTGGGGACAAAGTGATGTTTGTGCTGGAGAAAGGCACCTGGCTCTCAGCATGGCATTGGATAGCCTTAGCTGTAGAGTTTGAATATGCATATCTGGAGGCACTTCACTGCTCTTTACTTGGCTGAAGTTGGTAAGGGCATCATAAAGCCAAGAGGACTTAGCAAATAGAAAATGAACAAATAGAGGAAGTACTTGTACACTGGATGCTAGGAGCTCTTACTCCTAAGAATAAGAGTAAAAGTGTAGGATGAAGGATCAAGTCCAAGAATAGTTGTGTTCAGCTTCTCTCTGCAGTGGGAGTTGAATTGCACAGTTGGAAAAAGGGAAAATGACAAAAATAAACCAATGCTCAGCTGTAATTTGGTGTCAAATATGGAAGTCCATAGGGACTCCTTAGTGGGAGTGGTGCCATGACCAGGTGCTTTTGTTAGCTCTTGGTGCAAGAATTTAAGTTCTCCAAATAGAAGGCTTGGTTGTGGCTTTTCCTGTTTATAATCCAGATTTAGGACTCCTGCCTCTGTAACTGCAGGTGTTGATCCAAGCATACAGAACAAAATGGCATCCTGTTGGCTGTCTGAAAAGACAGAGCTGCCAAAGGAAGAGCAGAAAGAGCTTGTGAATTGATCACAGTTTAAATGAATCAATCATCTTAGGAAGAAAGATGTCTTGGACAACAATTGTGTAGTCAACAGGATGAGTCCTTCAGAGAGGCCTCACATCCTCTTCTTAATTACAGAGGGTTTTAAGTGACAGCTGCCCATGTAAGTGAACCCAGCACAGGGAGGGGAACCCCCTTTTCCTTTCCTCCAAAGAGACTCCCTTAACTCAAAGAAGAATGATGGGAGTGGTAAACTGGGACTGAAGGAATTCCACACCCTCTGGACAAAGATTCAGAAATACCAGGTAAGACATAACCTTTCTGAGAGAGCATGCACTCAGTCAGATGTGGAGGTGGCTGTAGCCTGCTTTGCCTCAGACACTGTGTACCATCACACTTCCCAAAGCAGGGACTCTCACTTCAGCACGTGTCCTCAGCCTCCCAGGTTTTGTCCCTTGGTGTCCAGGAGTGGGGCTGCTTGTCCTTCAGATGCTCTCAGCCTCCCAGGTTTTGTCCCTTGGTGTCCAGGGGTGGGGCTGTTTGTCCTTCAGGTGCTCCAGTGAAGGGCTGAAGGAGAGGCTGCCTCTTTTCCTGCCTTATAGCCTCAGAGGGGGTTCAGTTTTAACTGGTATACAGACATGTTTATCCTTCCCACTTGAGAGTGCAGGTTTGGTGTCAGTCCTTCTGCTTTGGCAGCAATAGTGCCACTTTGCAGGAGCATTCAAGGAACTCCTCAGCATTCCTCTGGCTGCTGCATTCAAACAACTTCCAAAGCGGCTTTGAGAAGAATCCAGGGATAAGTGCCTGGTCCTTTAGACCAATGTTGCAAACTTTCTTGAGTGACCTGCAGGCTGAATTTCAAGATGTTTGGCTTCTCATGACAGCCAAAATGTGCTCTTAATTATTGACAACTTTTGACTTTGGATTTTGTGTTCTGGAGAAAATTTACAGGGAGATTGATGTGGATCGGTCGGGTACCATGAACTCCTATGAGATGAGGAGAGCCCTGGCAGCAGCAGGTACCTGTATTGGGCTGATTCTCTCAGTCTCAGGCTGGCTTGATAGATGCTCCCTAGAGCCCTGTCTAGCACTTGTGAGCTGAAAAATCCTGGGTTACCAGAGCTAAAAGACCTTAGTTTTATCTAGATGCTCAGCCTGGGCTCTTACCTTTGAGTAGCAGTGTCCTGCCACACAAGCACACTAAAAGCATCTCAAAGGACTAAGAGGTTTGCAGCTATTTTCTTTGGTGAGCAGCTTTCAGAGAAGGACAAGTAGCTGCAACAGTCTGGTCTTGTAACAGTGAGTCTCTCTGGGTGGATGTGGGTTTGGCATAACCTGGAAGGGCTGGGTGGGATACTGTGACCTAGGGAATGAAAGCAGCTAGGCCAAGGGGCGATGCTCACAAGAGCATTAAAAGAAGATTCAGTTTGCTGCTGCAACCACTGAAAAGCAAATCTGAGTTATGACAGTGAGTGATGGGAGTAGCACAGAGCTGTACAATCCCAATTAACTTGCTGATCTTCTGGGGCCATCTTAATGTCTGCATCTGGGCTCTCTGGAGCTTTGCCCTCCTGTCACCATGTAAGATGAGGCAGATTATCTTTTTGTCCCAAAATTCAGCTACTCTGGAAATACAGACCTGTTTGCCCACAGAAAACCACTGCTTCCTCTCAGCTCTCAGGGGGCAGAGGCTGGCAGCTGCTTCATCACCCAGGGAAGGCCCAGGAGCTGGAGCAGTTGGCTGTGCCCCCTGGGAAACAGGAGTACAGGTGTGGGAGCACACACAGGAGGAAGCACACATGGGACTCAGTCATGGCTCAAAATCACTCCAAGGAGAGAAGTTGTTGGGAGTATCCAGAACAGAGTAAATTGGAGAGTTAAACTAATTCAACTAGCTCATTGGCTTCCTGGCAGTGTGTAAGATTGAGATGGTTTTGGTTGGTTGGAGCTTTTTGCTTTGCTTTTTCTTTAACCTTTGAGCTTGTTTGCAGGGTTCAAACTGACTTGCCAGTTGCACCAGGTGCTTGTGGCTCGCTTTGCTGATGAAGAGCTCACCATTGACTTCGATAACTTTGTCCGGTGCCTGATTCGCCTGGAGACCTTGTTCAGTGAGTAGCTGCTTCACAGCCAGGCAGAGCCTGCTGCTTTGTGTTTGCAAGTCCAGGATGCAGGATTCAGAGCACTTTGTACTGGAAACATAGTGACTTCAAAGCTGAGCTGAGCTGTAAATGCTCCTCCTTGCTCTAGGAATCAGCCTTTTAGGGCAGGCTGTAGAACTGCAGCCAGCCAGTCTTCCATACAAAACATTTCAATGTTGATTTGAAACCCAAAACTCAATCTAAAGACTGAAGAGGTTGACAGTGTTAAATGTTACAGACTAAACCATGCAAGATGGTCAGTCTTGTCCTTGCATATGAGCACGTGCTGGCTTTCCAGTGGCTCTCTCTGCTTGGGGATGTTCATGACTCTTGCCATGAATTTTAGAATCTGTAACTACATTTCTGATCCTGAAGCCAAAGAGAGGGAGAAGGCTTTCCAGTTAGTTCCTGTATTTATCCTTCTCTGTCATCTCTCTTACACAGAAATGTTTAAAAAGCTGGATACTGAGAAGACTGGAACAATTGAACTGAACCTCATTAATGTAAGTACATTGAGCTCAACAACTGCTGTCTCATTTTTTGTGGAGGAAAGAAGGGGTTAACAGTAGAGACTCTCCTGCTCCCTTCTGGCTGATTCTTGGCTAGCTGTATGTATTCACATATATGCTGGATTTATAGAGGTTGTGTCTTTGTAAGCAGGCTTAAAAAGGTTTCCCTTCTCTAAAAGCTACCTGCATCACATTGTGTTCTTTAACAGCAGAGCAGGTTACTTAAACCTGCTGCCACCTCTCCCTCCTGGCAGGAGTCTGCAGGCTTCTTTCCTGTCAAGAGCAGGGACCAATGCAGGTGCAGACTCAGGGCATGGACCATGTCTGCTGCTTTCTTACACCAAAGCTAGGAGAAAACTGTTCTCCTACACATGTTCAAGGTGCTTGTTACCTGAGCATAACTTATTTCTGGACCTAAATGAGAACTATGCAAATCATCCCAAAACTCTTCTGACTTAAGAGATATAAATTTAAATCATTCAGGAAAGATCCTAAAATTACTTCTGTAACAACAGACTGTCTTCCTTGTGCTATAAATGGAAACAAGCATACTTGCTACAAGTATAGTTAACTAAACCTTGTGTCATTCTTCTTTCTCCTTCTAGTGGCTGTGCTTTACTGTCATTTGAGCCACCACTGTCAGGGCAAGAGACTTCAAAACAGCACAAGATCAAGTGAGGACAAGCAAGCAAACATAAAAGTAATATCCTAACATGAATGTGCCTTAACTTATGCATGGGAAACATTGCACACAGCTCCAAGAAGGGAAGTGTTGTTCTTCAACAACAGAAGCAGCTGCAACCTCATTTTGAATGCCTCTGATGGGCCTTTTTGCTACTTCTATACTCTGTACCAAAGCTCTGATTCAGTGTAAATCCTCCATGCAACTTTTGAAACTCCTGCTTTGCTACTCTCTTTGTATTTTAGGTGTTTTACATGACTTCTGGAAGAAAGCTCATTCTGCCTTGACAATACTATTTAACAAGTGCTTTTTTAAATACCAGCTCCCCTGACCCTTGAGAAGGGATGCTAGTGCATAGCCTGGACTATATTCCATGTATTGAGGTGAGATATGGGTCTCTCATGCTTTCTGTCAAGCCCCAGCATTCTTCTGGTTAAATATTCATTGAAGAATGTGAGTAGCACATCCATCTTTGATCAAACTGAAGGCCAAATCTCTTCCCTCCTGAGCATGGAGTTGCCTATTGCAGGAGGCTGTTGGCAACTCCATTCTTCCAAGGGAAGGGCTGTGCTCTCAGCTGGAACCTTGATTTCCTAGATGTTATTTATCCTCCTTTGAAAGTATTTAAATAAAACCAGTAGAGCTAAAATTCCCCAGACACTCATTCCATCTGCAACTAAGCACAGTTTTTCTTGGTGATTGAGCATACACAGAGCTGCTGTTGTCAGGAAGAGAGGATACTGCCTTTCACAAGGGAAACCAGCATTCTGGAGCTGACTAGGCACTGACAGGCACTCTGGCTGTGTGGCTGTGAACAAAATCCTAAATGGCCTGATACTTCTGCTATGTAAAAGATTAATGCTTGAAAAACTAAAGGTTTTATAGAGTTGATATCTAAACATAATGATATTTTTTATAGTTGCTACTCTACCCCTCATAACCAACCTCTTAAAATCATGAGGCTGTGCTCAGGAGCAGATTGCTGCTTCTGAGAAGTCTCACTACAGCTGACTTTGTTTGCCCACCTGAGGAATTCTGCCTTCCTTCCTCCAAACATTTTCTTGTAGCTATGGGTGCCTTTACAGAGCAGAGTAAGGAACTGCCTAGTAGGAAAACGTGAGCCTGAAGCATGAGACACTTCTTAAGTACCCTTAAGGAAAGATTTGATGCTCAATTTAGTAGTATTCATTTTCAAATTATTATTCCCAGCTAGAGAAAGGGTAGTTCCATGGAAAAGGCTTCATTTGGCAAATGAACAAAATTTGGTACAGCTGTCTCTTTGCTTTTAAGGTTAGCAAAGGTTAGAGGCAACTAACAGATTCAGCTTCAGTTTAAATGCAGAAAGACTGGCTGGAACAAATGGGGGAGGAGGTGTGCAATTAATACACACTGTGTGAACAGAGTGAAGGAAGAGTCTGGGCCCAGACTCCTTACAGTCATGAGCACTGCCAGGACAAGGGGTAACAGGCACAAGATAGAACACAGGAAGTTTCACCTAAACCTTCTTTCCTTTGAGGTGCCAGAGCACTGGAACAGGCTGTGCAGAGGGGTTGTGGAGTCTCCTTCTCTGGAGACTTTCAGAACCTGTCTGGACCTGTTCCTGTGCAACCTGATCTAGACAAACCTGCTTTAGCAGTAGGGTTGGACAAGATGATCCCCAGAGGTTCCTTCCAACCCCTACTTGTGGCTGTGATTCTGTAATGCAGGATGGCATTGTTTCTAGTAGATGGGCTAATAAAAACTTGACACTAAAACATGCAGAGTTAAAGCTTAAGAGAAGACAAAAGTTTAATGGTATCACAGTCAAGTAAAAAGAAGTTGTCAGGGACTACAGAAAGCTTCTACATTTAGTTTTGAAAGTACAAAATACAATAAATACATGAGGCTCTTCATAAAAAGGTGACTCTAAAACTACAGTGTCTGTTACAGCACATAATGTTTTGCATACATGGAATTCCTAAGATGCTACAGCCTTTTTGAAAGTTATTGCTGAGTGGATTGGTCAGGTGGTTGTCACTGCTCAGGTGTACTTGGCTTTAGCTTCTTTAACAAACCTTCTGCTTCCAGCAATGAAAGGTTGGGTGCTGTGCACATGCTTTATTTTCACTTCTCCCACCTGGAAAAAGCCAAGTTGTTTGTTTCCTGCTCTTTTCTTCAGTGGTTAATTGCAAAAGGTCCTTGTTTTCAATGCAGAACATTGTGAACTTCTTTCCTGCCTTGTTTGAAGAGATCAGAGTGGGTACTGGGACATAATGGCTTGCTCAGACCAAAGGCAGCAAAACTTCATTTGCTTGTGAGCATTATTTCATCTTGTAGAATGCCCTCATCCATTTGCTAATGCATCAATCCTTCATTTGTTTCCAAAGCACATTCTTCATAGCTTTCAAATGACATTGCCATTGAAATAAGTCTCAGGATAGTGGAACCAACAGAAAATGAATTTTTTGGAAGTCATCCATGATTAGTACTTGGAGAACCTGGCTTCTGTACTACTTCATGCCAGGCTTCGTTGTCTAGGTTTAATCCTTGGGTACAGCTAAGGGTAAAACAGAAAGGAGATGTTAAATTTTAGTGCTTTACAAGAAAAAAAACAACACACTTTGGTGCTAAAATCCTTCCATCATCTCTAGTAGCAAAAGCATGGTTATTAAAACCACCCAGAGCACTCACAAATATAAATTTAGCATTCTTAGGCAAGCTGAAAAAGCACTAACCTTGTCAGCACACACTGCTGTACCTTCAGCTCCACCCAGGTGGCTGGGCTAGGAAAAGCATGTGGCTTTGTAAGTCAAAAGACTTTTGTGTTCAGTGAACTAAGGATTTGTGTTTCATAAATGGAAATGGAGAGGTATTAAAGCCTCTTATACTTTCTCTCACTGCCTGCCAGCCCTTAAATATCTCTAGCTCTGAGCAAGCTGAAAACAGCTGGCTGCATAGGGACCTAGGAGCTGGAGGAGCTGTGCTTTACTTAATGGCTAGTAGGTGGCCAGTTAATTTCATTTAAGCAGCCAGTAGCAAATCAGTAGCTGCCACCCCCCAGCCCTTGAGCTGTTTCCTGTTCTCACATTCTGGCTCAGACAGAGGTACAGAGACTGCCTCAGCTGCAGGCTGAGGATTGATGGGACACAGCTCAACACACACAGCTGTGCCAAGATGCTTGGGAAGCTCTTGGCTCCCACTGGCAAAGGGCATTGGGAACAACTTCTGTTCTGCAAAGCAGGGCTACTGTCATACAAAAACAGAAGGCTACACTTGATACAATTAGGAAAGATGAATCCTCCATGTCCTAAATGGCAATGCATGTCCACACTACATCCTGCTTTTTTTCAGCTAAGGTTCTCCTTAAAGATGCCCTCTTCTCTCTTCAGCCTGACTCTGATTTTCTCCTTTTTCATAGTCAGCTAATGATTAAGAGAAGATCAACAACTTCACCCACCAGGTTTGTCTCAGCCAGCTGCAATTTCACCACTAGCAGAGCTGAGGTCAATCAGTTCCAATAGCATAACACCTGACTGTGTTCAAAAGATTTCATTTGGTGTTAAGAAGTCAGTATTTTGACAATAAATACTAACTGCATTCAGTTTTAGAGCTCTCAGTGCTAGTGAGTGACTAACAAGGGTAGAGTACTGATGCAGATAATTTCATCCTTGTTTTTGTTCAGTGCACCTAACTACAAAAGGATAAAGCAGCTCTGATAAAAATACAACTTATATATTAAGCTATGAAACATATTCCCCTGTACCAAAGATCTTAGCCTAGATTTCAGCTGCTATATTAAGAATCCAGTAATTGCTTTTGACAATAAGCACAGAACACTTTTGGTAGCAGTACTAGAACACCTGAACAGACACAAGAGTGTAATAGGTAATACTGGGCCTGGGTAGTGTTCCTCAGAGGTTCTGTTTGGATTGGGTTGTGCTTAGGAGGAGGAGTTGTTACCTCCAGTCTCAGCTGTGTTGCCTTCTGCTTTTTGTCACAGAAGCTCCTCCTGTTCTGACATACCTGTGCTCAGGCTGAGTGCACAAGCTTATCAGGAAGTAGCACATGTACAATTCACCCTGGAGCAGGGCAAAAAGAAGAGCTGCCATTCTGACCTTACTGTGCAGGGCTAAGGGCTGCTCTCAACTTAGACACGCTTGTGTTTGGAGAGGAAAAATCTGAGCTGAAGAACAATGCTAGGGAGAATTTGACAGTGTGTTGTGGGTATGCTTGACCTGAAAGGGACACAGAAATGAAAACTGATTTTGCATTAGATTTTGCAGAGAGGCTACATCTAACTAGTTTAAGAGTGAGGATTATCTGCCTGAGGAAGGAGGTTCAGCCTCTTTCAGCATCACACATCAATCTGCTTAAAGGCAAAGCAGTTAATCTTCAGCACTGGCAGAACCTTTTATCTCCAGCAGCAAGGCAACTGGAGATGGAGAGAAAAGCTTCATGGAACTTTTATTGGGGTGTCCATCTGCTGTAGTTTTCTAGCAACTTGGCCATAAAGAGAAATAGGAGGACATAACTGAAAGAATCTATTATGTGTACAGAGCTTTTTTACCAACAAGAGGTAGTCTAGAAGGTGATGAGGAAAGGAGAGGTCATTCATTTCAACATCAAGTTTAAATATCACTTAAGAAGCAGAAGGGAACACAAAGATCTGCCTTTACTCAGCAATGTGATCTCTTTTGCAGCATGGGGGAGGAAGGTAACCACAGAATTTTGCTGTGTTTGACTTAAAACCCTCTGGGAAGCCATCTCAGATCCCAAAGTGCACTGTATACACCTGGGCAGGGAAGGACTCATGACTCATTCTTCATACAAGGTTCAGCTCTTAAGGTCCTTTGGGCCAGAATATCACTTTCTAAAAGGGGAACCCAGTTCTGTTTACATGCTCAACAAAACCTTCTGCACATGCCACGTTCAGCTAAAAGGTTTTTTCCTCTACAATGATGAGATAAAGCTTGTATTAGAAGCTATGTATAGCAGGGTGGTGATACATGTTGTTCTTTTATTAATGTAATCTGTGCTGGGTATCTAAACAGAGGGTGCTACCCCACTCTGTCAAGGCATTCAGCTCCCCACAGGGATGCAGTTTTGGGCACTGCAGTATAGGAAGGACATTGAGGTACTGGAGAGGGTGCAGAGAAGGGCAACTAAGCTAGTCAGGGGTCTGGAGAACAGGCCTTATGAGGAGAGGCTTAGGGAGCTGGGCTTGTTTAGCCTGGAGAAGAGGAGGCTGAGGGGAGACCTTATTGCTCTCTTCAGCTACTTGAAAGGCCATTCTAGGGAGGTGGGTGTTGGCCTCTTCTCCCTTGTGACTAGTGACAGGACTAGAGGGAGTGGGCTTAAGCTGTGCCAGGGTAGGTTTAGATTAGATATTGGGAAGAATTTCTTTGCTGAAAGAGTGGTGAGATGTTGGAATAGGCTGCCCAGGGAGGTGGTGGAGTCACCATCCCTGGAGGTTTTTAAGAAGAGGTTAGATGTGTTTTTTCAGGGGATGATTTAGGGGTAAGAGTAGTGTAGGGCTATCGGTTGGACTAGATGATCTTGAGGCTCCTTTCCAACCCTAATGATTCTGTGATATGGAGAACACCAACTCCTTCCCTCTTGCCTTTGGAAGGTAACCTAGATGTGTGAGAACAATGCTGTGTGCACTGCCCATGGTGGGCTGGGTGTTTCTGACTGGAAGTCTGAGCTTACCCCCAGCAGGTTGCGGGGCACGTAGCCTTCCCTGTCGTTGAGCCGCGCCCACCACCACTCCATTTCATTCTCGTCTTCCCGGCGCAGGATTGTCATGCAGTCTCCCTCTTTCATGGAAAGCTCATCATCATTCTGAGCCTCATAATCCCACAGTCCATAAATCACTCCTTTGTTCATTATCCCCATTTTCTCCTGGACTCCTGCAATGTTAAAGAGACAGAGCAGCTCTATCAAGAAGGTGTTAAAACAATAAAGACAACAGTTGGAAATAGGACTGTGCTGTTACTGGAGAGCAGCCTAGCAAGCAAAGAAATAACCCAAACACACAGAGAGAGAATGTTAGGAGTTGGAAGGGACCTTGACAGATCATCTAGTCCAACCCTCCTGCCAGATAATGTTAACAGAATCAGTTATTTTCCTTACAAAGAAATCTACTGTTTCAGTCCTGGAATCAGGTCAGTGTTTCATACTAGAATTCAGTTGACAGAGACAAAAAGATCAAGAAGAATTTTTAGGAAGAGCAAATAATCCTCTGACACATCTAGAACACAGATTTGAGGATTAGTTTAGTGCATTCTTCCCAAGCAGACATTAAAATTCTCCACCTATGGTGGCCTATATTCAGTAGCCATTTGAATTCTGTTCTGCCTATACAGTTCAAGTACTTTCCAAGTTCAGGTTTGGGCTTCAAACAAACCAACCAACCTCAATTCCTATCACACTTAGCACCCTGTTGTCATCAGGCTACTGGAATTCAGTCCTGGAACAGATAGCATTATGAAGTTAGCCCCTGCACATGGCAGACACTCCTTCCTCACACGTGTTCACAAAATAGGAGGCAAATGCAGAGAGGAGCACCAGTTGATAAAAGGTTCTATTTTTTGTGCTAGTGTTCACACTTTATGCACCTGAGTAATGAGCAAAAAAACACTTGTTTGTACTCTTCAGTTCAGCAGTCATCTCCTTTTGTCAAAGGGAGATAGAAATAGCTGCTTATGTTGATTACCACTGTCATTTTGATGCCTGAGGTGTCCTTTGCCACCCATGTCACTTCATTTCAGAACTTTAAAACAAGCTGCATCTCACACCTATACCTGGAAGATGTTTGCCACCCCCCAGCTGCTTTCAGTTAACTCCAAACACTCAATCTCAGCAGTTCTTAATTTCTGCCACTATTTTAATTGCTTCTTAAGAACTGACTTCAGAAACAATTCTGTTCAATTGCTTCTGGACCAAGGTGTTTTGGGGTTCATCCATATGTCTTGCAGATGATGTTAGAACTTGCTCATTTCCCAGCTGCAGCCAAAGATGAAATACTGTTCTTTCTGAACACATTTCTCAGCTTGCAAGCAGCAAACTGGAAAAGGTATCAATCAACTACACACACTTTCTCTTAGGTATTTCTGGTTTTACCTAAGTCTGCTAAAGGAAGCATCTGCTCAAATCTAGTTCTTTATTTCTGCATACCAATTCATCATTAAAAACTCAGTTATTTCCACTGCATGTTGAGTTCTGCTCTGAGAAACTCTTCCCTTGCTTTGCATTTGCTATAATTAAAGGTTTGGCAGAAGCTGTGCCCTGCACCATGTGAAAGGTAAGGCTGAGCACTGAACATCAAAGCAGACAAAAAGAAGTCACACCAGGGTAGCAGGACAAACATGCTCTTGGAGACAGCCCAGGCATTCAATCTTAGAAAGTGAAAAATGACATAATTAAGCAACATCAGACTGGTCATTTAATCAGTGGCATTAACTCCTAATGGAACCTTATGGCTACTAAGAGTCAATGCACCCAAGGTATCAAGAGATACCTTGGTCTCAGTGGTTTCAATTTGGAAAACCTGGCAATGAACCAAAATCTTAGTCCTTCAAAACCTTAAAAAAAATCCCAAATCCAACAAAAAAACACAGACTATAAAGTGAGATTACCAAATGGAGGGTCCAAAACACCCCACAAACAAAGTGTTTCTTCATGATGCATATAATAAAGCCCTGAATCTCCTTCCCAAAAGGATCCTGTGGGATGTTTACCTGAACTTGACAAAGTCCAGAAAGAAATATCTCCAAAGCTATTTAAAACAAAGATACTACCTCTTAACTCACATCAGAGTTAAACCCAGGTAGAAATCTTGGACAAGTATTACTGTTTTTATCTAGCCCTACAATCTCCCTTGGGCATTAGAGTCTGGATAGAAAACTAACTGGAATTTTGCTTAGCCTGCAGATTTTGACACTAGTTAAATAGGGTCCCTGCTTTCAGAGGAAAAGCTATATATTTTCCACCAACAGATAGAGTTTTCAAGCTTAGTGAGGATAGCTGGACAGACCACTGAGAAATGTGCTGAGCATCTTACAGAAGCACAAAACCAGAAGGCTTGTATTACAGCTTTTTCTGCCATATTACATTGCTCTTACTCTAAGGTCTTACAGATAAAGGACACTTCAGCTGGTAGGTAGTAAGGGGACAAGAACTACATAAAAAAACATACAGAAAAGTGATTTTGAACCTCACTACATATAAAACACACACTAAATTAAAAGCTTGTTGATTAATAGTGATCACACACTAGGGAGAATACATCCTGTCCATTAAAATATAGCTTCCAAGTACTCTTACTATTTGAATAGAACCTGAGTTTAATAGAGGATTTCTTTTTAAATGCAAGAGAAGAAAAAGGCTAGAAAGAAAAAGTCCAATTCAGTGCTTACTGACCTTCATTAAGGCAGAAACATGTAATAGCTTCCTTGGTTTGAAAGTGCAGGTTAGGAAATATTCCTCATTTAAAGACAGCAGGGAGCAGATATGAACTGCCTGCTGAGATAGCCACAGCACTTCTGTGATGATGTGAAAAGGTACAAGATTCACCTAATCATCAGCTCACACTGATCTATTTGTTGATGCATGCTTCTGATTCCTTTCAAGGATTGTAATGTAAGAGAACTTTTGTTACTCAGATCTCCTCTCTAGGTTCAGCACTGTCAGTTAGGCTCCATGGCTAAAGCCTCTCTTTCCAAGGGAGACTCGAGGCAAGGGCACACAGTCTAAGAATGCAACTTATCACTCCCCACCCAAAAAAACCACACCAAGAAGTGCCACTCCAGTCCCCAGCATGCTCCAGAACTCAGTTGTCATCACCTACCATACAAGAACTGGGAGCACTGTGTGTAGCCTTCCTCCATTTCCTCACACTTGTCTGCAGCTGTCTGCATGTCACTGTAAGTCATGGCAAACACAGCTGCCCCTGACTCCACCAGGAACTTGCACACCTGCACGTTGTTGCAAGAGGCTGCACAGTGTAATGGGGTCCTGCAAGCCAAAAAGAGAAGGAGGACACATTACTTTTATTGCTCATAGCAGTGCTTACAGTCTCCTGGGGCAAACCACTTTGGTGTATGACCTTCAGCAATCATTACTGCATCGATGGGAGGCTTCCCAGCAGCAGCACTTCACCCAGGATGTCAAGAGCCATTGCTTTTCACAGATAACAGGAGTTACCAGCAGCTGCTTGAGCCCTAAAACTGGGTTTCCACCAGTCTATGGATCCATATGACTATGGATCTCTGCTTATGCTACATTTTTATAAAGCATCATACTTTCTTAACACTTTTGTTTTACAAGCCATTAGCATCAAGAAGATTAATGCAATATTTAAGTCAATATTGAACAAACCAACCCCACTGCTGACATCATGCCACTTTCACAACCTAGATAAATTACTTACAGACCTGACTTGGTGACAAGTGCAGGTAACTGAGATCACTGCTGAGGCTGGGGCACATCTAGCATCCTTATTCAGCCTTGGGCCTTAGACACTTTCATTACAGGCAAAAATGATAGTAAAAACCACTGCTCCCTTCCTCTAGCTCCCCAGCTACCTTAACAAGGCTTTGTACCCTTTGTTGGTTACAAGCCTAGTTTGTAGGTTGCAGTTTTCTACTTCATTTTGGTTTCAAGTTGCCCAAGTATTGGACACAAAACTGAGGAGAGCTTGCAAGGGTTGATACTGCCCAGACCTCCTTAGCTACAGGCTCTCTTACAGAGATGACATGAGGAATTTCAGCAAGCAGCTCATCATGTACAAACTGTCTTCAAAGAAAGAGAAACCTCCTGACAGCTCTTCACTCAACAGGCCTCAGACACACACATTTTCCATCTAGCTAATATTAACATAATTTGCCTGTTTTCTCCTCTCACATTCTCATGTGATGCCCCCACTGAGAACTGCTGTTGCTGTCCTGGGGAAAACTCCTTGCCAGCTCTATAAGAAGAAACTGCCTTAAGGACCTTCTGAGGGAGCCATAGCAACCCCCAAGCTGCAGTTCTCTCATGGAGAACATCTCTAAGGCACCACTTCAAGAAAGCCTTACCATCCATCACTGTCTGCAGCATTCACATTGACACCAAACTGCACCAGGAACTTCACAATTTCTGTGTGCCCTGCACACACAGCATTGTGCAGTGCTGTAATCCCTTCATCATTGGGCATGCTGGGATCTTCCACCTAATGCAGCAAGAAAAGGAGCCATTCACATTCTGCTGAAACACTCTACAACAAACATCCCTGCCCATAGAAAAATGAGTTGTCTTATTCTGAAATAGGACTTTGAGCCACATTCCTCTGAAGGACCTGAGCAACAGGCAGTAAACCATCCCCCAAGATGACTTACCTATAAGCTTGCTGCCTCCTTTTAATAGTGAGAGCCCAGAGTGATTCAAAGCAACTGTATCTTGATAACTTAGCAACAGCATTTAGAAGTAACTTCTGATAACTGGCTATTTAAGTGCAAGCAAAATTCACATGGATTTTGCTGATCAAATTGATTACATGCCAAATAAGGGATGAAATACTACCTAAGAAAGGAAGAAAAACACTGTTCTGCAAATGTATAGTATTGATGCTAACTACTCAGTGTGGATTTAACACACTCAGCCTGCAAACAGCCATGTCCTGTCAGGACTTCATCTCCTCAAGGGTACGTCTAGGTTGTGCACTATTTATTAGAGCTTCCCCAACCTAGAAAAGCTGTGACTTTCCAGTTTGAACCAGCTATTCCTTCTCTGACAAGTTTACATTTGTACCTCATAAATGATTCTCTGCACAAGGTCAAACTCCCCCTCCAGAGATGAATCCAGAAGCAAGGCAAGGGGATTGAATTTCACTCTCATTCCATGGCCAATTCTCTCAGAGCCAGTTTTTCTTAAGTTTGTTCTCTTCCCCTATGAAAAGGTAACACAAGTTAGACTTTTTTTTTTCCTAGAAAGAAAAAGAATTAATTTCTTATTATTATCTGAAATGACAGCAGAAATTACCAGTGTTTAATATGAAATTTGGATTGTTTTCTACCCATTCACATTACACATACACATTACAAATATGGTAGTTCAGGCATGCCTTTATCTCTGGGCAAGGTCAATATTCAGTTTAAATACAGAAGTCACATTGATCAACCACATCCATAAAACAATAAAACTCCCAAATCATTGAAGAACAGGAAAAAATGTGTTTGTTTTTTATGATTCAAACCATTTAGCTTTCAAAGCTGTTACACAAGCCAAGTAGTAGACTCCATGAAGTACACTATGTTTTCAACACTGCTCTTAAGTTCTTCACATTTTCCTAGGTTTCAGGTTCAGCAAAGGGGAGCTGGAACTCAAACATTTAGGGAAGATGGTTTTGGAAAGAATATAGAAGCAAGTGGAGAAATGCTTTACATGCTCCCAGTGAGACTGGAAACCAAGTATTTGTATAGCTGTTTGTACTCTTTCCTTTGGAGAAGATGCCTGCATTAGTTCAGCTCTCTCCCCAGCTGGCTGGGCAGCACCAATAAACACTATTCATAAGGCTATGGAAATCTCTGACAGATGTCCAAGCAAAGATGAATAGAAATGACTCATGTTTTACAAGAGCAAACTTGGGAAGATAATATATACAAGAAGAGATTCCCAGAAAATAACTCTTTTGCCTGTTGATTTATACACAAAATCAAAAGTAGAGGCTTTTAAAAGCAAAAGCCTGTCAGCACAACCTCAGTATTTAAATAGGAAATCAAGAAGTTGGGCTGTTTTCTTTCCCTCATGATCACAGAAGTCATTACAAAGCCAAGCAGAATCAAGTCCTTACAATTTAGGAAATCCTACCATGCAAGTTTCTGTCTAAAAGGGAGCAAGGCCAAAGTCTTTAAAGCATGAAAACACACAATGACTATTCCATGCAGAACTTAAAAGGTTAAAAAGCACATTTAGAGCTTTGAATTCCTCCACACTGAAGTGATGGAGGAAAAAAATCACTTTCATGTATCAAGTGCTTAACATCCTATTCACTGTAAGCATTCAACTCAACTCTTTGAAGAGCTGAAAGCAGTAAGCATTTCTGTGCTACAACAGCAACATTAACACCATAACCACACACAGACACAAACTTCCAAAACAAGATGGTAAAATGCTGCCTATCCTTAGCCCAAAAAGACTCCATTTTGATACAACTTGAGAACTGACTGCTGTTAAATCAGGTTCCAAAGAAAACTTCAGAAAACATTTCAGTAGAAGAAATGCCAGCAGTTGATGTCTACAAAAACCAAACTTAAGTCAGTTTCTCCACATCTTTCAAGCAAGGCACTTTCAGCTAAACAAATGCAATCCAGGATTAAGAGAATCAGTTTCCATCTCATATCAGCAATAGTGGGAAATGCTAGTGAAATCTGCATGTGCCTCAAAAAAAGAACCTCAATTTCTCTTCAGAAAGCAGTATAGTTTGGGTGTAGTGTAGTAGGCAGACTTCTATACAGAGTGTTCCTTACAGCCCAGAAGAGTTTTGTTATTTACCAAAACCCCTCTGAAACTTTTCCTCATGTCATTAACTCTAGAGACAGCAGAAACTTTTCATTACTGACATTCACTCTGGAGATAGGAGCATCACACAAATAGGACAGATACTCACAGAGGGACTTCTAGACTATTTGTGTGGCTGTTCTCCCACATCTGCCTGAGCTCTACACTACAGTGCAGAGGATTTATGGCAGACCTTGAAATCACCCATTGACAAGACACACAAGTTGTAGGCTAATACTTACAGGAGGCAAGGAAAACTGCCCAGTAACTTCAGGAGGCCTCATATTGAATGAGTCCTCTCCTAAACTCTCTGGTTCCCCTGATGGATAGGGAGGTGGTGGGTATGGAGGATACTCTTCCATGTATACCTCCAAAGGCAGTGAAGCTTCTAGACTTGGTTCTTCCACTTTCAGCTGCCTGGGTTCATCACCATCTGATACTCCCTCAGGTACAGTGTCCAAAGCTACAGAGGGAAGGATAGCTTCACTCTCATCTGCTGCTGTGTTTTCTGCTTCCTCAGCAATGGCTGGTTCTGGCAGAGAAGCAGCCATTTCTTTCTCCGACTCTGCACTTAGGTAAGGATTTGGGATTTCTGCTGGGCTCTCAGGGCTGGCAGCTGAAGCTGCCTGTTTGGAGGGATGTGATGGAGCCGAGATGGTCTCCATTGCAGCCAGAGTGGTCCTCTGGTACAACAGCTTCTGAATGTTTGGGCCATTAGGTCCTTCTGGCTCAGTAATGGAGCTGCGTTTCTTCAGTGGTCTGGGGGCATTGGACAGCTTCTTCCTCAGTGCTTCCAGGTCAGCATCGCTCTGGTTGCGGTAGGGGTTGGATAAGAAAGGCAGCAGCTTGGTGGGGCTGAGGGGCCGGGGGATTCGCTCTGTTTCCTGATTCTCCTGAGCAGAGGCTGCTGTTTCCAGCTCAGGCTCCGGGCTGCCTGGCTTGCCTTGGAGGTTTGAGTAGACGTTCTCGGCCTGCGGCAGCTGATTCTGTACGCCAGCTCCTGCCATCACAGGCTTGCCATACACTGCAGAGCAGTTCAGAGACAGGGGGGGAAAAAGAAGTGTGAATATCTGATCAATGAACCTGGAAAGAATATGCAACCCAATTTACCTATGCAGGGCAAAGAAGCAGAATTAGATGATCAACTGAATAGGATTAAGCTGGTAACCAGGTTTATCATTAGTTGTCTTGCAAACACGAGACAGATACTCAGCACATTTTATTAATGCTGATATACAGCATGTAAGATGCATCTAAGAGACCTGCAGCTGCACTATCCTGCTTAACCCCCCTGAGAACAGCTTTATACCCACAGGCCAGGTGGAAAGTACAGCTGAGTATTATGGGTGTAAGCTAGAGGAGGGTAGATTTAGGCTGGATATGAAGAGGAAGTTCTTCACTATGAGGGTGGTTAGACAGTGAAACAGATTGCCCAGAGAGGTTGTGGAAGCCTGAACCCTGGAAGCTTGTAAGACAAGGCTTGACAGGGCCCTGGGCAACCTGATCTAGTGGCTGGTGTCCCTGCCAGGCAAGGGGGTTGGAACTAGATGATCTTTGAGGTCCCTTCCAACTCGTTAACAATTCTGTGATTATGAGGATCGAAGAGGGGTAGAGTGGCACATGCTTACCACTTGGGAAGTGCGGTCCTCTGGTCTGTGCCCTTGTCAAAGCACTCTGCACTGCCTGCTGGAAGTTCTTCCCAGGAGTCTGTTGTTGTGTGTACATGCTATAAATTGAACTTGTAGCCACAGTTGGAGGCTTTCGAAATGGTGGGAGCGAGGTCTCTTTGCATGGCTGTGGGGTAAAAGGTCTCACAGCTGCTGCTGGGGGACTCTCCTGTTTGGAGGAGGGAAGAATCTGGTCCTGGCTAGAGGAGGGACCTGCAGGAGGTACAGAAATTCTGTGCTGTATCTGCTGAGAAGAATGGGGAGGCTGCTGTGCCACTGGTTTTTGTTTGCTCCCCACAGTTACAACAGCCGAAGGTAGCTTCTGCAGATTTCCATCCAGCTTAGTATCAGAAGGTTGCAGGTGACTGGCTTGGCCAAAGTAAGGCAAGTTTATCTGTTTTGGTTTAGTGGGGACAGGTGGTGGCACTTTTGTTACATTTTTATTGGCTGTCTGAAAGACAAAAGAGTTTCATTAAGATTAAAGAGCAAAACATGCTTTAGGAGTTCTGCTGTGAGAGGCCAAAGATCCTCAGAGCACAGCAGGTTCTAGCATTTCTACTGTTGCTGCAATACCAATTACAACATTATTGGAAAAACATGAAGAGACTGCTTGAAAGATTTTATCATCATAGTTATTTATACTTTTGAACCCATTCTCTTTAATTCTTTCTGTTTTAGCTGTGACAAAAAACACCAAGCAATGGCAGGGCACAACAACATCTCTAAAGACAGCAGACACACTTAGTAGCATCTCTAGGCAAGAAGCTCGTTTTCCAATGAAGCATTTGTTATCCCCAGTTCTTTTTCACCCCTCTCTGATCAAATTGTGCCCCTGTGCCAAGATTTAGGTTGGGAAGTCTTGCTGCAGTCAAATATCTGAAGGACACTGCTGCACCAGGCAGTGAAACAAGCATGCAAATGACTTTCAAAAACCCATGCAAATGCCTCTCTGCATAAATTCTTTGGAGAAAATAACAAATACATCCACATTCACACTAGTACAAGTAACAGGCATGTATGTATTCAGTCAAAATGTAGATTTCCCCACAGTGACTGAAGGGAACAATTTTGAGCTACGAACTGCCATTAAAAACCTAAAAGGTTTGGTTTGGTTTGTTTTTTTCCTCCTTAGAAATAGTCTTCTTCTAACAGACCTAGACACTTTCCAAAGAGCTTCCTGACAGTAGTATTTGAAAAGGTGTGCAGTAATCCCTGGCCAGATGGGATGCACTAGTTTGAGCCTCCTGCATACCTGTGCTTCTCGCAGCAGATCCTCACTGCTCTGGTTCTTCCTGAGGGTGCCCAGCCCAGCAGACTGCTCCACAGAGTCAAACATGGAGAAGGGACGCACCTTCTTCTCTTTGTCTCGGAGGAAAGTCTCTCCTTCAGCTGTGGGAAGAGGAGGACTCTTAAAAGAGAGAACACAATTGCAGGAGCAAGAGTCCCATTCTGTGCAACACTCAAGGGAAGTGAATGCAATGGCTGCTTTTTGTATCCATCCCACCCCTGTGCTGAGGGCTTGAGGGCCTGCCAGATGCTCCACCTTGCAAACTGAACAGGAACAGGTATGAAGGCATACTAGCACCTTCTTCACCACTTGAAATGAGGTTTGGGGTTTTTTTTAAATCCCTGTAGAACCATACTAAACCTTAGATGGCAATATTTGGTTATTTTTTTGTGCTCTCAAACAAATTCTATGTAGGTACTGAAGCATTTGTAAGAGACAGATCATTAAATAGGTTCTCCATATATTTTAAGATTAGGCAAGCACAGAAGAACATACCTTGTCCTTCACTAGTCATAACTCCTTTTCCTGAAGTCAAGGCTGATCCTTGACTATTATGATTGTCTGCATTTGAACTACTCCAGTCTGATGGAGAAGGTTTTGCACTGGGGATGACAGAACCTAGGAGAGAACAAGTCAAACAGATTGAGCTAAAAGAATGTTTTTATTGACTTACTTTATTACAGGTAGTTTATTTGCAAGAGTCAGGTCTAGACAGTGTAAAAGTATTAAATACAGCTAACTGCTATAAATCTCATCCCTTTATGTTTTTGCTCATTTGCTTGTTTTAAAAAGAGAATGCAAAACCAAGCTCAGAAACACCTATCAAAGCAGCAGCAGAACTGTTTGTTCTAGCACACCTGCCCTTAGAGCATTCACACAAGAAACTCCTCTAGACTGCCTTCTTTCCAGCTAGTAAAAACTTTCCTGGATACTTACAGTAAGTTAAAAGTCACAGGATGGTGAGAAAGCATGAGAAAAACATTGTGCAAAGAAAAGCATAATGCTTTAAAGGATAAATAGATCCTACCAAAACAGCAGGAAGATCATCTCTATGTTCAATGTGCTTATGGCACTGCATTAGAGTTGATCTTTAAGTGGAGCAGACATCTAGTCTGCTGCAAGAATACCCAAGAAAACTCTTGCAACTTGCTATTACTTTAAACATTTCACCAATTTCTCTCTAAATTACTGAGTACAATAAGGGATATTAAATTCAAACAGTAATGATAAGCAGCAGGAGAAAAGTTTTATCCTGACAAAGTATCAGATACGATCTCTCTGGGAAAGTAGCTGTTTTGCCCAAGCACTAAGAAACTGAGTGATGTTTTAGTTCAAGCAGCACAACACAACGCATTCTGAGAGCTGAAATTCCACTCCAGCACTTTTAAGACCTGCAAACTAGATAAAAATGAAACAGGTCCCCATTCTATAGAACATCAAGAAACACTTGGACTGCTTTTATGGGGAGGGAGGGAAGGAAAGGGAGGTGTTGGAGTTACATCTCTCCATATTCCTATGGCATCAACATGTCAGCTACTTTTTTGCTATCTCAGTGCTACAATCCACTGCCTCCTTTGTAAGATTTCTTGTGACATTGGTTAACCCTTTCCATGTGGCATTTCCAACATGCACGATCACAAAACTTGGCTTTACTAGCTTTTAAGTCCAGGCATCAGGTTTTTACCATGTATATCCTAAAACTCTCTCTAGAAGCTCACAGAATCACAGAATCACAGAATCACAGAATCACAGAATCACAGAATCACAGAATCACAGAATCACAGAATCACAGAATCACAGAATCACAGGGGTTGGAAGAGACCTCCAAAGACTATCTAGTCCAAGGCCCCTGCCACAGCAGGATTCTTCCCTGACCGGGAATCAAACCCGGGCCCCAGTGGTGAGAGCACCAAACCCTAACCACTAGACCACCACTTCTTACTAACACTGATGGATAATTTTCCTAATGTTTGTATAATTATTGTATATAGAGAAATATAAATAAATATATAGAGAGAGATATAGAGAGGTAAATAGATATGTATATAGAGATATATCTAAATAAATCCCTAGTGTACAGGGAAATCCACCTATGCTCTACGCTGTATAACAAACTGCTCACTAAGTGGCTTACTTAATTTAGAACACATTGAATCATATAAACCCCAGTGCATATAAAATATTTTCCCTTGTGCAGGAAAACTGCAAGCAGTTAACCAGACATCTCAAATACCATTCTTTAAAACTGAAAAAAAAAGATCAAAGATGACAGACATAGGCAACATATTTCTGGAGAAAAAAATATTAATGATAAGCTCTTACCTGCAGGAGCTTTAGCTTGTGAACTGCTCCCAGCTCTCATGTTGGGCAGAGTTTGTGTTTTTAGTGGACCATCAGGTACCTGCAAAGCTTGTGTCCCATCTGAAAATGCTGGTTTCACCAAAAGTTCAGGTCTGGAAGCAATACGTGGCATAGTAGAGGACTGGATATATGGACCTACTGCTGCCACTCGACTGGGAGCAGAAGCCACTGGCTGTGGTGAGTTCCCATCTGAAGAAACCTTTGGAGAGGAAAAGAAAAGTGAAAGAATCTTATCCTGCAGTAGTATCCATCCTTCAAAGTTTGTAGTAGAAGACAAAAAGGATAAAACAAGTAGAAAATAATACTCCAATATTTAAAAATGCTTTTTTAACAAAAGCTTTAAGAGATACAAACCTGAGGTAATAACAGCAAAAAAAACACCCCAAAACAAAACTAGAAAAGGAATTAAACAAATCCAGGAGAGCTTAAGTTCTTGTCCATAAGGAGTAAGTAGGTTAACATTAATGTACCATGAAAAGTACTTTAATAATACAAGACCTCTGCCACATAGAGAGAAACCCAACAAGCCTAGCATCTGAACAGGCTTCCCCCACGAGCAACTTTTTATTTCAGACTGGATGAGACATGAAATTATTTCTTTGTTATGAAATAGCCCACACTTACTGGTACATTCTCTTTCTGCTGCAGAGCTGCCTTCTTCTTCCAGAGGCGCTCTCGCAGCTCATTAACACGCTTATCCATGACTGCCACCTCCGAGTTGCGCTTGTTCAAACACTCCCTCTGTTGCTGCAGCTTGGCATTCTGCTCCTGGTTCAGTTTGTTCCTCAACTGAATAAAGGCACAAAGCAGGGTGGGGAGGAGGGGAAAATAACAAAAATCCAAACAACTTCACTTTCAGGATGGGGGACAGGAAAGAGTTAAAGAGAAAAGCCTTCTCAGAAGTCAAGTCAGGATGGCAAACTAAGATTTTCTCCCGACAGAATGTTGGTTAGCCTCCAAATGTTGCAGAAAGCAAAGCTATAATATACACTGCACGCTCCTTCCCCTCTTTACACTGAACCCAGGACAACTAAGCCTCCATCCCCAGCATGCAGGCAGCCACACAGCTCTGTCAGGCAGAGGAGCAATGGGATTTCTTTCTGATGGGGCAAGAAGTGACCCAACCAACTTTTAGCCCTTGGGAGTTGCGGGTGGCAAGCCGGCATTCCGTTACCTGCAGCTCCTTGTAGAGGCGGTCAAGTTCAGCTACAGCCGACTGGTTGTCGTGGTAACCATCAATTCGGCCGTTCTTCAGCATCTCCAGTTGCCTGGTGAGTTCCTCTACCTTTGCCACAGCCAGCACAAGCTCACGCTGCTTTTGTTGGAACAGGCTGTTCATCTGTTCAATCTCCTCCACTGGAGAGGGCGAGAGAGCACAATAGCTGCCCTGAGAAACAGCCGTGTGTGGGCTGCTTCCAAGGCAGCAGTTAAGGGGACAGAGAGCACCCTGCCAGCCTCTGGAACAGTGCTGCACAGAGGCTGCAGCCAGCTGCCACAAAATCCTGGTTCCTGTCAAACCACCTCTTCCCTGATGCATTTGTAAAAGCAAACATGCTAGCAAGATAATGTAAATTTGGTCCCCACTGATGGGGAAAGAAAAGAAAGAGTATTTTTTACTTTCTGAAGTATGGAAACAAACAAAAGCACGTTACCAGGCTGAATATCATCTGCAGAAGCCTAAATTTACTTCATGCTGAATTCCACAGGGAGACAATAACCCAACCACAAGACACATTTATGGTATTTAAAACTCTGAAGTTAGGTCATAGGAACTCAGTGACAGAACACTCAAGCTGCTATATTAAACAAAGACTCAAAGGGCTTTGTAGGGTCTGTTACAAATGGCTGTCATCAGTTGTTCCCACAGCCAAAATGTTTGTATTGCAGAATAACTTTAAGGAATCAGTAAGAGTTCAGGCAAGGATCAAGACCAGACCTGCTGTGGAGAGTGAAGGGAAGTAGACACACACTCCAAGACCACCTATTACTCTACCATCTTTCTACTCCTTTAAACTGATGTTTATTTTGTGTAACAGAGCACAAATAGAAAGTACATTCTCCCCACAGAAAAACACTTTATGCTTTACCTTGCCTCATGCTTCCTAATAACATCTGTTTCCATTTTACCTTAATAAACCAATATTTTCATTTGAGTCCAGATGGAAATAGAATCATAGAATGGCCCAGGTTGGAAGGGACCTTAGAGATCATCTAGTTCCAACCCCCCTGCCAGGGGCAGGGATGCCACATGCACTAGACCAGGTTATCCAGGGCCACATCCAGCCTGGCCTTAAACACTGCCAGGGATGGGGCAGCCACAATCTCTCTGGGCAACCTGTTCCAGTGCCTCACCACCCTTTGGCTAAAGAACCCCCTTCTAATCTCCAGCCTAAATTTCCCCTCCTTCAGCTTGTAGCCATTCCCCTGTGTCCTGTTGCAATCACACCAGGAGAAAAGTCTCTCTCTTTCTGCCTTATAATCCCCTTTCAGGTACTGAAATAAGTTCTGTACAATATGTATAGAGGGAAGATGAAAAGGTAGGCAGAAGAATGTGTGTTGATATGAAGTCTGAAATAAATATTTAATATTGCTTCAACATGCTGAACTGCAGCCACCCACCCAGTACTGGAGCAAGCCAGACACTAGTTGTATTTCCATAATTAAAAAGAAAATTCTCAGCCACTTTGGCCATTAAGTTACCTCTTGCACAAGACACAGCATAGGTGTCAGGCCAAGCTTTGTTACAGGCCTAGAAAATAACACTGAGTGCATGGGGTACTAACACCAAGGATGAAAAAAGTTACTGTGGTACCCAAAAATACTAAACTAAGGAAAGAGCTACACTAATGAAGAGCAGATATGCTGGGCTCTAAACACAGGGTGCACTTATGGGATATTTTAAAATGCAGTAAGAAAATGTATTTTGTTCTAGGTTATTCAGGAGTTTTCTTGGTAAATACAAGATGTGAAATTTCCTGGAACACTGCACATAACTCCTCTGAATCACCCAAATCTCCAAAAATTGGAGTTCCAAGAACCACACCTAAATGAAAAACCACAGGCTACTTGCCCTAATCAGCAACTCACCTAATTTCCCATTGCTGAGTCTCTTTTGCTCCACGTGGCCTTTCAGTGCTCTCACTTTCTTAAGTTTAGCTTCCTGATTCTCAGCAATTTCCTTTAATCTCTTCAGTTTTTCCTGCTCAGCAGCTTGCTGCTGCTGTCGCTGATCTTGCTGTTTCAGGAATTTCAGACGCTGTTCCTGCAGTCAAGACAAGGCCATTCTTATTTTTATTGTAATTTAAATAAATCTGTAGGAAGGTACTGACAGAAATGGTCTCAAGACTTAAAAACAATTGCCACAGCAGCCCAGATTGGCTCTAGCCCAGTATCTGTCTTCCCAGAGTGTCAAGGGAGGGCTGAAAGAACAGAGCAAACACTTATCGATTCTGCCCCAACACAATCCTGCAGGTACAACTATCTGGTAGCACAAGAAGTTACTGAAACAGAGGTGGTATCCATGTCTAACAGGCCTTGGGAATTTTTCCTTCTGTGAAATTGCTCAAAACCCTTTCAAGTCTGAGAAAAATTTTAGCATTTCTGTCCTGTGACACTGACCAATTTCACCTAATCACTCCATGGCTCTTGAATTGCAAGAGCTCATGATTATTTCCCCTCTACCATCTCCACGCTTCTTGGACTCTCCAGATCTCTATCATACATCTCATTTCAACTGTAAGTCATGCTGGAGAATAGATATTCTTTATACAGAAGGTATTCCATCATTTTCATTTTGATCATTTTCACCACTCTGCACTAGTTCTGCTAGAACCCCTTGGAGATGGGGAATCACTGCACACCAAAGCCCTGGCAGTTTCCCATTTCCTGGTAACAGGCACCACTGTCACAACACAGGCTTACTCCAGACAAGGGAAAACCCTGTGACTGGCCCTCATTTATACAACAGGCATCATCTCAGTGGAGAGGATCCTGTTGCCTCTTCAAGCATCTAAGAGTAGAATGGTGCACTACCAGTTTCTACATATAGATCTATAGCCCAGAGCTAAAAGAAACTATTAAATCACTTACATTTTAACTCACTGGCCACTGCAGATGGCTTCCAGTTCTGGAGACAACAGGTTGCTCCAGAGGTAGGAAAGCTACTAACACTATCCCAAGCATTCACTAGCAGTAAAGACTACCACTGCTTACTAACATTAGAACTCAACATTTCCTCAAAAAAAAGAGCAAAACCCACACCAGACAAAACACTAGTCACATTTAGAAACAGGGAGTCTTGTTCTTTTTTTATTCTAAGTGCACAAAAGGGTGAACTTGTGTTCCAGAGAAAGCCAGGCAGCACCCACAGTGTATGCAGAGTCAATCCCACACAGGAAAATGTCAGAAAATAGATATTGCAGCTTGTGTCTAAAAAGAAAGTGGGTTTTTTTTAACCCCTCTCCCCCAGAATCTATTTTTAATACTGCATCTGATTTTAGAAGGCAGGAAAGAAACCTGTTTTCCCAGATACCCTTTCACAGAGGCAACATTAAATGACAAATTCTCTCTTGGGATACCCAGAAGGCTGCTCCTCTGCAAATCACAGGCAGCAGCCCCCTACCTGGATGGGTAGCTATCCAGCCTCTACCTCATAATTTTTATTTACAAAATCTTGTACAATTCCCTTTACAGTAAGTAAACAGAGTGTTCTTATTTCTGGTTTCATGTACATACAGTAACTACAGTGCTGTTACTATTTGTAAAACCAAGGTCTATTACCACAACCTGTGAGTGAAACAGCCAGAAGTTATGGAAGTTTAGGTTTCTCTTTTATATGAAACATTCACCTGTCAGCTGGAACTGAGAAGAGGGCAAAGGCATTAGAGCAGGTAGGGCATTAACTGTGCTGCTAAAGTTTACCTAAAAACTCTAATCACTTGGATGACTAATCAATTTCCGGCCTTAATATTTGCATCTTCTTCAAAGCAGTTCTTACCATAAGACAGAAAAAAGTTTTATTGGCTAATCTGACAGGCCATACTACCACTCTGCAGGTGCTTCAGAACCACTGAAAAGCCACAATTGGAAGAAAACTCCTTAAGATTTGCTTATCAAAACCCAAGGGAACCAAAGAGGGTGGGAATGGGGGGGGGGGAAGAGAGGCAGAACTCAGCTATCTTGAAAGGAGAGTGAGACAGGGCTTCTAACAGAGGAAGAGCAGCAAGGCAAGAGCCCCAGAGCAGCCTTCTTTCCTCATAAACCACATTCTGAAAGGCAGGGGAACTCATCCATCCAGGTAACACAGAAGCCTTCAGGACAGGCCTACATTTAACAGCTCTCTGCAGAAAGCACCATTGTCTGTGGTATTTTCAAGAGCAGTGTGTACCAACCACACTTCAGGCAGATATGAAACCCATGCCATCATTCTGCAGATGCATTCAGAGCATTTTTCCCCCTAAACAGTTCAAGAGCACCTTGTATGCTTTCATTAGCTTTTCTGTTACTATTCAGCAAGCATTTTATAAATCACTCCCCTGCTTACTTTTATCACATACATGCCATCTTTTCCTGACAGCTGCCCTAGGAAACCAGGCACACTGAACTCTGTCACAAGAAAGCAAGATATCATTACAGGACAGCATTATATCCAGAGACAAAAGTGCTGTTCAGTGATCAAACCAGTGAATAGCTGGTCACCACAAAGAACACAAATAGGGCTGGCAGAGCCAAGAGGATGAATGACAATGTATTCATGTTGTATGCTCTAGCCTTTTAGTAAGCTATAGAATCACTTCCATCACTGGCATTATTTTAATGTTTTACTACTGGGTATTTGCATAGCTTGACTTGCAAATTTAAAAAGACAGAGCCAAAGGAAGGGAGCTGTCTGTTTATAACAGAACAAACTGCAAATCCCCAACCTTCCCTCCACCTGATCTGACTCTCACTACCTTTGCTCCTGATCATAAGCAATCTCATTCCAAACTCACCTTGTTGGCCAGCATTTGCTGTTGAGCCTCAATTTGCTGCTGCTGGCGTGATGCCATTTCCTGAAGTTCAGCCAGTGTCATATCCATCCTTGGAGCACTGACCTGTCAAAGCAAATCCAGAGCATGCCAAGTCTAGAATCTTTCATTTGGCTAGCATGCAACTCAATAGAGCTGCTGCAGAAATGTAGGAGAAAGTTCTTTAAAAAGAGAAAATCAGCAACTGAGTATCCAATAAAATAATTAGAATCACAGAATGTTAGGGGTTGGAAGGGACCTCAAAAGATCATCTAGTCCAGCCCCCCTGCCACAGCAGGATTCCCTAGACCAGGTCAAGAAATGTTATATTTCCACAGTGGAAGAATAAATAGGTGTAAGCTCAAACACATGCATAGCCCAATCCAGCAACACACATAAGCTGACACCTCTTGAAACATCAGTATTTCTAGCAAAATCCCAGCAGCATTTTAAAGAGGTGTTTCAGAATCCCTTATAATTCAGTTCAGCCTGAATCAGCTTTGACTGACTGAGCCCAGAATGCTCAGCACGTGGCAGGATCTGTGGTCGTAGGTGTCTTATTGCAATTGAAAGCACTTCAATGTAAGTTGAAGGACACAGTTTCCTCCACTACAGCTGGGGAAAACCCCTACCACCCTCAAAAGGTAGCACTAATATTACATTACCTGCCCACATCCTTTTCCTAAATCTAGATTCAATCTTATATACATAATTACATCTATATAAGATCTCTCCTGGACCAACAATAAATGACAGGCAGTGGATTCAATGCTGAAACACTAACTGGTCTCAACTTCAAATCAGGAATTAATGTATCTCTGCCACAAAATGAACATGAAAATAACCAATGAACTGAAGGAAAACAAGAATTTTCAGCTGAAGTAGAAAAGGGAAAGTATGCTGAATTTGTGGGGGTGATCTCAGAGCAGCAAACACAGATGTGCCAGCCAACGGATCTTAGAGACATCTTAAAAACTGAAATCAAGGGTGAAAATTGTTAGAGGCTTTGTGTCTGGTCTAGAGCAGTCACTAGAAACCTTCCAAAATAGTCTCTTAGCTTCCAGGGTAGGATTTGCCCCAGTATCTCACAGGAAAGGAAGCTTCATTTTCACCATACTGGCTGTCATGGCACCAAGCACTTACCCCATTCTCCAGTCTTCGATCACCAGGCACTTTCACACCATTCCTCTTTAAGGCTGGATCTTGAGACCTTTGTCCAGTCCCTAGACAGAGAAACAGTATCATCAAAGATAGTAATGTATTTTAGGAGTTTCCTTATCCCCTGAGACATAGGATTCAATAGAAAAGGAGAAACAGTACAATCCTGTTTTGTTCTTCCCATGCTACCACCAAGGTAAACTCAACTGGTGACACAATCCTTTACGAAGGGGCTGCTGTTCAATGTCAACATATAAGATAACAAGACTGGTTTTTAAACAGATAAACAAAAGAGCTTAACCAACTGTATGCTATTTCAATATTTCTCCCACAATCAAGAGGCCCCTAGTAAGTCTGCATTACAGATGAATAGTCACAAAAATGTGTTCCCCTCTGCAAATGACAGAAGAATAGCTGATCAATTGACAGGGAGGCATTTGGACCACAATATCTTAAAACCAGCATCTAGATGTCCTGGTGTCCCTTTGTCAAGTGTCTCAAGAGAATGTGAGGAAGAACAGTTAAAGGTTAGTCACTAGCATAAATGATGCACCATTTCTAGCAGCTGATTATTTGCACATAAAAGTTTAAGAGCATATTTTTTTCCTTCCTGGCAGTCAGTGTGACAGTAAAGATGCTACTTAACTAGAACTCTAATGTTTCTATCAAATCATGTACAAATGGTGTTCAGACCCTAAAATACCAATGTGAAGTCACTTCTGTTAGCTTCCTGCCCACTAAAAAAAGTAATTTCCTTTATAGGTTTCCACAATGCATACATAATATGCTCTCAGAGAACTTGACCATTTAATGCTATTTCTGAAACTAATGTGAGTATGCAGATTGTGGGAAAGATTAAAGAATTCTATCTTTTGCCAAGCATGCTGAGTTTATCACCCTGGTAAAGTATTATCCTGATGAAATATATTAATGAAATATCTTAAGCCCAAAAAATAAATTCCTGGACAACAGTTTGGTTATTAGATTTAAAAGAAGAGACTGCCACAGACCCTTAGATATTTAGCTGTGGCTAATAGATTTGACACAGAACTTGCTTGGATGTTTTGGTGATGACCATTGCTAGAAAACCTGCAGAATTTCCAGTTTGGATTTAGTGTCCCCAACTCTGGCAAGGGAAGATGAACTATTTACTGAAATGAACCAGTGTGCAGTTACTAGTGCAAATGTACCAGCTGAGATCAACACCTACCTGCTTCCCGGTCCCGGCAGGGAGGGCGTTCATGCCGAAGAAAGAAGCGAACCTCACTTCTCTGCATCCCAAAGCGCTGCAGAACATCCATCATCCGTTCACTGTCAGCTATGGGACGTTCTGAGAAGGGAAAAAAACCAGCTATTACATCCCTGAGTAGCTTGGGCACATGCCAAACCAAACAAAAATACCTGTCCAGCTTTCACTGGAACAGCTGTTATTCCTCAGATGCAGTGTGCTCACCTAACCCCTGCTCTCACCTGAGGTATTTCTACCCTTCTCTTAGGAAATTAAACCAGCACCTCTGAAAAGCAGGTACAGACCTTTCAAGTCTGCCCCAAAGGGAGAAGCTCAGGCAGCATTGCAGCTCAATGGAAAGCAAACAGGCAACTTAAGAATTTTTGGCTGCAGGACCTTAAATTTCGTATTTGCAAATCAACTTACCCACTCCCCAGTGCAGGAAATGTGCTGGTCTACTTTTTGCTCTACTTCTGTGGTAACCTCAGACAAACTTGTTTCTCTGTCATTCCCACCCCCTCCTCAAGGGCTCCTCTACCCCAGCTCCTGCAGGGACTCAATTACTTCCTATTCTGATGAGAATTAAGAGAGCTGCAAAGATAAACTCTCAGAGAAGAGGAATTCTTTTAACACTTCCTAGGGTTGCCAGACTGCAGCCCTTGTGTTCAATCTCACGTAGAAGCACTCAGATCCCTGAAGAGGCTCCTAAACAGTACACAATGGGTCTGATCCTCAGCAAGCCATCACAGATCCTGCCACTTTGAGTGTTCTCCTATAGCTCCTGCCAGCCACAGACCTGGCTCACTCTCTCAGTCAGCAAATTTGAAGTTCAGATGACAAATGTGTTTCAAAAGCCATGCCTCTGATCAGCCTGGAAAACTCAGGGACACACCCCTGAGTGCTGAGGATGCTAGCAGATGCCATTGCTGGGCCACTCTCTATCATCTTTGGAAGGTCCTGGAGAACTGGTGAGGTGCCTGAGGACTGGAAGATAGCCAGTGTCACTCTGGTCTTCAAAAGGGCAAGAACGATTCAGAAACTACAGGCCAGTCAGCCTCACCTCCACACCTAGAGAGACAATGGAACAGCTCGTTCTGGGCATCACCAAAAGCATGTGGAGGAAAAAAGGGTTATCAGGAGTAGTCAGTATGGATTCACCAAGGAGAAGCCTGACTAATCTGATAGCCTTCTGTGATGGCATACCTGGATGGATAGATAAAGGGAGGGCACTTGATGTTGCCTACCTTGACTTCGGCAAGGCTCTCAGCACCACCTCCCACAGTATCCTCACAGGCAAGCTTAGGAAGCCTGGGTTAGGTGAATGGAATGGACAGTGGGAGGGCTGAAAACTGCCTGAAGTACAGAGCTCAGAGGGTTGTGATCAATAGCACAGAGTCTAACTGGAGGTCTGTACTAAGTCCAGTGCTGCTCAATATATTCATCAGTGACCTGGATGAAGGAATAGAGTGAATCCTAAGCAAGTTTGCTGATGCACAAACCTGGGAGCAGAGCTCTTTTCAGCACAGAAGTGTTTCTTTAAATGAAAATGCTGCAGCTGTGCTCAAGCAATCTAGGAAGGAAAATTTCTGGAGTCCCTGTCAGAAGAGATTAACTTTCCAGAATAAGCAAGTAGGTCACTGTTACAGAAAAAAGCAGCCTCTTGGTGACTTGTCTGGACAGAGAAAAAGCTCGGCAGCTGCTAAGCCTTAATTCAACAACAGCAAAGGAAAAACCCAACAGCACAAAAAAACAACTGTACCACTGTCAGATTTCCATCTTACAGAATATACAGCAGGCTTATGAGACAGACTTCCAGCAGCTCAGCAATACTTCAGCTGAAACTCTCTAATCAGAGAAGATGGCATTTAGGCAAGGATACTGTCAATACCACTCAGGTGACTTCAAAGGAAGGTCAGAGAGATTTTCAAATACCAAACAAAACTACATTTGGAAAGCTCCAGTTCCAATGGAGCACTGCAAGCTAGGCACATTTGAACTTCCAAGACAGAAATCAGCAAGAACACCAGCCACAACCAACCACACAAATAAAACCCTCTTCTGCAAGCTTAAAAGGACAAGGGACAGACAAAAGTAGTTTCTACATCCTCCCTCCCACTCACCACACCTTCTTTGGAACACTTAACATCAGGCAACTCCTATACTTCTGGTAACACTCCTTCCCTTCCAAAACCAATTAACACAACTGGAAACAACAAAGGTATCATCAGAAAAGGGAAGCTTTCCCTTCGTCACTGCAACTGAAAATGGCTACAGTGTTGAAGAGATTGTTCTGACTGGGTTATAGAACTACTGATACTACCTCAAAACACTACACAGGACACTGATATCCCACTGTAGGAAAAGGAAATCAACTCCCCAATACCCTTCAGAGACTCCTTTGAGTCAGAGAAGGGCTGTATACATACAGGGACACCTGCATGCTTGATTCTCCTTTTGCTTTTAACTCTTCTATGTGTGAGCCTTTCTTTAGATATATTATAACACAGCAGGTCTGGTAAAGAGACTAACAAAGCCACAAGGCAGAAACCCTCTGGGACAGGACCACATCTGCCAGGTCTCTGCATGCTACCTTATTATATGCAGTGAATGCTGAGCAATTCCCAAAGGGCAAGCCCAACCTACCTGAGCCACACCACACTTCAGCCAGGTGGCACTCACTCTCACCAGGCTCCTTGCACAACTCCACCACATCTCTGCAGGTTGTTTCAGGGGTGACTGGCACCTCAGTGAAGTGCTGCTCATTGTTACTGAGGTACACTGTCAGAAACATCTGCAAAAGAGAAAGGCAACAGCACACAGTTACTTTATAACACAAAGCCAGACTGCACATTGGAGTCACATTACTTTCAACCCAGTTGTATCATTTGTTATCAACACACACAATTTCAAAACAAAACCAAATTTCTTCTTCAGGTGGAAGCAAGTAAAGACACCACAGAGGTGATTCTCTGCTCAACTAAATTACATTGCTAGAGGACTGTTTGCTTTTAAATCTGGACCTTCATTCTCTTTTCCAGGGATGTCAGAACTCCTCCCACCTTTATGTATATACTGCACCCATTTGACACAGCAGGAGAAACAGCCATATACAGTTCAGAAATACTATTTACAGTGAAAAAACAGTGTTAAAAAAAAATCAAAGCTTACAACATAGATAGTGAAGTAGAAACACTTTGCATTTCTGTAACACATTTCACTGGAAGGTATAGAAACAGAAGGCAACTTGCTACACACTTCCTCTCAGTCTGAATGCAAGAGGGTCCCACCCCCAGTGCCATTCACAGGAAAGCAAAGCTATTTACCTGGCTTACTCTTCACAGCTGCAGAAGGATCCTAGATCTTTGGTTATTACTCTGTATAAACACACCACAGAGCTAGATGTTATTCTTGTTCATGCCTTACTGTGATGTCCTCCCTACCACAGCTAGAACACCAGCATTTTAAAAATTAGCTGCCTTATTTGATAGAAAATACTGGTGATTCCTGCCTCTGAACACCACCTCTCTGTATGCTATTAAACTGCTAGCAAAGTTTAGCTGCTAGCTAAAAATTGACATCAATTCTCTTCTGAGACTGTCCTGGTTTGGGTCAGAACAGAACTAATTCTGTTCAGTGATTTTATACTTTAGCCAAAGCTCCTCTAAGTAACTGCACTTTCTGAAACTAATGGCATGTTTTTACAGTCACTGCCTGCTTCTAGCAGTGATAAAGCCTAATGTTTAGATTTACTGCCAGGGATTGGGATGCAAAGCAAGGTCACTGCTGAATCTTGTGTCTCACATTGCAGGGTGCAGGGTAAAGGCTGCACCTTCAGGGAGGAGTGGACAGGCCAGGTGACCCCAAACTCTCCAACTGAGGATTCCATCCATATATGTCATATTCAATATAAACCTGAGACTCAGTTCCTTTTTCCCTTCTCTGGCTCTTCTCCAATGGCCAGAATCTAATGAGAACTCTGTCTGCTCTGCCTTCAATGCTGATCCCTAAGTTCCTGCATCCAGTCCCAGGATCCAGCCCCTGATCCTGGTTCCTGTCTGCTGCTGAGGCCTGCTGCCACAGTATCAGTGGTGACATAGTCACCATCAAGGGGGAGTTGGGTTCAGTGTTGGCTTTGTGCATATTTGTGTATATTTCATTTATCACTATTATGGTCATTAAAGTAGTTTTAGTTTTCTTTTCCAATCCACAAGTCTGTCTCTCTCTCTCTCATTCCCCTTCCCTTCCTATGCTGGGGGGGAAGAGGGGGCTGTAGGGAACATCTGTCACTGGCTTGGTGGTCAGCCCACCCTTAGCCCTCAACAGAGACCTATTCTCAACTTCAGTATCGAATGGCTGCTAGTTGCTTGACTTCCAGCAAGACAAAAACCACTCAAATGGTGGTTTTTTCACCTCCAGAAAGCAATTACTCCCCTAAGCATTTCATACAACACAAACTCTGTCAATAGGCTGTGCAGTTCCATTTTCTTCATACAGATGGAAAAGCTGGTTTTGCAGCAGACACAAATCCTTGTCTGCCCTCACTTTTAGAGTATAAAAGGGATATACATCCTTACAAACAGCAGTTCAAAGGGCAAAAAATAGAGTCCAAATCAAACAAGGCAAGAGAGAAGTATAAATATCTTTCTAAATGAAAAACAAACAAAAAAATCCCACCCAAAAATAACAAAAGCACAAAAGCCATGTTACCACAAGCATCATTTCTGTGATTGTGGGACTACCCTGGAATGAGTATTTTGATGCCACTGCAAAGTGAAATTCAGCCTTATGTTCTTCACAGTTTTAGGACCCCTCTTGGAGATTCTCCTGTAACAGAACCATCCCCACACACAACCCTGACACCTCCAAAGTCTTTTAGGACTCTTTCAAGTGCTAAGGTCCCCTCCAAGACTAGGAGAGAAGCTGGCTTTATTCTTTTAAAAATTTCCAGGAAAGCACTGCACACCCAGCATGTCTTGTTATACTCAGTATTTGTCCCAGCTGTGCCAGTATAAACACTGGAGAATAATATTTTGGGCCCTGGCACTGCATCACATTTAGCACCAACAGCATGCAGGGTTTCTGAGCTCTGGTTTTGCCTAGTGCCCCAAGACAATGGTTTCTGATCATTCTACAAGACTTACAAATACTCAGAGCTGTAAAAGCCTGCTGAAAGAGCTCAGAACTGCCTGGAATTCTTAGGAAAATGTTCAGATCCCCCAACCATTTCCTTGTCATATTATGGAAAAAAAACCCAAACCCAAACACCTGGAGCTTGTAAGGTCAGGAATTAGGAAAAAGCAAGCAGAAAATGCAAAGACAGCAACAAAGTTCCAGTTACTGACCAACAGCAAATCCCATGGAGGGCAGGGATACAGATGGAATGGGACACCCAGTGCTTGAGAATTTTAGCTTGGATGAGGGCTGCTGCTCACTCCACAGTTCTGCTCTTGGAGGGGAGCATCCTGCCTGCCAGACAGGGCCAGAGCTGCTCATAGGCAGCAGAGAATTTGTTTTAGTGCTGCTCCCTCTCCAGTATGTTTGTGTGGGCCAGAGCTGCGTGGCAGGCAGGCAGGTAGGATCAGCTTAGCCAAACTCATTATACAGTGAAGATGGGTGCAACCATTGTGCTGTTTACAGCACAGCACACTGAAGTACTGACCTAAATTAAGAGGCAAGGCTTTCCAAGCAGGAACTCCAATATTCAACTTTAATCTTTTGTCCCTGAACATGCTACCTTTTCGATGCACACTTTCGAGAGGAGGCTGAGTGTGCAACCAGGTAAGGACATCACTTAATCACAGAAACTGGGGCAGAAAAGTACAGAAAAAGAAAAGAGGCTCCCAGATTGCTTTAGAGCAGTGTTATATAGCTATGTAAAGCATTAACACTTCATACCTAATGCTGTACAACCTCGTACCCAGAACAATCCTAAACAGCACAGGCTGTGTATCTGCAGTAACATCTGTTAGTCACAGAAGATGAGCTCACAGATGGGAATTAAGAGAAAATTATAAAAAACATGGCATTATACACAAAGCAGACCTAACTTGACCCTAGCAGGGCTGTTCACTCTTCAGTGTGCCCGTTTATATCCAGTTGTTAATCCTTAGCATTTCCCAATACAGGCAACTACACAGGAAGGCTCACAAAGTGCCATTTCTCTCCACATTGCTCAGGACAATTACTGAGACATTAAGCCAAGAGCACTCAACCCTGGTGTGTGATGGCCATTTCTGAGGCTTGGCAGCATCTGCATTACCTCTGTCCTACATATTCTAGGAACTGGGGGGAAAAAAAAACAGCAAACTCACTCCACAAATTCCCTAAAAACATACCTTAACATCTTAAAAGTCTACAGCAACTAAACTGCTACAAAATGGACAGGACTCTCACAGTTGTCCTACTCCATTTCCCTTTAGCTCCCAGGACAATGCTGAGGTGATTCAGACATCCTCCATGTAGTTGTGTCCCTGCTCTCCCACCCAATGCCAATTATATTTATCACCTTGCAGAGGAAAAGCAAGGAGCCAGACTTGCCTGATCCAATGCCTACACAACCACAGGCTGTCCTGGGGGAGCCTGCTCCTTATTTGGCCACATTGGAGCCTAGGGCAAGTACTGACCCAAAAGTATCCATCACAGAGATGTCTCTGTCCCCAGAGAAGGCTGGAAAAGGTTAAGAGGCTGGTGTGAACCAAAAGCCCACTATGGCTTCTTGGCACTGCTCATAAGCCTTGGTGGCTGCTATGGTTTGCACCATCTCACATTGGGATCCCAAGAAATTGCCCTTCCTCTGAGAATGGTTCAAATGCAACATTTATTAACCACCCTTCCAGCTGGTTTCTAGTCCTGTTTGATCACTGTGCAGCAGGGAAAAACAAAGGAAACAAGAGTACTCTCCTGACACCTTGTTCAGGAGTCTGAATCCTGTAGATTGCATTAGGAGAGCATAAAGCAGTCTTCTGTTCCTCCCTGAAACTGAAGATGTCATGGCAGTAACATATAGGCACCCTGGAATTAAAGAAAACAAAAGCAAAATGACAAAAACCAGTTTCAAGCTATGCATAGAGGAAAGACTTGACAGAAAAGGAGGAGGACAAATCTCAGTCAGACCTTGCACTTCTTTTAAAGGCATCATCTGACAATTCCATCATATAGCCTGGGATGAGGGTTTTTTAACTAAGACTTAAAGATTGAGTTTTAGGAAAGCCCAGCTTACAGGCAGAGTACTTTGAAACAGGAGTCATTCCCTAGGTAAACTCTAAATTAAAGATTTTTTTCCCTTTGTTCTCCATCTCCAAGATGTACTCACTGTTTATAGGTACTGGAAAGCTTTAAAAAGTAAAAGCATTCCAGTACTGTGGCATACTTGCAAGAAAGCAGGTATGTGTACTGTAACTACTGAAGCAGTTCCTTTTAAAAAGTCACATCACAGAATTGAGCTGACTCTGCTGCAGCTGAGAAAACAGAAGTTTGCAGTTATGGAGCCACCAAATGAGACAGTTCGATCAGAGGCACCAAGGGCATCAAAGGGGTGACCAAGGTCACAGGAGCCAAAGCAACAGAGAGTTTCTGCACTGAATGACTGCAATGTATGACTTAAAAGCAACTGAAGGGCAGAGTACTGATCATAAAGGACTATGTCTCTAAAGAGCCTGCCACTTAAAGCACTAACCTAAGAAAACTCAGACTGGTATCAATGACAACTTTGAGTCCTCTCAGCATGAAATACACCATTTTGCTCCAAGCCATATTACTTACACACCACCTCCAAGTACAGCCACTAGGGCAGGATTCTAACACACCCAGGAACTGAAAGAGAACACAGCAAGAGCAACAAAACAGGAGGAGAGATGAGGGCATCAATTAAAGCAAGTGACATCCCACTTGATAATCCTCTTTCTCACTTCTGCACAGTAGTCCCAAACAGCCTTACACATTTGCCTGCAAATCTGACCCATTTGTTGCTAAGCTCATGGCAGGATCATTTGCTACAACTGCACTGATATTAAATATGACATGACAGGTCTCAACAGCTGCAATTTACTTTTCAACTGAAAGCCCAATGTTTAAGACTGGCTAGCCCTACAAAACTGCTAGGCAATGACCACACTACATTTTAGCTCCTGCTCTGTTGTGTTAAAACAAGAAACCAACCCAAAACACAGCTTCCAACCCTGTTTAGAATACAAACCTGAGCAAACACACAGCTTACAATTCACATCCACCCAACAGGAAATCATTTCGTATCAAAGAGCTCACATCAATCTTCTCAGATGAGAAGACCTCAATTATTGATTACAAGGGGAAGGAAATAGAAATGCAATTTACTTTTCAGCTTTGATGATGTTTCTGTGAGGATCAGACATTTCTTACTCCTTATTATGAAACTAGTACCACACATTTTAAGATATTAAAGGCTGTTAAATTGGACGTTTTCTAATTAATATACTAATAATATTCAGCTATTCAGGATGCAAGTATTCAGGGGAAAATTCTATTATTGTGCAAGGTGCAAATCAAACTATAAGGCTTTCATTAATTCCTGAAATTGCCTGAGTTTAAAGGATGAACATACCTTTTCCCCCCACCCCAACAGCTTCTAGTGAAAGATCTAATTCTGATCATAAAATCTCAACAACAGACAACAATCTTACAGGGCAAAACTCAGTCTCATAAAATATTATAATAAAGTACCAAATTTATTTTAAGAACACTTGTCTCAACCCTGGGTTTCATTATTTGCTGAATTCCTAACTTTATGCAGCATGTTAATGTACAATACAAACTGGCAACTACTCACATAGCATCCTTCATCTTCAAAGCACCTTACAACTGGGAAGTGATGACACAAGCAAGCAGTCTCCTACTTTACAGGCAGGGAACCCAAGGTATACAAGAAGAGACAAGAAGATAATTTGGTAGCCAACCAACCATGCTACCTCTGGCAATTGGGATACATTTCATTACCTTGCATTAGAGCTAGTATCATTCTGTATCACACTCTGTAATCTCTGAATTTTAGCCTGAAACCTAATAATCTTGATCCACCCCATACTACTGTTCCATAACACATCTAATGGTCTTAGCTTGCATAACATATTTCTTTAGCTCTCATTTTTGAGGAGGCATTAAGTCACTCTAAAGGTTGAAAATGCTTTGCAGCAGTATTATCTCTCCTGTTACCTGGGTTATACCTATATTACACTGCAGATGGTTCAACATGGACAATGTATCCTCCCTACAACGTGGAGAGCATGTACAAACAATGTACTGTGCAAACAAGCCTCCAGAAAGGAGCTCCTAGCATGCCCTTCAATGACTTTTCTACACAGTGTGGTTACACAGCAGCAACAGACAACAATACAAAGATGTGAAACAGCTTTTTTTAAACCCTGGGTGGGATGGAAAAGAATTACAGCAATATCATCTACATCCTGAACTAAGTATAGGTTTAGAAGCTAATTTTAGTTGGATGAAAAACTAGCAATTTCATCTATTCATTCTAAAAATTGTAACTATCAAATTTCCAGTACAGGTGGCAAAAATGAGGAATAATTGCTTGCACCCACAGACTTCATACCCACAGTTTTTTAACCCTAGATGAGTCTTCCCTGACAAATATAAAGCCTCCCCAAACTAAGAGTTTTAAGTGGAAGTCTTGCATCTTACCTAGTGGGAAGACTGATGCTGCAGCTTCCTGGCTAGCCACGAAGAAATCAGCTACTAAAATAGATATTTTTGCTGACTTCATGCAACTTTCTAAACAACAGAAGACAGCCTGCACACCAGCACATTTTCTTGTTCTGGTAAGCAGCATTCTGAACTGCTGCATAGTCACAGCTCTCCATTTAATGCAAAGTACACAATTAATTCAGTGATTATTTCACATCAAGCTCCTCAGCACCTGAAAACAGTACTTTAACAGGCAACATCCTCAACTATTGTACCCAAAGAGTAAGGTAAGCAAAAGATCACTGTAAACAAAGATTATAATAGACTTCACACAGGATGACTGCTATCCCCAATCCTTTTTGTATTCAGTTGTTCAATTAGCTAGGTTCAACAGAAATACAGAATAAAGTTTAATATTTGCCTATATCCCCACCCAAATGCATAGAGTTAGGTTCTTGTCTCACCCACCACACACACTACTCCATTTGTCTTGTACTGGCTTTTGGCCAGAAAAATGAGAAAGGAAGTTATGATGCAAGGTAGGTGGAGTACAGTAGGAAGCACCATGGGACTAGCTGGATTATTCCCAGTCTATATGAACTACACCCCTTTTCCCTTTTGATTGCATCACAGAAGAAAACAAGATTGAATGTTTACTCTCAAAGTCTTTGGTGAAAATGTCCATTTCCCCCCAAAACTTACATATTTCTGTGCATCTATATGTACTTTTTGAGGGATGGGAAAAAAGAGCTGGAAACAGCAAAGAGGAAGCCTTCCCATCCCCCCCTTTTCTTTTCCATCCTATCCTTAATATAGACTGAACAGAACAAAAGGCATCTGCTTTTGGTATACACTAGTTAAACTGGGCAAAGGCTACAGCACAAACATCACATTCAGTCTCATCACCAGGTATGCACCTGAATCACCACTGAGGGAATCTGAAGAGCTGCAAGGAAAACAGCCTCAGTTGTGGCCAAGCACTGTTACCATCTTACATTCATGGATGTAGGTTCACAATCTCAAAGATGTAGGTTCAATCTCAAAGACAGAACTTGGTGCTTTAGTTCTAGCTGAAGATGCAGTTGAAATCCTCTTGGCAATCCTTATGATAACTATCCCAGTTTAGCCATTTTGATTTTGTACAATCTGTCAGGCACAGCTCAGGACTGGTAAATACAGGATTCCTAACCTATATCCCCCTTTTACAAGAGGGCATTACACACAAGGTCATTAATAAGAGATCTTGCCAAACATAAGACTTCTGCTTCTTTGAACCCAAGTTCTTTTCCAACTTGATGTTGGAAAATACTCCCACAAGCCAGACATTAAAAAGGTCTATGCAAATGAGCTCCCTATTTTGGATGAATACTAAACATGGGAGCAACACACACCACACTCCTTGGCTGAGCTACCACACATCAATGAAGGCAAGAATATCTCAGCTGGAGTGTGGCTTTTAAAGTCACTTGTACTTTTGCACTATTGTATCTATTGCAACAACAGCAGTAAGCAGAAGAAAACATTCTAAAAGATACTGGTCAGTTTGTTTTTTAAAGATATATAAACTAAATGCATTTCAGTAACCATCCAGAGGAAACCCCAGCACCCACATTTGCCAGCTGTACAGCTGAGCATCATGCACACCTCATTCTGCTGAGACCTCAATCCACACTTGGATTTGCACCATTGACTTTAACCACTGCAGGAAACCCTGAATACATTCTTCATATTGCACCACAACATGCAGCAATGTTCACAGATCTCTTCCCTTGCCACTGTGAAGTTCCTCTCCCCCACATATTTCCCCTCTCCCCCAAGCACTCTTCCTCTTCCTCCCCAAACCCTTCCTCATGGCTCCTCAGAAGCATCCCTTTTGCACTCTTGGACACTTCACCAAAGCTTGCTGTAAGTTGTCTGGCAGAAAAGCAAGCCTACACATGGTGTTTGGACTTGTGCTTTATGTCCTACTTGGAGTTTGCTCCTCCTCCTCCTTCTGGAGCCAGGGAAGGAGAATTGGGTTTTTGGAGGCTTGCCCCTTCAGGCAGACTCTGCCTCATCTTCTATGCTCAGCAGAGTTAGAAACACTTGGTACACAGGAGAAAGCAATCAGTGTGATTTTCAGGCAGATCAAAAATATGGCACTAAAGGACAACAGACAAACTCACACAACCCAACCATAGGTGTTTACAGCTGCTGCTCCTCCTTTTCTTCAGTATCATAACACACATTGCAACTAACAAGAGCCTCAAGCCAAGGCAACAATCACGAATCATTAGCAGGATTATGAACTCAAGCTTCAGCCTGAATCATCTCAATTTTCTCTATTTGCATCAAATCCAGAGGCAGTCTTCAGACTAAAAAAAAAAAAAGATAATTTAAAAGTAGCCAAGTAAATGAAAATAAGTAAAGAAACTAATCTGCTCTTGCTGCTCTAGAGTTTTGCATCTCTTAGTCTCCTGAACAGCTACAGGCTAATAAAATGCCACACTAAGTGTTGCCTGTCAGAACACTGGAAAATGACACCTCTCAAAATAGTCCCTTAGATGCATGGATATTCTTACACTGAAAAGAAAATCTACTGTTTTTCCTGGTAATCAAAACAGATTTAGTACAAGCCAGGATCCTTCATGGAGAAAAGCAAAAAGTTACACCCAAATCAGAGATGAAAATGTACTTAGCACAATCTACAGCCAAACAAACCAGGCTATCAGAGTAAACTGCCATCTATGCCATCTACACCACACTGCCTGAGATACCAACTCTTTACTGGGTTTATAAACACTTATTTTCTGCTTTTCCAGCCAACATATAATCATCTCACCAATAAAATGGCAATTAACATTCACACCAGGAAGCACTCAACCTCTGCCCACCAGAACACACAAGTCAAACCCATATTTCTAATGCAACAAGTGCCTGACCCACACATCAAGCAAACTTATTACCTTCTATTTACTGGCAACAGGGAGCTGTGCTGCTGGGAGTACTTGGAGGGGAGGCAGAAGAGCAAAGTAGGAAAGAAGATTTTTTTTTTGAGTCAGTATCTCTCTCAAACAATTAAAAAGAAGGCAGCAGAAGTTTTGTGATTTGATAGCAACACAAAACAGATCATGTAGCAAGTTAAAAAAAAGTAGAGAACACTGGTTTACTCCAATTCCAGCAACTTCATACACTGTCAATTAAAAAAGAAACATCATCTAAGTGCAAAGTGCTTTTGAAAATACTACTCCTTACATCACATTAACCACTGCGCCAGGAAGACTGTTGCCAAACCTGTGTCCTACCTCCATGAAACAGATCCATGACAAACCCAAATGCTTATGACATACACAGCCAGGTCAGAGGACACAGCATTCCTGGCACCTGAATCAATGACAGATGTTTAAACACACAGGTAATTGTAGTGTGAGGAAAGTCCCAGGATACACTGTTTGTACTGCTCTGTGATACAGGCTGACCTGCCTGCTATTCTCAAGTGCACTACCACAATGTGAAATTCAGGGGCATTTTAGTGCACTGCAGGTTGACACCTCCTTTATGCTGTGACCCCAAACATGCTGTTCAACCATCTTTCTTCAGGACAAGAAAGAGACACAAACCCACACCAGGAATTTCAGACCACACAGCAGTCTGCACACTTTACTACTTCCAAGTTCAGCTCCAGCTTCCTGTATACAAGCTTCTCAATCTTGTCAGGATGGTTATATGTTTGTTTTAGTCCAACCTAATCCTCACAGTGAGAATACCCAAAGATGTTGGAGAAATTCCCCTCTACCACTATCTTTCAAGACAACAGGGAGGTTCAGGAAAGGATAAAGTATCATTTGACTGCTACAGCTTAGCCAAACTATATGCCAAGCTGACAGAGGCTCTTCTCAAACCCCACTCTGTTATGTCTGATTGTGCAGCCACATGGCAAATCACTTCCACCATAGAAGTCTCTTGTTGCTTTTTGCCTTTAGTGTAGGCAGCAGTTCCTCCCAGCAGCCACCCAACTCCTTACCAAATTCAAAGGGAAGCTACAAATGACACATGGCTTTGGGTGGGGATAGAAACCAAACAAGACCATCCATTTGAGCAGCATCCTACTATTAACTTCATTAGATTTAATGTCACACCATACCTTTGCAGAAGGGTAGCTCTTCCCAATTCAACACCAGTTCTGAGTGGCAACACACTCCTGTTGCAATGGAAATGCACTCTGAAGAATGACCTTCACTTGTCAGACCCAGATGGCTGCCAGTACACTGAAAGCAAGGAGCCTGGGCACAGCAATGCAGGCAATCCACGTGGCCACCAGCAATGCCAAACACAACCTCCACAAAATATCTGTGCTTGGTGGTCATAGCTGTTTGACAGCAGCTGAACTTATTACTCAGAGCCACAAAGAAAGGTTCCTACCCTACCACTTCTGGGTTGCAAACACACAGGAAGTCATTAGTGACTATGCAGATATTGAAGAAGATGATGCTACAGCAGCAGACTTGCAAGTGGCATAGAAGACACATTGAGCTTTTACACCAAAACAGATGGATCTTTTTGTTATTGTGCAAGTTAAAAAGGGGCCAGTGGAGCTATTCCAACATTGGAAAAGGTGGATGGTTAGCTGGGTTTAGTCAATCACATTATAATGGGATATGTACAACAACTACATCAGAACTGGGAAGGAGAAATCTTGCCTATCAGTCAGCCCCTTGCCCCACCAAGCACTCTGCTTCATCTAACCTTTGCTCCTGTAATGTGGAGTTCTCCATACTTCAACTTTAGTCAGAAAACATTCAGCTACTATGACAGAAGCTGCAGAAGAATGGCAGATTGTGCAGTTGATCACTGTCTGGCAGGTTTTATTTAAGTGCACTCTTTCTAGGGCAATACCAGGCTCTACAGAGACACACCAGCTGAGAACTGAAGGAAGAGAGAGTAGTTTACCAGAGCAAGGCAGCAGGTTTGATAGGTAGCTCTGCATGTTGTCATCAACAAAGCCATGACAGTGATCTTCACAGATGGCCTTATATGAAATAGTAGTTACTGAGGTGATGTCACAGCTATTTCAAATGAATTAAACATTTATATTATGCCTGGCTCCTCAACGGGCTGCTTTTGCCCCAAGAACTCCACAAGTCATCCCCTTCAGCTTGTTTCTATTTGCCCATTCATTCTGCTTCCCTGGAGGTAGAAATCTTTTCCTCTAACCCAACCTCACTAAATGACATTTGCAAGAGAAGCACTCTATATAACAATGGTTTTGTGCAACACTGAGAAACTACACTGCAGAAAGGCCTCAAGAGCAAGACCTAGACACATAGCACAGGAATAACATAAAGACAAGAAGCATTCAGTGCTGTTTCCATAGCTTCCCTACACAAACCTTTACTTGTTGTGAAATGTGTTCTCAAAAGGCTGGAAGACACAGCATGGCCCTCACTGATAAAGTGGCTACAGAGCAGCATAGGCAATGCTCTTCAGAACCATGACTCCTATGTGACCTATGGCAGAGTCTCCTTGTCAGTTCTGGTATTTCACAACTGAGCTTCACAGTTCCAAGGAGGTCTGGAGTATTTTGCCTGGCCCCTATGCAGACTGCCTTTCATGCCTCAGCAACACCTCCCTTCCTCCTTTGCAGCCAGAACTCAGTCCTATTCCCATCTATGTCAGCTTTTTTTCTGAACACTTCATATGCAGAGACACACACAGTCTTACTACAGCTGAGGTCAGAGAACCTCCAACAAATTCTGGGAATCCCATCCTTTAGAGCATCTTCCCAGCCCTGAGATGCCCAAAGATGGCAAGAATGGGTTTCACTTCCCTGGAGAAGTCGGGGCAGGAGCCATCAGACATTGCTCTGCATGGCCAAGATACTGATCTGGGTGAGGATCTGCATTCAGAGCAGCACACACTTATGTAGAATGGACAGCAGGGTGAAAAATAAGGTGTTTGCACACACTTAGTAAAATAAAAATAAATAAATAATCAAAAGCACCATGTTCCAGACAAGCTACCACTCTTAAGCAGCAAGGAGATTACCACTAAGTTATAACTGTGCACAGGTATGACAGAAACAGCTGACTAAGAGCCTCAGCTACAAAGAGTAAGAGCCTTCTTGTACACTTCTGTGTGATTTGTTAGCCTAAACAATTTAACAATTTGCACAACTTCAACTTAGTCCAACAAGATTAAGGAACAGGGAGGGGAGATCCCTGTGTGTCTTGCTGAAGAGACTTGTGGCTACTGAAACTCAAGTAGGGGACAGTCACCTTGCAGAAGACCAAGCCTCCACACCTGAAGAATGCAAGAGGGATACTCTACACCAGTGCTTACGTGTAGTCTTTCAGCTCCTTATTTGCATGCTGCAAGGCTGCAACAGAGTCACAAACCAGCAGGCTGCTGCTCCATGGGAATACCAGAGAATATGGGTGGCTCAGTGCAGCACAGAGCTCAAATGGAGTAACAACGACAGCATTAAAAAAAGAATCTGCTGGAGAAGATCAAAGAAAAGATGGATTTTTCCCCTCTTTTAATGACAGAAGAAAACTGAAGTTAAGGAAAAAAAAAATACAGAATTCCAGAGACTCTTCCTTAGCTTTCAACTTAAAGAATCAAATGGGATTTAACAGTCTACTACAACAGAGAAAAACTAGTCATCTAAGCTTAGATCCAAATTGCTCTTTAAGCAGCTAAGCCTCACACAATAAATGTATCAGAAGACAAGGAAAACCTCCTAATTATCTGACAAAAAATAATACACCACACAAAAGAAACCCCACCCCCCAAAACAAACAAGCAAAACCCAGTTCACAACAATGAAATGGGAGCATTGACTCTAAGCACATATAAAGGATTTACAAACAAGCACCTCTTTACAGGACTGTTCTCCAGGGTGGAACAGAATCAACTACCATCAGGGTTCTCTCCCCACTCATGATTAACCCAACAGAAGTAGCAGTGCTGCCAACCTAATTACTTTAAACAAGATTATTTAATACTTACACTGGATATGACAGACTCATAGTCTAGCTGCACCACAATGTGCCAGTTGGTTTGACTCTACTGGTCTCCCAAATCCCAGGCTGAACTCACTTCATGACCTTTAAGATGTGGCTTAACCTCCCTGCAGTGTCCACTCCCTTTATTAAATGCTGTGATCCACAGCAATTAATACTTTGCAGACCAGATGTATGATATTGAATACCTCAAAATATTAACATCACAGAATTACAGAGTATTATGGGTTGAAAGAGACCTCTGGACAACCCTCCTGTGTCAGAGCAGGTTCACCTAGAGCAGGTTGGACAGGATGGCATCCAGGCAGGTTTTGAATGTCTCTGGAGACTCCACCAGCTCCCTAGGCAGCCTCTTCCAGTGCTCCAGCACTCTCAAAGTAAAGAAGTTCCTCCTTAGGTTTAGATGGAACTTCCTATGCTCCAGTTTGTGCCTGTCATCTCTTGTCCTGTTACTGGACAACACTGGAAAAAAGCCTGGCCCCATCCTCCTGACCCCCACCCCTTAAGTGTTTATAAATATCAGAAGCTTTCAGGTTAGCAGTGTGAATGTGTCCATGTTTTCACTTGAGTTTGGGTGCTACAACTACAATCCAGATCCACCACAGATAAAGGCTTTCTTGAATCAAGTTCACAATCAAGAGAACTATGCAGAACAACAGATAACTGCAGTATGTGTTTGATTTTAAAGTGCATATGGTTTACTTTGCAAAAGGAGGAAATAAAGACATAAAACTATGACTAAAAAAAAAAATCCAGAAAAAAGGCAGGAAGTGTTCCCCTAATCCTCCTTTTTAGTTGCCAATAAAAGCTACTGCACTACACACAGCCATCAGGATCAAAGGATCACGTTGTATTAAGGGCTGGAAGCATTACTGTAGCACAGAAGAAATTGGTATAGAAAGAATGTTATCATCTCAGTAATAAAATTCTTCGTGTCAATGCCACAGAAACAAAAACCAAAGAGCTGCTTCTTTTAGACATAATTGGGTTCAACATCCACATAATGCCATTGCTATGGTGAAACAACTGCTGAGGACACATGCATGACTAACTCTAAACACCAGCAGCAAGATCCAGAATATTAATGATTAACAAAAAGCAAACAGCAAAAGTGGAAGATTGGTTTCTGCCTTTTAACATGTCCAGCACCATGAGAGAGGCATGATTCCTACTCTGTCCCCAGCTCATTCACAGCTCCCTCTCCATGAACATTTATCCCAAAATACAGCAATAGCTAACTAACACCTCCAACGTTTAAACAATGTTTAAAGTTCTCCGCATTCCACAGGGAAGCCCAAAACCTCCGACAGTTAAGCAAGAGTGACTAAGATAATGAAGTACACTTCACATGATGTCCAGGATTTCTAGTGACCTTTATACACAGTATCATCCAACTGTTTTGAGAACTAAAGATCAAAAAGACTTTGCCTGACTCACAAATGACTAAGCTGAGAGTAACCAGGCCTAAAGATAATAAAACTGAGAGCAAAGAGAAGCGTTTTATCTGCTCATTACCTCCTGAATAGGAGCACCTTCCAGTTTCCAGAGCATTAAATAAGTTTTTACACTTCAGAGGAAGTGGAAAGCCCCCAGATTAACAGGATCTGGGAGGTCCTTTATTATCAATGGGCACAACAAAAGGAAGCAAGAAGTCCTCCTCCAGCTGAGCCACCAAGCCATGGGAGATAGCTTGCCAGTCTCTTCGGAGAGGCTGTGCAGCAGCAAGGCACAACTCTGCCCATGATTAAACAAGCTCAGCAACAGGCACAGCGGGAGAGAAAGGAGAGTCCCCAAGGCACACTGCTAATAGGGACACAGCTAGACAAACAGAGCCCTTTCAAGACCAGGTTTCTTAATCAATAATTTGAAAGCAATGCTAGGCACATTGCCATTTGGCTAGTTTATTCTGTTGAAATAACCTTTATACCTGCCTCTTTTAAAGTCCAGCTGACTGGCATGTAAATTAATCCCACAAAGACGACCTGCTCGCTAATAAAGCTGAGATCCCATCTGGCAACATGAGTAAGGGAGGGGAAAAGAGAAAGAAATCCTGTGAATTATCCACCCATCCCAAACCTCATCTCTGTATACCAGCCCTTGAAAGCATAAATGCAAGAGCCCCACAAGGCACTCACACTCTGAACTGCTGGAATAGATCAGAAGCAGCATAAATTAGCTATTCCCGTGGCCTCCACAACTTGATCTGGCTATGAACTTGTAACATTGCTCTTCCCCCATTTCTGATCAAAGCCACACAAAGGAACAGATAATTAATATATTGCAGCATAATTTCACACAAATTGCAGATGGAGGCCTAAGGTATTAAAGAAGTCATCTGAGAAATTAAATGTATTTAGAAATATTCCTGGAACAACTGTTCACAGGACAGAACAAGGGGGAAAAAGGATCCTGTTGCAACAATATGATGGAGGGGGAGGAAGGGAAGTACTCTGGGAACCTCCAGGCAATATCTCCTGTTGTGCACAGTGAGAGGTCACAGTCTGTAAGAGATGTGCAAGAGGTAGAAGTTTAGAGACAAGGAAGTTCAGTAAAACCATCACCTGAGCTTTATTCAGCATTCTAGACAAAATACTTGAACCCATGAATACCACAGTAAAGTGTTTGAATTCAACCACAATATGAAAACTTTTAAATGATTAACATTAAACGGAAAAGCTGTTAAAAGAACACACAACCAGTACTAAATACTTCAATCAGATGAAGATATGAGGTATATGATCAGAAAAGCTCACAGCCTGAAGTCCCATTCATGGACTGAAATCCATGCAGGCAGACAAGAAAAACAGCAGTAATGACCAATAAACTCATTGGAGCTTAAATAATTACAAAGGTATAGGAAACAGGGCTGGGGTCCTGCAGACTACTTTTTTTGGTAGCATAACAAGTTGTTAAAGCTCTAGGGGTCAGCTTGTATATAAACTTGGAACTGCTCATCTTACAAAATGCAGGAGATTAAGTTCTGTTCAATTTTTAGTTAAGCTGCAAAGAAAAGCATTTCCTAAGTAAATTGCCCAGGACAGACTACTACTGCACTATTTCAGTAATTCAGAATCCATATGGCAATTCCAATTAACTGCCTAATGGAACAAGCAACACAACTTTAATTGCAGAGTTTTATTAAAGGTTTAAAAATACAGTTCCAAAAAAAAAAAAAACCCACCACACACATGCATAAAGCAGTGAACATTCTGCAGTGAAAAGACATACTTTTAAGTCCAGTGCTTACTAGACATAACAGGTCAGATAAGACCACTTGGAACAAGGAGTTCAACAGACTTTTCAGAAGGAATCATAGAATGCTTTGGGTTGGAAGGGACTTCTAAAGGTTATCTAGTCCAACCCCCAATGTAAAGCACAGCTCCTTATAGTATCAAAGTTGCAGTGTTACCATTAAAGCACAGTTTAACTTGCTTAGAAAAGAACACATGATTACTGGGCACCTATAGCTAGTGTCAGGAATTTAAGTCATTTCTGATCATAGAAGGCAAAACTAATTTAGGAATTTAAGCACTTTCCAGTTTGCCAAGTTAGTCTCCAATCCTAACAATATATCTACATGTCTGGATCCATCCTCATTTCAAGGAGGCTCCTGTAAGTCAAATTGCAAAACAGAACCTTATCTAGATCATCAAGGAGTTCTGAACCAAAACCTTCACAGGACATGAAAGGGTAGCTCAATCTGTTACCTCCTACTACCTGCAAACAGCCATTTATTCAGTATGCATAATGACACCAATTATTTCTCAATACACACTCATCTTTAGGGTAATAATGTACAATAAGGGAGACAGACCAATTATGCTGCAGAAAAATATGCCATTTTTGAAAGTGTTTCCAGCTCCTTTTCACTACTTAAGGAGTACCAGTCACACTCCCACAAGCCTTCACAGATGAAAGGTGAGACAACTTCAAACAGCTTTCCAGCATTAACCCTGTTAGTACCATCACCACTACAGCTACACACTTCACATCTCCTTACACAGATTTTTAACCACATTCTCCTGACCTATTGTTACAGCAGCAGTTTACCTCCTATCTGTCATCACCACAAGGAAAGCACTCCCATTTCAGGGTAGTCTCCCAAAAGCAGGAGTAGTTTCCAAGCTTTGCACTGGCAGCTACTTAGAGGTGAATTTCTGGCTGGGTTCATCCTTGCTGTATATGCTTGAGGCTACAAGCCATCCTGTGTTGTTTAATCCCATGTGCATGCTACCTGCTGGAGCAAGGGAGGGCTAGACCTAGAGTAGAGTGCTTAAAATCTTATACAGACAATTGTATTTGGAGGGTGGAGAAGACAAAGACGACGTTGTAAGAAACATTAAGCAAGATACAAAACATTTTGCAGATGGTTTAGGGCCACCTTACTCCTTCTCATTCAAACAATGCAGATAAAGATACTCAAGTCCATGAACAACTCATTAGTGCCTAATAAAAACAGCACTCAGATGACCTGGTCCCTCCTGACTTTTTTTCAGACCCTGATTCTCTTCCCACATCAAACTCTTACATCTCTTTATAAATAAAAATGAGAAGGAAAAGGGGAAAATCTGTAGAAATACTTACAAAGCAGATGAACAGTAGTTTTGGCACTACTTCCACACTTTTGTGTTCACCTTCACATTTAGTATATATTTAGTATAAAATGTTTTCAAAGTTGCAAATGGCTGTTTCCATTAGCCCTACAGCCAATGGATCACAGCACTTTTAACACATCCATTTGCACTGTTTAATATAACATCTTATCCCTCTCAAGTTTATACTAAAATTCACTGAGGGTTTTTTTTAAGTTGAATATTTGTATTTTTAATTCCTTTAGCCACATGCAACCCTCACAAATCTTTTCAATATTCACAGTAAACACAAAGTGAAAAGGCTGTATCCATCCCTTTATTTATGGGTTAAAACCATAAAATAGAATAAAAATCACTAACGAGTTGACTCATCAGCTAAAGCAAAGTCTGAGCCACCAGGACAATGCATACTCCAGAACCTGTCACCTTCAAAAACCCATGGGTAAGACTTCTCCTGCTTGTTTTCTCTTTTATTTGAGTTCAGTGACAAGATATTGGCCAGCAATAGCATCTCTTGGAGCTTTCTCTATTACTTGAGGGTGCTTACCTGGCTCGGTTATAACATGGGTTGTTTCTCTTATTTTTTCATGGGCAGACAACACCACAATTGCACAATATATTGACTATTTAGTCAGTCGTGGGACTCAGATTCTTGTCTGTTCCTCCCGCAGTAGTTAGAGCAACAGTCACCCAGCCTTCTCTAGTGAACTGTGAGATCAAATTATCGCTCATTATTTCCTCCTAATTGCAGAGGAAGAATCTCACACTGATATAAAGCAAGCATCCATGAAACACCCCTATCCTTTCAGTACCGACTCCCAGTATCACCTCCCAGTCCCTTCCTCACTTGCTTCAGGCAGCTCCTAGAAGAATTAAACTGGAAATAATCTTCAACAGAAGAGGGCTGTTGAAAGGACTACCTACATGCGTGCAAAGCTAGTCGGTACCAAGCGCAGGCCTCTCATCACCCGGGGAAGGATGGCGGAGAGAACATTTTAAAGCACCCTCAGGTCGGACTAAGCAGGTATTAAGCTTACTGGCGTTTTCTGTACACGTATCTGTCTCGGAACAACAGATTATGTATTTCATGCAGCATCCCTGCCGGTAACAACAGGCATTTCGGAGGAAGGCGTACTTTTTAGGGAAACTAAGCATTTTATGTCATCACCATCACATACTTTATGCTGAAAACTAAGCAAAGTTGCTGTGCTATGTTTTCGTCCATCTTCGTCTGACAAAAACGGTGTCCTTTTAACACACTTTAAAAATCTGATTGGAAGTGGTTCTCCTTTGAAAGCGTTAAAAAAGAGACACCTCCCAGAGCAGGGCAGGTTTAACACATACACAGCCACTAACAATTCCCGAAACTCTCCCAGCCGGCGATGGGAATACCTACTCCCAAGAGCCCCTAATCACTTTAAACCGTAAACAACATGGACACCATCTTCCTCTTGAAGTCCGGGCACTGGAAAACAAACTACCACCACCCCCCAAAGAAGCTGCAGAGGTGGCACGACTCAAGCAAACTTTAAGAACTTCATACCACGGCGGTGTGGGGGGAAGCAGGAACGAGAGAAGTTGCCTGTTCACCCCGCGGGAAGCACCACCGGTGCAGCCTTAGACCCACCGCCCGGGAGCCAGGCTATGCTCCCGGGCACTGCGATAAGCCCACCGCCGTGCCGCCGAGGCCCCGCGCCCTCCCCCCCCGCCCTGGCTGTGCTCCAGCGGGCCCGTCTAACAAGTTGATCCCGGTGTGGCAGAGGAAAAAAAATGAAAAGCTGAGAGGAAAAAAAGAAGAAGAAAAAAAAAGCCAAGAGGGGGAGGGGAAGCCCCTGCGCGGCCGCACCGCGGCGAGGGAGCCCGCTCTGGCCAGAGGGAGGGAAGGCCGGAGGGAAAGATAGTCGCCCTCCCACCCCCCTCTACGTCCGCAGGATCCATTTTTCCTCCCGTTGTCCCGCTCCAACTTTCCGCGCCCCGAGGGGGGAAGGGCCTGGCCACCACCCGCCGCTCCGAGCCCCCCGGCCCTGCCCGCCCGGGACTCACCGGCATCATCTTGGAGCCGAACCGCATGAGGGCGGCCGGTGCCGGCCCCGCCGCCCGAGCGGGAGACCGGCGACCCAGGAGGCGGAGGGCCTACGCCGTCGACGGGACGCGTGGATAAACCTGTTGCAGGAGTCGCCTGACACGGATCGGATCGGCCCGGCCTCTCAACCCACCGGCCTCCGCTTTGTTCCTAACGAGCGCCGCTCTCCCACCGCTACAGTCGCCCCGGCTCCGCTCCGAAACTAACCCCAGCCCTGCCAGGAGCTGGCATGCCCCGCCCGCCGCCCACCCCCGGGAGGGGCCAGCGCGGGTCCCGCGGGGGACGGCCCGCCTCCTACCCCCAGCACAGGGTGCCTGGCTTAGGAGAAGCGCCGCGCCTGGCCCCGACCGGTAGGGGACTCAAGTTCTACGGGCGACGGCGGGGGCGAACGGGGGGCTGTGGCAATGCGATGATAAGTGTGGGTCCCCACGGGTCACCTTCTCGGAGGTTGAGCTGTCCAAAAAACATCTCACAAATCTTTTACACCCATTTAAGAGGGGAAAAAAAAAAAGAAAACGGTTTTCCCTTCCCTGGACCAGTGTGCGGGATACTCACTTCAATCCCCGGTACTTTGCTAGGAGCACTTCCAGAGCTTAGGGTAGGCTTGGAGGGAAAGCGTGCTACATCAGCACAGTTACAGGGCTCTCTCTGCAGGAAAACCCGCTCCATCTGTTTTTCCTACTCATATTAAAATCCTCGCAGTAATTAAAAAGGATGAAAGGGAAGAGATTAGAAGTTCCCAGATGAAGGGAGAACAAAACTCAGATATAATTTGTATATAAACATCTCTTTTTCTAAAGCTGTAAAGAAACTTCAACGAGATTGATTAAACATCGGGAGTTCTTATGCGATAATCAAGCATTGTTTAATATAATACTGTTGAAGCTGGGGGTGGGGGAAACACAGCACTAAAAAAAGATCAGAAAGCTATTTTCTTTGTTGTCTAACTACAGCAAAGAAAAACAAAAGACACTCCTTTTTTTTTTTGGTACAGTGTTTGGAAATACAGCAATATTTAAAACATGTCCCAGAAGTGTCTCGCCTCTGTTTTAAACCTTCTGTACAAAGTGCTTCCCGCCCCAGCTCACACCTTTGGGAGCGCTTCGCTGTCGGAAGAATCACCTGCAGGGTGATTCCCTGTGGCTGTGACCAGATTTAAGCCACACACACACCGTTTCTCTTCCAAGCGAAACAGCAGCTCCGGCAGCAAAAACCCCAGCTCAGCCCTTAGCCGCCCTCCCGCATGCAGGACCCTAGGCCTCCGGGGGCGCACCCCCTCCCTCCGCTTCCCGCCCCGCTGCTAGGACTGGCCAATGAGAAGGCTCCGGCTGCGGCATGACATCACCTCTCCCGACGTCTATTGGGCACCTCGAGAAAACAGCGCGCTGTCTCCTGGCAACGCCGTGGCGTCACGGCACCGCCCGTAACCCTTGGCGCCCCGCGGCGGCCCCTGGCTCCCCACTGGCCCCGCGGGCAGCGCCTCGTCCTGGGAAAAAGCCGCTCCTCCGAGGGGCACCTTGGTTCTTACGGGGCTGTTTGACTGAGGACTGGCAACACCCACTCTCAAGCAGGGGCAAAGCTCAGCACCGCCGCTCCCGCGGGCGCATTGGTCGACCTACCCACAGGAGGTTTATAATCCCAGTTTTGACCCGGTGGTTTTTTCAACTCAAACTTCGAATTTATTTAACAAGATAAAAATGTTACAGGCCAAAGCATGTGCAATGGAGAACCAACATTCTTCTGCAAATCTCTGCTGAACATTTAGGACTTTCTAGTAAGGGGTATGATCTTTTAATGTATTCCCCAAATACAGACACAAATTATTTCTAATAATAATTAGAATATTGGAATAACAATTTCTAGGGCCTGTGAAATAAAACCGAAAATGATAAAATCAGCTAGAAAAGAGGTTTCAGATGCATGTATGTGTGTGGTAGATACATTTTGCTAATGCATGCCTCTCACAGGTCAACACACAGAAGTCTCTGTTGGCATAACTTCTCATTTTGACGTTCTCCACACAAAACCACAACCCCATCCCAGCTAAGGAAATGAAGCTTCAAGGGGTGCAACTGTTTTTTCCAGTTCATATCCAGGCTCTGTGACTCATAATGCTGTGATGGAGGCTCTCAGCACCATCTGGTCACACACTTTAGATCACAGCTTCCCTCCAACAACAAAGGCAACGCTTGCCAGGTTTGCAGGTAAAGTGGGGTCAAAACCGTGTGCACCTGCGCATATCTCAGCAGCACTGACACATTTCTGCCCCTTACAGCAATTCAGACATGATTTCACTAGGCAGGCATGACATGAATTTCCCACAACAGGTTACTAATTACAGGAAAGATTTTGGGGGTTTTGATTTTTGTTTCGATCTACTGAATGTTTCCCTTCAGTGAGAAGAAATACATGAGGTTTTCTGGCTACACGTTCAATCTTCAGAGTGTCAACAGTTGGAAATAACTGAGTCAAGCACAGGAGAATTGGTAAGGGGCAGCAGTTCTCATATACAGAGCTATCCCAAAAAGGCAGAGAAGATGAGATCTGCAGGATTTGTAACCAACAATGACACAGATGAAGCTCTACACCTCTTCTCTGGTTCCTGCTACTCTTGGCAGGATGTCCAGAACATGCTGCAGTTAACTAAGACCACATGCAGTTCCCTAAGAAGCAGTCACAGCAAGGGGCCAGGGGAAGTTAATAGTCATGGAATTGCTTGAAAAGTATCCAAAAGAAGGGAAAAACCCCACCAAATCACCAAACAAAAATGTAGCAGAATCATTCTTCCCTTCACAAAAGATCTCCTTGATCTGAACCACAGAAACTTGCAGCAGAAGAAAGATGGAACAGACAGCAGAGGTAATAATAGTCAATAGAAATCATTAGCATCATCTTTTCTTGCCATTAGTCTTATCATACAATGGGACCAGGGGGAGAGGGACTGGGAAGACACTGCTGTATTTCATGCCTTCAGCACACTATTTAAGACTCCAAAACTTCAGTTAATTCCTTCAGTGCTGTATCTAAGCAGTTCTAACAGAAATTTCTCATCCTATTTATTAGCCTGCCTAAAACTGCCTCCAGACCAGTCAAGCCTTAAGTCCTGACACAATTAGGAGGATTATCAAGGAACAGACGTCAGGCAACATCTCTTTTGCAATACCTTGTAATAATTTTTTAAAAGCTGTGCCTTCCAGTCGTTTATATTTTAATAATCCCTTTAATTCTTCAGCAAAAAGAGGGTGAACTCAATTCTTAGGCTGTTTCCAAGATGGCAAGTTCAGAGAGAGTTTGTTAGAAATCAAAACAACAGCATCAACGGAACAGGAACAGGAGGCCAGCTGGGTGAACTCTGCTGTCCACTGCCATCTACAGTTAAAACTCTTGTCAAAAATTCTGAGCTCTAGTGTCTGAGGGATACCACTTAAGAATGAAGAAAGAAAGGAAAGCTTTGGAAAAAGCTTTGGGGACAAAAAAAACTAATAATAAAAAAAAGGAACATGAGAAGAGAATTGCTGACCTGAACTCAGTGGGTACCACACCACTGCAGAGCAGCTTTACAAATTGGAACTCCAGCTATGTTGAACTTCTGGCACCTCATTTATACAGTTGCTCTCCAGCTCAAGATCACAGGATCGCAGAATCACAGAATGTTAAGAGTTGGGAGGGACCCCAAAAGATCATCTAGTCCAACCCCCCTGCCACAGCAGGATTCCCTACACCAGGTCACACAGAAGTGTGTCCAGATGGGTTTGGAATCTCTCCAGAGAAGGAGACTCTACAACATCTTTGGGCAGTCTGTGCCAGGGCTCTGGCACCTCAACTAAAAACCACTTTTTCTTGTATTCACATGGAATCTCCTATTCTTCAGCTTNCCTCCTGGCCACAAGAGCACACTGCTGGCTCATGCTCATCCTTCCATCCACCAGGACCCCCAGGTTCCTTTCCCCTTCACTGCTCCCCAACGTGTACTGATACCCAAAGCTTTTTCAGACACTGGTTCAAAGCAAAGACCTCAACCAGCCTGTGCTGTTAACATTCCTCACAAAGAAGAAAAGTAGCTATAGAAAACTGACAGTTTTATACCTTCAGCACCTTCATATAGTTCTGCTAATCCACCAGCTGTTCTCCAATGGTTGTTGGATTCATTTTCACTATTTGATGTTGCAGTTTTACTATTTAACTTGGTTTTAAAACACCAGATAACAGACCTTGCAGTGAAATTAGTTTTGGGAAAACATGTTGCAATGACAGAGCCTACCTGTTCACTAGTTCCAAAGCCTGCAGCTGAGGCTCATGAAAGCCTTAAAGGAATCTCCTAACCAGAGTAGCTAGGACATCCCATATTATCCCAGTGGCTGCTTCCAAAGTAAAATTCTTTGCTCTATACCACATTCAAAACACTAAATCAAGAAGCATTTATCAGGTGTAAATTTTAAATCAAGACACAGAGGCTTGTCATAACTTCTGTCAAGCCCAGTTCTTTGGGTGTAAAGGATTTTTTTCAGCATTGAGAAGTGATATAATAGATACACCTTCCTGCTCTTGATAATCTACTTCTCTCTAAAACATCTTTGTCTGGCAACTGAAATGACTGTCTTCAGCTGCAATTCCCTGCAGGGAGTTTATCACAGCAGTACATGCTTGATGAAGAACATTACCAAGCCCCTACTTGAATGGTTTGTGGTTTGTTGAAACCTGTGTTTAGTGTCAGATTAAGTCCATTTTGACTCTGATGTAGACTTCCTTATTCACATAGAGATGATACTGATTTAAAATCTGAACAAAAAATTGTATCCTATCACATTCCTGTGCCACAGCTCAAACAATAGCTAAACTTTCCCAACATGAGGAACTGTTGAGTTCTGTTTACCTCACTCAGAGGCATGAAAGCCAGTCTCTTGCCTTGTGAAAAGACTTCCTTCTGTACAAAGGGAACATAAAGTTTGTTGGTCACTGTATATATGAACTGTTAACACATGTAAGCAGCTCCATGAGACAACAGAGGTTTGAGTTCAAACTCTGTAACTTTAATTAAAAAATATCTGATGCTTAATTTGCATCCTCTCTGTAAACTAATCCCACTATCAAGTTGAGAGTCACACATGCACAAAGTGCATACTCAAACACATTACTCAGCTAATAATTATATGGAGCCAGCAGCATCCAGAAACCAGCAGCACTCAGAAACTACTTAAGAAATTTACACCCATTTTGCCATAACTTATTCAGCTCTTAAGCTGAAAATTGAACAAGTTTCAAAGGATGATTCTACAGAAGCAGAAAGTGACATTAATACCACTGTATATATAGGCATCACCCACAGTAAACAAGTCTTCCCTTTATTCCAGATCAGCCAGGAATTATTTCACTTCAGTAAACAAATTCTACAAATTCTCAAGTTACTTCTAGAAAAAAAAAAATTAATTTCCTTACTCAAAATTCTTTTCCATGTAATTTAGTTTCAAAATTTTTTTCCCCCCAGGTAATTTAACAACCAGACAGCTAAAGCAAATCTGCACTGTCTTAAAGAGAGAAATATAATTCCTCTTCCACTAGTCCACAGCATATTTGAACAAATGGCAGGCTGACATTGGGCTGAACTGATGAGACACAGACATTACTGATGTCTTGGCTGAATTTGCTTTATCATAGTGTAAGTATGTGGTGACATATTGAATTCAAAGGAATTCCTTAGCACTTACATCAAAACTGAGCTCCTCCTAATGGTGGAAACTGATTCTCTGATTTATATTCAGTATAAAGCTGAGGGACAGTGAGAGTCAAGCTCTCCTCTTCAGTGGCTGCTGGCCAAGGAGGGCTCTGTCTGTTGTGCCTTCAATCCCAACCCACGTGTTCCACAATCCAATTCCCATCTGCTGCTGAGTACAGTCTGGGAAGTCTCCAGTCCCTTCCCACAGCATCTATTAAAGGACCAAAGTCTCACCTGCAAAACATGAATCTGTGCAAATTTATACTCCTATCTACATTGGGTAAGAACACTCCAAAAGGATATTTTAATATGCCTTTTTTCCCCACTTATTTTTAATGCCTCCCAAAAAAGGCCTTTAAACAAGCAAGACTACTCTACCTCCATGTCCAGCAGCCTGAAGGAAAATATAGCTGTGTGAACATACCAGACTTGCTTCAAATTTAGCACCTCTTTAAAAAAATCCTTAATACCCATAAAGTGAGCAAACTGCTACCATCCCAGAGAAGAAAATGTGCCAAGTGAGAAGATGTTTTTTATTTTTATTACTGATTACACTAACTTAATAAAAAAATATGTTCTCCTCCCACCCAGCTTCTGCTATTATCCTCAGGTTTTGAGCACATTACTCCTCTTTGCTCCTATATTCCTCATTAACATGGCAGTTTGTGACCTAGTTACACAGATTCTTTCACCTCCAGCTCCTGCTGCTCCATTTCTGTCCCCCATCCCTGTCTTCCCAGACATCTGTTTCTCACTCTCTCTTTCTCTCCTTCCCTGAATTTCTTCTCCTGTCTCACATTTGATAGTTAAAACCTTCCTTGTGTTTGAGCCAGGCTCCTTCCCCTTCACAATGGCTTTTGATGTTGCTTGCTTCCACAGAAAGCCCAAGTAAAATACTCACCATGCTTTCAGTATTGCAGAAATTCCACTCCAACCACTTGGGAGCATGATACACTGCTGGTCTGAGAGACTTACAGTAAGTCAAGAGGTTGAATCTCTTCAGTAGATACATCTAAGAATTTCACTGACAAATTTTAAGACAAGCAATGAGTCTTTAACAAGGATTTAAGACATTAAAAAAATCTGCAGATTAGTACAAAGCAAGCATTCCAGATATCCTTGGCCCAAGTGGCCTTCCTGTTAAACCTTGTATTCCTAGTCCAAAGCACAGAGATTCAACATTTCACCTTCCAAAAAATAAACCATAAATATCCTGGGGATTTTTGCTTAGAAGGGGCAAAATAATACTTTTCCCCAACAGCTTTCCTCTCAGGCACTGAGATATGTCCAAAAAATCTCAGCCCAACTGGACCTATCATTCATATCCATATATCCATATCATCATATACACACCATAACATGGTATCATCAAAATGAAGGGCATTTCAAGATTTTTTACATCTTACAAGCATTGCAGAACACTGAGTGACAACCCAAATAAGGCAATTGAGGTATGTGTTCTGCATGAGCTGGAAAATATTGACCAAGTGTTTGTGTGTTACTCAACAGACTCCACATAACTTGATTTCATCCTCTGCAGGAGGTATTAGGAAGTTATCTGGCTTCACACTATTCCATAGTAAAAGAAAAGTTAAGCCACTTGGGAGTCTGTGATTGGAATTTTGTGAATCACAGAATGAGTGTGGTCTGTGTTTTTGCAAATTAATGCAAAGTGATGGTGCTCAGAAAAATGACACAAGATACATTGGGGAAGGATGTGAATCAAACCCTAGAAGGTAGCAGAATTAGCCTGCTTACTGAAGCAGACTTATTAACTATAAAGCTATTTATATAGTTGCAGTTAATAATATAAAATATATACTGTGCACATTAATGTATTCTACTCAGTAATATACCAAACATACAGCTTACACATATTAAACATAAAGCTGTATCTTGAAAACTCAAATTGTTCAAATTATGACAAAACAAAAAAGGCATTTGAAACTATCTTATCTATAGGGTGAAAACATCACTTGCTTTTAAAGCATTAATGGACTGACAGCACAAACATCACATGCAAAGTCACAAGTTTATAAAGAATTCTCCTGAGTGTGTTTTAAACTGCTGAGTGTGCATGTGAAAGGAGATCAGCTCCTAAAACTATGCACAAGAATAAAACCCTTGTTTCAAACCAGCCAGCTTATTTCACAGTGGCATTGATGAATTGAGTGGTGGGGGAAGCAAAACACTTCCAAATCTGTACTAAGCACACAGTATTCTGCTCCCCAAAAGGAGATATTAATTGAAGTGCATGCACATTCTTAGAGTGCCTTTGGGCTGACACACATAAAGGCTTACTCCTACCTTTGCCCTGCTCCCAAGATATCCTTTTCCAGTTGCAACTTCTATTTGAAGAAAGAGGTTGCAGGTGGGTTTCAGAGGAAAGGGGGAAGTTGCACATGAAAGAAATGGGTTGAGATAAACCTTCAAAGAGAAAAAGCATGGCTGAAAAAAATGTACAGGGGTGCTGCAGGCAGCTGATGCTTTAGTCCTATTACCTTGGTGTGTGTGCTGCAACAACTGGTCCCATCCTCCCCAAGCATCTTGTGGTTTGTTCTCATTCACTTTGCTACCATCTCTTCTAGATTTTACCTAGTGATTTTCCTTGGCAAGTCAATCGTCAACAGCACCAGTTCCCCAATCAAGCATATACATTCAATGCAGCTGAAAGCAGAGAGGAGACTGACATGAGAATTTTTAACAGCTGTGCCAAGTTCTGTTGGGCTAAAATGGTTGTGAAACTATGGTGTGTCTGTGACCACGCTCAGAAGCACCAGGGAATGCTCCAGAAACAGCCTTTGCTGCCCCAGCTATTACATCCAAGAAACCTCTCTAGTATACAGGATTAGGATTCTACAGTGCCTCAGACTAGAGTTTGTTTAATTCTGGGTATTTCTCCTCTTCAATAATGTCTGGTTCCAAGCAGTGGTTTTCAGGCAGACACAGTTTTTGAGAGCTGACTCTGACCCACAAAGGCTGACAGCAGACCTGCACACCCACTGCCCACCCCAGCTGCTGGGGCTCCCTCTGTGCACCCTGGCCAAGAGGGGGAGAGGCCCAGATTGGACACCATGTGGGGTGCTCACCAGTCTATGTGCAGAATAGAAAGGTCTGGATCATATTTCTAAGAACTATGGAGTTGTGCTTCACTTACAAGCTACAGACCTATTTTTCCATCCTGAAGCTGTCTTTACTCTAAATGAACCATAGTTTTTTGGGGGGCTGCTGTGCCTGTGCAGCCAGCATGGTTCCTGCAGCGTGGAGGGAGCCCTGAGCAGCAGCAGTGATTAAGTTTTTGGAAGTCCTTCTCACACAGCTTCCTCAGGAGGGGCATAGAGAGGGAAGTGCTGACCTCTGGTGCCATCAGGGCACGGGGTGTGAGTAGATGGCATGAAGCTGCCTCAGGGAGAGTTGAGGTTTGGTATTAGGGAAAAGATCCTCATGGAGGGGGTGATCCAACACGGGAGCAGGCTCCCCAGGGAGGGAGTCACAGCCCCAAGCCAATTGTGTTCAAGAAGCATCTGGATATATAGCCATGGTTTAACTTTCAGATTGTCCTGTAAGGAGTGAGGAGCAGGCCTGGATGATCCTCACAGGGCATAGAAACATAGAATTGTTATGGTTGGAAAAGACTTCTGAGATCAACAAGTGCAACCCTTAACTAACACTATCATGCTCACCACTAAGCCATGTCCCCAAGCACCACATCCACAGTTTTTTTGAACACTTTCAGGAATGGTGATTCTGACACTTCCCTGGGCAGCCTGTTTCAATGCCTGATAACCCTCTTGGTTAAGAAATTCTTCCTAATATCTAATCTGAACCTCCCTTGGAGCAACTTGAAGCCATGTCCTCTTGTCCTATCACTTGTTAGTTGGGAGAAAAAAACAAGCCCCACCTTGCTACAGTCACCTTTCAGGTAGTTGTAGAAAATGAGAAGGTCCCCCCTAAGTCTTCTTTTCTCCAGACTAAACAACCTTAACCTCAAAAAACTTGTGCTCTAGACCCTTCATCAGCTTTGTAGGCCTTCTTTGGATATGCTCCAGCAACCCAATGCCTTTCTTGTAGTATGCGGGGCCCAAAACCGAACACAGTATTTAAAGTGCAGCCTCACCAGTGCCAAGTATGGAGGAACTATTCCCTAGTCCTGCTGGTCATGCTATTTCTGATACAAGCCAGGGTGCCGTTGGTCTTCTTGGCCACACTGCTGGCTCATGTTCAGCTGGCTGTTGACCAACACCCCCAGGTCCTTTTCTGCCAGGCAGCTTTCTAGCCGCTCTGCTCCAAGCCTGTAGCGCTGCAAGATGCTGTTGTGACCCAAGTGCAGGACCTGGCATGTGGTCTTGTTGAACCTTATACAGTTGGCCTTAGCCCATCGATCCAGCCTGTCCAGATCCCTCTGTAGAACCTCCTTACCCTCAAGTAGGTCAACATTTCCACCCAACTTGTGTTACCTGCAAACTTCCTGAGGATGCACTCAATTCCCCTCATCCAGATCATTAATAAAGGTATTGAACTGAACTGGCCCCAAAACTGCGCTCTGTGTAGCACCACTCGTGACCAGCTGCCAGCTACATCTTACTCCTTTCACAACCACTCTATGGGCTCCATCACCCAGTAGAGAGAACACCTGTCCAAGCCATCAGCAGCCAGTTTCCCCAGGAGAATGCTAAGGAAGACCATAACAAAAGCTTTACTAAGGTCCAAATAGACAACATTACAGCTTTTGCCTACATCTCTGTGAGCTTCTGCAGCCCCCTCAACCCCTTACTGTTACGTCTGTTCTTCCACTGAGTGGTAAGAAACAAGCTCTGTAGCTACGCAAAGACCCACGTAAGATTAATGTGCCAAGACCCAGGTGTGTGGGGTTGGACTGCTGCTGTAGGTTGCTCAAGGTGCCATTTCCAAGGACAAGCAGCAGTGGTTGCTTATGTATCTCCAGTGGGGAACCCATTAGGCATTCAGTGGTATTTCCCTATGCATCCTGACACCCTTATCAACCCCTGCTTATGCTTGTATCCTCCACTATATTTGCCTACAGCAAGTCTCAAGCTTTCATTACCCGCGGTACTACACGCTTATTTCCAGCCCTTTGTTTTAAATCTGCCCCCGGTGAGGTGCTCGGCATTGGTGGGAGGATTCTGAGCAGCCCCCACCGTTCCGCGGGACCCTCCCTCAATCGACCGAAGGAGACTGTGCCCGAGGCCAGCTCTGAACGCCGAGAGGCTCTGCAGGGGGCACTGCCGGAGCCTGCCCGGTGAGGAAGGGCCAACAGCCGCTACCTCCTCTGCCGCCCCCAGACGGCCGGGCGGGGCGCACCCCCTCCGGTACCAACGGGGGCGGAAATGCCGTCATAGGAAGGCTGAGTCCCCTCCCTCAGCGGAGGAAGGACGGGTTTCAAGATGGCGGCGCCGGAGGAGCGGCTCCTGTCGGACGGGGAAGGCGGCGCCCTGGGCTCGGCGCGGCTCTCCCCGCCCCCGGTCTCGGAGTCTCCCGAGGCTCTGGCGCCCTTGGAACCGCCGCCTCAGAGCAACACGCTCATGGGGCTGCCTATCGTGGCGATCGAGAACATTCTCAGTTTCCTGTCCTACGATGAGACAAGCCAGCTCCGCTTGGTAGGAGCCGGGAAGGGGAGGCGGTGGGGTGGGCGAGCGAGGAGCCCTGCTGCGGCCGGGACCCGGGCCACCGGAGGTGGCCCGCCTTGCTCGCCGGGCGCCGCCGGCCCTGGGGCGGGAGCAGCGTTAGGGGGAGGTGGCGGTGGCGGCCTCGGCCGCCCCCCGCCGGGCAGCTGCTGTCACCGGGGAAGCGGCAGGATAGGATAGGATAGGGTGGGGTGGGATGGGGCTTTCAACCTTCTCCCCAACCGCCCTCGAGCAGGTGTGTGCCGCCGTACCGCATGCTCTCCCCAGGCGCCCTCCAGCATGTAGGTGTGTGCCTCCATACATTCATTCCTAAAGGTCTCTTCTTTCATTCTGTTCATCCTCTGTGAGAAATTACTAGGCTGCTGAAGGCTTGTTTCTCCTAGTGTTTGCTTTTCTTGGGCGACTACTCTGTTATGTCTCTTGTGTATTTTTACTTACAGAGCTTAAACTTACAAGTGTAGGACACGGTGAGCCTGCTGCTCCAGGGACCCTACTTATCTAGAAATAAGTATAGGGTAAATAGAAGATGCAAAGAAAGGCCTTGTCTGCCTGAAAGGCTGCCTGCTTTTCTTCCCTCCTAGTAATAGATCTAATAAAAGATAGTACCTCTGTCTCTGAACTTTATAATGCCAAAAAAAAGCACAGCTGTCAGTGATGAGATCAGTGTATGTCAATCTTTAACTGCCTGCATAAGGAGCCTGATGTAGACTATGACATAATCTGATAAGCTACTATCTTACTGAATTTCTTATGAGCTTGTACATGGAAGAATAATGAGGGAATTAACTCATGGCTTACATAACCCTTAGTAAACTTGCTTGTATTGTTTCTTTCTTAAGATCTCTGTTAGCCTAAACTGATAATATTGCAAGCCTATTTCTGCAGAAGTTTAGACTACATGTGTCTTGGATCAGCAACCTGAAGTGTTGGGTCCTGACTGTAACTTTAAACTGGAAGCTGTTCAAGCAGAAAATCTGTTCTTATATTGCACCAAGTACACCACTACCTAAATATTTCTAGCATGCTGTCAGTTTGCTAAAGACTTTTGCTGCTTCTGTGAGAGTAGGCAGTGGGTCTGTGAAAAAGATGTAGTACTGCCTTTTTGGGTTGCAGCCTCTGCTTTTGAGTACTGAAGAGTTTGAATCAAGTGAATAAAGTGTGGGTATGCTGCTTGTTGTGTGCTCTGTATTGCAGAGCTATGTGCAGCCCTTTGCTGTGACTGTCCCAGTGCATTGGTAGTACCTGTGGGGGCTATCACTAGTCAACAGAAGGGGTTTTGTTTTGTTCCTTTTCTGCAGGGCTAAGCTGTTAATGTTTGGAAGCAATGTCGGCAGTGAAACTGAGGCTAGGGAAGGTGGTGACGTGGTGATGTAAGGACAGAACTCTCAGTGGTGCACAAGAAGTAAAATGTAACACTTCTATGCTCTCTTAGGTAGCACTTGGAAGTTCATTTTTCCAGAAGACTGCTCCTTTCAGAGGCTTCAAAAATATGCAAAACCAGACTGGATAAATACCAACTTTGACACCCATGGAATAGCACTAGATGTAACATGAAGGGAACTCTTCAGTTGTTCTTTCCCTGTTTTGGATTTTTGAGTCAGTAACAGCCAATAAACTTAATCTATCCAATTCCAGTTCCCTTAAGCACATCAGAAGGCATTATGAGCATACTTCTGAGAAGAAAGCACACTTGTCTTTGTTAACCAGCAGTAATGGAAAGAATCAAGGCCTTTCTGGTTTGACCTAGTCAGATTTCATTGCTTCCAGATTTTTCAAAGCCATGAGTAGCCTTGGAAGACACTTGTATATTCTTGCTCTGTCTTGCACAGAGAGGAAAGTTTTCTTCTCTGTGAGAACTGGCTGAAGCTGCTTATCAGAGATGAATGGGTGTATCTTATACTGAGTAGTATTCTGTGAAAGATACATTGCAGGACCACCTTAATGGAATGGCAGGGATTGTGTTGGTTAGGTCTCATGCATATTAGAAGTGTGCCCAAAAGCTGCACTCATTAACCCCTCAGAATGTGGCATTGCATGGGATAAAGCATCTTGAGGAAGGTAGGAAGATATGGTTCAGGACATGCATCAACCTAAGTGAAGTTTCAACACACATGTGTAGATGCAAAATGTGCATTCCCTGAGCTGATCACTTTGATCCATTCTCTGGATCCCAGCATTGAGGGAGGTGGATATCCTAATCTCTTTCTTTTTCTGGATCACCTTAGCTCACTGATTATAAAACAAACAACAAAACCACCCCGAACAAACAAAATCAAAACAAAACCAACCACCACCCTTCCCCCCCAAAATAAAAAACCCAAACCAATCCCAAACAAACAAAACCAACCAGGCAGAAGCCTTTGACTTGAGCTGGAAGACAGACTGAGGAGTTGGTTGGGTAGGAGGGCATAGAACATCAAGTTTTCAGATTAAAATAGAGGTAGGAACCTATATTGTTTATACAGAGCATAATCTAAGGCTTAAGACCCATAAGCCTTTTTCTGTCACCAAAGGACAAAGTAAAGAATGTTTCCTGCTTACAATAACTGCCATCAGGCAAGGCAAGACCATGGGCCCCTCATTGTGCAAAGAAGCACTTGCCTTCCTGGGCATAATGCTTTCTGCTGTTCTTGCTGCTAGCTGCCTTTAAAAGCAAGAGTGAAGCACCTACTGGTTCAGCAGTGAAGTAGATCTAAAGTAGTGAAGGTTAAACAACAGGTGTTCAGAATGCAGTCTTGGCTGAAATGATGCCTGGGTGCAAATCTTGAGTTCTCAAGATGTTGTTCAGATCAAGTGAGCAAGAGGCAAAGCAGCACCATTTTGCTTGCAGCATTTTGCTGTCAGCCCTTCTGAGTATTTGCTTCACCTGCTTTCTCTGGTATGTCATCAAAAGAGAAACACAGAAAACCCAAAAGATCCTTCTGGCTGAGCCTGTAATGTTCTGGACAAGCTGTCTCCCAGCTTTTGAAGGCCTCCTACTGTGGTTTTCAGTTTGGTTTCTTTTTTTAATTGGCTTGCAGAATCTCTGGCATTTTTGCCTAAGTGGGACAATAATGAAATTCTTATTCCAGTTTCTGTTCACACACATCTGAGCTTGGAAATGCACTTCTATTCAGGCTGTTACTACAGCAGGTGTGATTAAAGAGAGATGATCCACAGCCTCCTTCCATGAAGAGTCTGAGGAGGAGGTTATCTTGGATTCTGATACATCAGAAGTGTCTTACATTCTGCAGCAAACTTCTGCTTATTTTCTGCACAGCACAAATAAGAACTCATAGCCCTTGGACAGCATGACTTTAACCTTCCCACAGTTTCAGTAAATCTATTTACAGGCATTTCTATTTTAAAAGTTCTTGCTGAAGTCATCAACATTTTGTCACTTACTTATACTTTATGCTAGAAAGGCATTGGGAAACATGGTGTCTGCATAGCCTCACAGAAAAAGAACTTCTATTGAATCTAAACACTTCAGGATCTTTTTACCTCTGTTTTAATACTGATTAGTTAGTGCAGCTTGGAGGAAATAAGACATGCTTGAGGGAAGAGAAGCTGGTAGTAGATGTCTAGCAGATTGTGTCAGTTTAGTTTGTTTACCAATGAAGTGGAAAATCAGTTCTTTCATAAAAGCTGCTACCACATATAAGTCAGCATCCTAAAAAGCAACCACCTCATTCTGCTTTTCACATGGAACTTGGAGTAAATTTATGTCCTGGTTTGAGTTAGAACCAAACTAATTCTGTTCAGTGATTTTACTTTTTGACTAAGTGTCTGTCACTCATTTAGTGGCCAGCCAGGCCCTAACCCTGGGCAATTTCTAACACTGGTAGTTGTCTGGGTGGACTTGATTTTTGAGGAAATTCTTTCAGCTTTATGGCTAGAATAAGAAAATACAAAAATTTGCAAGTACAAATACCAGCAAATTTAACTTTTTTATTTTATTATGGTCTGTTAAATAGCTAATATCAAATTGTCTTGGACTAACAGAAATGCTTAAAAGTGTAATAATGCTACTTTGCATATGAGTACTGACTGTGCAGTCTAAAAGAGGTATATTGTTCTTACAAATACAGGTGCCATATGGTTTAAGTGGTGACATCAGGAACCAGCTGAGAATTGAGAAATGGCTGGTAAAATAAGTTGCAGGCAAACACTTTTGGTTTCTGATGGTACCTGTTATCTGTCTGGTCTTTGGGTTTGGCACAAATAGGGGTAATGGCCAGAAAGGGGAGCAAATAACTGTTTGTGATGCATAGCATGAGCAAATGAGTAAGATCTGGAAAATGCAGAGTTTAAAAATCGAGTGCAGTTTGTGTAAGGCGTTGTGACTTACTGTGTTGGGTGTGGGAGGTCTTCATCACACTGCCCGGGCCTTGCTGCCAGCAGATGTCAGTGTACACACGGCTAAAGCCACTCTTTCCATGCTGCTTCTAAACTTGGAGTTAATAATGTATCTGGGATTGGTTTTCTCGTGTGCTGAGTAGTTGTGTTGCTAGCATAGCCTTTGTGCAGACTAGTTCCTGGCTCAGGGGTTTGGCAGCATTAGAACTACAAGTAAGCTGCAAAGTCTTGTGCTCAAAAATGCTCCTGGATCTAGGCATTCCTAAGGCAGCTGATATCTTGGAAGAAATGTTCTTTCCTCCTTCCTGTAGTTGAAGGGCCAGCATTATTCTTTTATACTCTGGAGATGATTTAGCTGATTGAGTGAGTATGGGGGGAGAGTGTGCTGAGACTCTGCCTCTGTAGTTAGCTTGTCTGAGCCTTCTCCTTAGACTGCTAACAAGGAAGATCTAATACAAGGGAGTGCAGACAGATGAACAGCAGTTGTTTAATGGTCTGTTAATACAAATCCATTTGAAAGCAGTCACTTCTTACAGAAATTGAACTAGCTGTCAATGGAGGAAGACTAACAGAGTAAAACTTTCATATGGTGCCTTCCATATAAACAGTAAATAATTGCAAGCTTTTCTGGGAGAAGTGAGAATCTTCTTCCTCAAGGTATAAACTTACACAGACTTTAGAATGATGAAATGTGTAGGGTTTGGAGAGGAGGAGTGTTTAAAAAAAAAAAGCTTATCTATTGGAAAGCATGCTTACAGTGGGAACTGTGCCCTTTGGTACAGAAAAGACAATTCCAAAGGAGAGTTGGTTCACTAAGCTCTTGCATCTTCAGAACTGAGTTGCAATTGCTTTAAACCTTTGTCCGAGTTGGCTTTGTCTGGTAACTGTTCACTTTGTGAAGGTTTAAATGTAGCAGTCGAATAGCTCTTCTGCAGCTATTAATGTCCTTTCACCCTAAATCTGTGGAAAGAAATGAGTGTTGATATCCAACATAGCAAATAAAGGAATCTCCCTTCATATGCACTGTATTGCATAAGGTTGAGAATTTAATTGTGGCTGTCTTCAGAAACAGAAGCCTTAAGAGCTGACAGGAAACCATAATCATTTCATGTTTTTAAAGTCTTCTCTTTTGAGACTACAAAATATTACCAGAATCACTCTGGAGGCCAAGTTTAAAAGCCAGATACAGGCATTTGCAACTTACATTACAATCAGAGGAAATTGTATCTGCTACTCTCTCTTGCTAGGCAATATCAGGAGATTAATTGGTGAACTGCCTGGAACGTAGCTGCTTTTGTTTTGAGTATCATGACCATTGTTATAGATGGTGATACCTTAAGCTCAGCTGCAGTTTCTGCTTCATGAAATGGAGTAAAAGCTGGTAAGAGAATCTTTTCTACACAGCAGTTATGGATAAGATAATAGTAAAAGTGAGTTGTGGCCTTAATTGAGCCTTCATTTTGTCTTGTTTATTCTTAACTACAGGTTTGTAAGCGAATGGACTTGGTTTGCCAACGAATGTTAAATCAGGGATTTCTGAAAGTGGAAAGATACCACAACTTGTGTCAAAAGCAAGTTAAAGCTCAACTTCCAAGGTATGTACCAGTTAAAACTGTAGTTAAACTTAAATGTGCTGGTCTGTTTTAAGTAGAATATTGAAAAGGAATTTCTTGCAGGCTGATTTTGCTTACATGTGTCTTGAGAATGTGAGCCACAGAATGACAGAATGGTTAAGGTTGGGAGGGACCACCAGAAGCCATCTAGTCCATCAGAGTCTCCTAGAGCACATTACTCAGGATTGTATCCAAATGTTTTTTGAATATGCTGAAGAAGTCATAGAATCATAGAATGGCTGAGGTTGGAAGGGACCTTAGAGATCATCTAGTTCCAACCCCCCTGCCATGGGCAGGGATGCCACATGCACTAGACCAGGTCATCCAGGGCCACATCCAGCCTGGCCTTAAACACTGCCAGGGCCGGGGCCTCCACAGCCTCTCTGGACAACCTGTTCCAGTGCCTCACCACCCTTTGGTGGTCCTGCCTTTGCTGGCAGGACTTTTGCCCTCGTGGGGTGACCCATGCTGGAGTCACATTTGGTTTTATTTCATTTTCTTCCATAAGCACCTTGAACCTAAGATCTAATTACAGAATAATGGTAATTATTAGGTGTAGGTTAATGTAAGTCGTATACTACGAACCACGCTACTGGGAAAATGTCTCTGGTATTTTAAACAGAGAAGAGCAGGTCCTGCATTACTCAACTCTTCTGACAAATCAAGCAAGGACTCCTAGGAAGGAGTAAATGCTCTTCCTTTTCAAGACCAGTTGCCTTCACTGATAATCTGTAGTATTGGATTTTCATGGCAAGGTTGTGGTAGTGGGCAGGCTACAGGATAGGCTTCTGTGTGAAGCTGCTAGAAGCTTCCCCTGTGTTTAACAGAGTCAATGCCAGCCAGCTCCAAGACTAACCTGCTACTGGCCAAGGCTGAGCCCATCAGCAATGGTGGTAGTGCCTTTGTGATAAAATATTTCAGAAGGGGAGAAGGGAGGAAAAGTTACTCTGCAAGAGCAATTACAGCTAGAGAGAAGAGTGGTAATATGTGAGAGGAACAACTCTACAGACACCAAGGTAATTGAAGAAGCAGGAGGAGGAGGTGCTCCAGGCACCAGAGCAGAGATTTCCCTGCAGCCTTCAATGAAGACCATGGTGAGGCAGGCTGTCCCTCTGCAGCACATGGGGGTTAACAGTGGAGTGGGTTTCCACCTGCAGCCTGTGGAGGACCCCGTAATGGAGCATATGGGTGTGCCCAAGGGAGGCTATGACCTGTGGGAAGCCTGTGCTGGAGCAGACACTTGGCAGTACTTAGGGACCCATGGAGGGGGTAACCTGTGCTGGAGCAGTTTTGCTGGCAGGACTTTTGACCCTGTGAAGGACCCATGTTGGAGCAGTCTGTTCCTGAAGGACTACACCCTGCAGAAGGGACGTGTGCTGGAACAGGTCATTAAGAACTGCAGCTCATGGGAAGGGCTTACATTGGAGAAGTTTGTGGAGGACTGTCTGCAGTGGGGGGCACTCTACAGTGGAGCAGGGGAAGCGTGTGAGAAGTGCAGCCCCTGAGGAAAAAGGAATGGCAGAAACAATGTGTGATGAACTGACTGCAACCCACATTCCCTTGTCCCCCTGCGCTGCTGTGGTAGGAGGAGGTAGAGGAGTCAAGAGTAAAGTTAAGCCTGAGAAGAAGGAAGGGGCAAGGGGGAAGATGGTTTTAAGTTTGGGGTTTGTTTCTCATGACCCTTCTCTGATTTGATTGGTAATAAATAAGCTAGTTTCCCCAAGCTGGGTCTGTTTTGCCTGTGACAGTAACTGTCAAATGGTCTGTCCCTGTCCTTATCTCAACCCAGGAGATTTCCATTACATTTTCTCTCCCCTGTCCAGATTGGGAGGGGAGTGAGAGAGAGGTGGCCACCTGACACCCAACCAGGATCAACCCACTACAATTATCTATGACTGCTTTAAAAAACCCCAAACAACCTACAAGCTTTTTAAGTGCCAAGGATTTAAACAGGGGAAAGGGGAGGGGTGTTTGAGATGTGAGCATGTCAAATTTACTGGGAGCTAGTTTCTCACTAAGGCAATAACGTCTGTTCTTTTTTCACTGAGAAAGTGCAGTGGCTGCTGTGTCCTATCAGATTTCCCAGCCAGAGTGAAGAAACTTAATGCTTCTTATTTACATAGAGATCCTTTGTCAAAAGAACTTCTATCTCAACCTAAACTTTGTATGTAGCAAGCATTAATAAATTGATATCAGTTCCATTGATGTACTAACTGTAGGGATATTGGGGAATAAAAATAGTCATGCTGGTTCAGTGTCTGCTGCTAGTTAGTACTGAAAGCTTGTTTGTTGAATAGTCCTAATTTACATGCATAGTTTCTGGGTCACCCGAGATATGGTAATTATTCAGAGAACAAATTTTGTCTGAGAAAGTGCAGTATGCTCTTACTGATTCTCAATCTGTATTGTTTTTTCCATAGAGACAGAACTAGTGTTAGTGATTACATTTTCAAACCTCAGAGCATTTTAAAAGTGAAACTAACTTGAGTATTTTTCCAGGCTCATTTTGTTGACTCCTTGTTAAATCTGTGTCCTTTGATGGTCTGTCTTCCAGACGGGAGTCAGAAAGAAGGAACCATTCTTTAGCTCGGCATGCAGACATCCTTGCTGCTGTAGAAACAAGACTCTCTCTGTTAAACATGACTTTCATGAAGTATGTGGATTCCAATCTCTGTTGCTTCATACCTGGAAAGGTAAAACATACATTGTAGCATGTGAACGTGTATCTGTGCTTTAAAAATGGGATGGTGCCACTTAAGCTGGGGTTGACTCAGAGGTGTGTGTACATGCATATACTGGAGCTGTGTTTCAGATACTTGCAAACCCAAGCCAATACTCTGCTAAAACGTGCAGTCTGAAGTGAATGAACCAGACTATATCTAAACATTCATTATTTTCAACTCAGTTTCCATTTTCCCTTAGATCCTCTCTTAGTTCTGAGTTTTGACTTGTAGCTTATGCATCCTGTACAACCTTTTACAAGAAACACATGATATGTAGGGTTTAATTCTGAATTTTAATTGTACAAAATAGCTGGTCATCAGAAAATGTAATAATTTAGACTATGTATAACTCTAAGCACTCAGCTGGGAAGATTTTAGGCATCTTGAAGGACTTGAGTACTTCAGATTAATTGAATTGGGATGTTTAGTATGTGGGAACACTGTTCAATATTACAGTGGTTTTGTACAGTGGGTGAAATTAATTTCAAATGTAAATAGTGTTAAATATGAATACTACAGAAAAATTCTGGTGTTTTAGAATCCAACCCCAGCATAAAATATAAACTATGCAAGCGAGATGTCCATTGGAGATGCCACTGGTTTAGAAGCTGTGAAAACAGAAGTGCACAGGGAACTGACCAACTCAGGGGTGAAACAAGATCTGTGAACATTAGCCTCATACTCTATTCACTGATCTTTCCATCTGAGGTTGTTGATATGTTGGTGTTAATTTTTCGTAGGCAGATGGCTGAATGGCACTGGGATGAGTGGAAAAGTTGTCTGTTGGATTCAGGTGGAGCGTGGCAGGCATTGTTACAGTCAGTACAGTAGGATAGGCTCTCGATGGCAAATGTATTGTTTTATCTTGAAGAGGTAACTTGATTTCTGTACGCTCTTGGTGTTCATTTTAAATCATTATAGCTTAATATTTATGCTTATTTGACTTTATATGTGTTATATATGCCATGTATTTTTAAAACCTTACTATAACAAAGTCAGACTGAAGTCCTTGATACTCAGGTACTAAATGGAATAATTAAAAGAAATGTTGCCTTACTTTTCTGAACAGTAGATGGAAAGGCAATAATCTAGGCTTGGAGTGTGCAGGAGTTGGGCAAATAACCTTGCCAGACATTTTCCTTGTGAGCACTAAGTCATAAGAACCTTGTTTGTATTCTGATACAACAGCTAAAAAGGGGTTTTTAATTATTTACTTAGTGGGTGAGCTTGGCAGTGCCACTGCTCTCTCAGCACAGCTACCAACTCACCAGAAAATCCTGGTTTGGTCAAGTGGATTCAAGGCTTAGTGTTCACTTACAGCTTGTGGCTCCCCCTCACCCACCTTGCCTTCCTCTGCCCAGGAAGTGTGGGTTGAATGAAGCTGCCACAGAACTGTCAGGAGGTGAATTTGTGTTAGTGTATGTGAATCCTGATTGGAGGTTCGGCGTACTGTGTCAGGGTTCCTGGGGATAGCAGAGTGCTGCCGAAAGATTTCTATATTGAGGATGCCAGGAGAATGCTTTGAAGAGGTTGTTGCTACTGGATATGATGTGGGTAAAATTAGAGAAGTCTTTTGTAAGCTTCTTGCATGGTGAGACGCTTCTGTCTATCTTTTGCAACTTTTTGGCTGAGCTTCCTTTGTTAAAACACAAGAAGCCAGCATATTGTCTTACTTAGGATTCTGAGTACTTAAGATCTGTGTTCCTCAGGAGATTCTGCAACCATCCTTAATCCTCTGAAAAGTACCTGTGTCAGTAGTTTTGGTAGTAAGAGACCAGCATGCCTATCTTGACCTGCCTCAGACTGTAATTCTTACAAGACACTTTTCATTTCATCTCTCTCTCTCTCCACTCCCTCTCCCTCCCTCCCTCTCCTAACCAAAGGGCCGGTGAAACCTGTTAAGGAAGTGCTTATGTTCTCTGCCACTAGTGGCTTGATGCTTTATGAATGACTATATTTTAGATTTAATCTAAATTGCAGTATTTTGAATATATGCATGTGGACTCAAGTAAATATTTCCATCTCTTCAGACTGCCGTAATGATCATCCTTGCTGCTCCATGTGTTTCCTAACCGGCTCAGGGAGTGACTGCTCTGCGTTGTGACTTTGAGTGTCACGCTTCAGGTTACTGTGCTCTGCTGAGCATACATGATGTCTTTAGAAGTCAAGCATGGATGTAGTAAGCCAAAATTTCACACAAGGAGCATCATTTCATGAGTTTGAAGAGTTGTTGTGATAGATGGAGTGAATAGCTTCTCTGATATATTGTGAACAGCACTTCACTTCAAAAATCTGATCTAGAGCTAAAGCGCACTGTGGCATGCAATAGGTGTGTAGTAAAGGACCCTGCTTATGCCAGACCTTCTAGAATGATCTGAAATTCTCTTGCCTTTATCAGCAAATCCTAATTTTTCTTAAATGTTTTAGGTAATAGATGAAATTTATCGTGTGCTAAGGTATGTAAACTCTACAAGAGCTCCTCAGAGAGCTCATGAAGTTCTTCAAGAACTAAGGGACATTTCCTCCATGGCTATGGAATATTTTGATGAGAAGATTGTTCCAATACTGAAAAGAAAGATGCCTGGGTCAGATGTATCGGGACGTCTGATAGGAACTGCCCCAGGTATTAATTCCAATCTACAGTTAAGTGTTGTTTAGCTTTGCTTTAAAAATTCACGGCACTGTCTCATGTTAAAGCTCTCTCCCTTAAATGCAAGCTTCATGACATAAGTACTGGGGATCCTTCTTTCTTAAGACTGCTAACTGAAATTCATCTGCTTTGAAATTGAAGTAGCCTTTGTACTGCCAGAAGAACAGTGGCTGGAATGGATGTGAGAATTATGCATAGCATGTATTGGGTGAACAAATGCTTTTGTGCCCCCAATGAATGAGACTTTATTACTGCCTTTGGTTGAGATTTGGCACATGAGATGGCAACTCGGTGCCTTTTATTTTTAGGACAATCAGCAAATGAATTAGCCAAAGTTGTTGCATTACATAGAGAGCTAGAATATACTTGTATGTGCTTTTTCACTTTCCTGGAGCGCTGATGTGTATACTAAGAGGCAAAAAAAGTACAGGTTGCGGTGAAAAGGCAATTAAAATAACAACTGATAAATGAACAATTAAGCTTGTCCTTCGTGTACTCTTGTCAGACTTTCCAGAACTTGTGTGAACCAAAGTCTGAGGTAGTTGCCTTCTATAATGGCCAAAAGCAGAGCATTAGTAGGAATGTAGTGTTTTCCCTGTGCTGATCATCTTCCCGTTTCTTAGGAACTATGAAGTTCACTGTCTGGAAAGACTCTGAAGTATTATCTCTGAAAAGACTATTACTACTATCTATCTAATGGTAACCCTTTAGTGCCACTTAACTGTAGCTATGCTGGCATCTTAAGCTGGAGGATGTCTGCTGTAGGCTGTTCCAGACTGTTCTGTCTTTGTAGTGCTTAGAAGTTGTGTTTATTTGCACAGGAAAATGATAGAAAGTGAGAGATCTTTTATGATAGAAAAATTGAAAGAAATTATACTGTAGCTGTTAGTCTCCTTGATTTGCAGGAACTTTATTAAAATCAACATTCCCAAGCTCAAATTCCAGTATGGTTTTAGTACTTAGGAAGAGTGATTTTGAAGAAGCATGGAAAATAAATACCTTTCTTCTAAAAAGTAAGTTAAACTGAAATACCTTGTTAAGCCCCAAACCACAAGATTTTAGAACATTTAGCTGTCTGCGTCTGAGACAGCATAATTGTACTGCTCTATTGAGACATACTTATTTACTCTAACTATTCTGTAATAAATAATGTTGTGAGGTTTTGACTTGACATCTATGACACTAAGTCTAGATGACACTAATTTCTGCTGAATTTCTGGTACAGCAAAAGGAGGGGGACTTAAATACAGAGGATGAGCAACGAGTTGTTTCCAGACTACCGAAAACCTAAGTATTTAAATGCAAGTGGTTGTGCTCTGAGAGAACCACGTGCTGTTGGTAGACACTTCAGTGACTAAATCTGTTCAAACAGTCGCATAGCTTGCAACCGATATTGGGATTTGGGGAGTAGGGCTAAGTGACATGTGAAAACGGGGGCTCGCTTTCTATGTTTGTTTTAAAGCTGTAGGGGATTAATTCCAGTTCTCTCTGAAGTTCCAGGGCCTTCTACAGCACTGACAACAATGCAGCTGTTCTCCAAGCAGAACCCTTCAAGACAGGAAGTCACCAAACTCCAGCAGCAAGTGAAAGCGAACGGCACAGGCTTGACAGCGCTAAAGCGGGAGATCTCCGAGCTCCGCATCAAAGTGCAAGAGCAACAGAAACAGCTCCAGGATCAAGATCAGAAACTGCTTGAGCAAACCCAAATCATAGGTGAACAGAACGCCCGGTTGGCTGAGCTCGAGCGGAAGCTGCGGGAGGTGATGGAGAGTACAGTAGGAAACTCTTCAGCTTCTGGCTCAAATGAACAGTCTCCTAGGAAACGGAGGAAGGCAGTGGAGGCCACAGACTGTCCCAGGAAATCTAAACGCCTTCGAAACAGGAAATAACTTGGGAGTAAGTGATGCCTCCAGGAGGATACACTGCTTTAGTAGCCTCAGCAGGTCTGCTTCTTTGGATCCTGTGACTAGCTTCACAGTGTCTCTTAGGCTGCTGGCTCTTCAAGACACCGGTTAGACTTGAACGGTCATTTTCTTTCCTCAAGACTTCTCCCCTGCTTTCTATATGGGTGGGCCTCATGCACAGAATCCTTACGATTGGCAATAGTTCCATACTAACCAGACCTGCTCTCTTACGTTTGGAGAGGGTTTTTTTCTGTGCAGCTGTGTTTAAAGTAAACTTATTTGTGTTTATGCCTATGTTCACATCAGATCTGAAATAAATTTAGTCTTAACTGACTAAAATGTTACGTGTAAAAACAGCTGTCCTGTTCACTTGAAGGAAAGATCAGCTTTTCAAATCTTGGTTTGGAGAGCTTGGCCTTTTTTTTTCTTTTTGTTACAAGTGACCTTGTCTGGAATGTCTGGAAAGCAGTTAATACTCTTTTTGGATCTCTGTAATGAGTAAAACTGACTTCTTAAGCTACAGTATCGGCTATATATTTTTGTAAACTTATAAGGAAGGGCCTTCTATCCAGTCTTCACATGCACACACCCTGGTTCTAGGTCTTGGGAGCCATATTCTACATTTGCATGGGTAGATGCATGTGCAGCTTAGTCAGCCTGCTAAAAAGCACTTGTTCTTAACTTCTGGGAGAGAGCGGAGACCTGTCAAGCAATTTCTTTGTTCCTCAGCCATAATTTAGCATCTGCTTTCTGCATAACTGCTTTCTTACTATGAGGTGGTCTCACAAAGCTAAGTGGTGGGAGAGTTTGAAACAAGGCTGTCTGCCACTTTCACTGCCTGTACGTTGCAGGCATTGTTAGCCAAAGCTGAAGAGTTGAGAAGCTACCTATGCCTTGCTTGGTTCATAGGCCAACATCTAATAAGCATCAGACAAGCTGTCCCTACAGTAGCCAAGCTCAGAGGGACATCATTTGAATTAAATGCTCTAATATGGAAAAAGCATTTTGTGTGTATGTGTTAGGGGTGGGGGGGGATGGACATTTCTCTGTGACACTGATGACAATACTCTAAGCTTTCCTTACCCTAAAAGGTGAATCACTTCAGACAAAGCTTTAAATTTTTTTGCACTTCTGTTTTGAGCTTATAACTGGAAAAGCATGTCTTGCACTCTTCAGTCTCTCTGGTCACTTTAACAACCTCAGAGTTGTGTACAGTGATTTCCTCCCCCACGTGTATATTTTTGGAACCTTATACAAATACCATTGTCCTTGTTTTTGTTTCAATGTACTAAACTATGTAGCTTTGTCATTTGACTTAACATTTTCTTTTTCGGTTTGTTTTTAATCAGCTGTTCCTTTGGGTTGAGGTGCTGCTGACTTCAACTCCCTATGGCACCCAAAATGCAAATACTGCATTCATAGCTGGTCAGGACCTTGATAGAATTACCCTGGCTGCAAGTAACTCTGGGGTCGTGTGTGGCTGTCAGTGCAACACAGGGGCGGTGTTGAAGTTGCCAAACAAACTGGGAACTGTCTGCTTCAGTGTTCTGTAACGGTGGGAAACTGACATTTGCCCTGAAACTTCAGCTACAGTTTTTACTTCTATACCATCCTAGCTCCTATCAGAAGTAACATTGCAAATGCCTAATTATTTAATTTTCAAATAAACTTGTTGGGTAGTTTGAGTCTTTGTTTTGAAAGAGCCGTTTCTTCAGAATAGCACTGAGGAAGTGATGAGAGGGTTATCTGGGGACAGGTTGAACTGCTAAAGGAGCATTTGCTGTTACTGGTCTTCCATGGCTCAAATTGATTCTTTTTTACTGTGAAAGATCTCTTTGAAATAGGTATCTGCTGTTCAGTTTTAAAGATACTGGCATCTAATTTATCTGTTTTTAAAACGAGTGTGGATCAAAAGGTCAGCATGGTAACTATTATTACTGTGTATCAGTTACTATAAATTCAGTGATGTCATTGACTATGACAAATTGATGTAATGGTCCAATTAACAGATACTTCTAAACAAGTAGAAACCTGTGACTTGCATTTCCTGAAAAGGTTTATTCCTGCATCTCAACGTTTTTCACTTCAGTTTCTTTATTCATTTCTGGAAGATGCAGACAATTGCTGCCCCCTCACCAGTACCCAAGCACTTTGAGGTTAGGGGAGAGTAATGTTTATTTATATGTTGGTGAATCTCTTGCTGTGTATAAATTGAGCTGGAAAGAACAACAACAGCCTATTGTTACATGAAACATTCTCCATGAATGGTGCCAACTTGGAACCTTCAATTCAAGGAAGTATCATGTGCTGCAAGTTTGCAGGTGCATCCTGATCCTCTGCGTGCTCCCGAGCATAGTGCAATGGAAGGAGGCCCGTGAAAGTGAAGGGGAAGAGGAGATGGTTACAGGCAAGCTCAGAACTGCCACAGCAAAGGTCCACTGCTGTTCACACTTCCCTGGGGCAGGGAGGAAAGGAGACATCAGGACCAGGTGGCTCACAGGCTGCAATATACACCGGTGGAATAGATGGAATGGAGGAAACAGAATGGAAAGAACTGAAACGATTTCTGACCTCATTAAATATTGTCCTCATATTGTCCCTCATTGAATTAAAAAGGATGCAGTTTGCAATATATGAGCAAGCTGATAAATAGCCTGGAGTAAAACTAAATCACTTTTGACTATGGATTTCTATACAAGTTTACATGAGTTGGTATGTCAGCTTCAAAAAGTGCAGTCTTAGTAGCAACTGGTGATGGTAGCATCTGTTGAAGGGAGAACCTTAAACTGGTGAGACTAAGGCATAGTTTACAAAGTTACAGGAAGAAATCGTTGTGCTGGCAGACAAGTGTTCAGTTGTAGTGCTTGAAGCAAGAGCTGGAACGGAAGAGCTCTCGGGGTGGAAGGGAAAGCGATACTAAGTGTCTTTTCCTAGTTAGTTTCTTACTGCTCATGCTGGCTTGTCTTCTCTTTCAGCTTGCTTTCTGAAAACAGGATCCTGCTTTGTGAACTGCTTTTTGTTTCATGAGTAATGTTGAAGGGTTTAGACAGATTTGTGTATGTAGTGAAAATGGTATCAGAAGACACCTCAGTGGGACCTTTCTTAGGGAAAAGCTGTTTGCAGCCAGGTCTTGCTCCCCAAATTGAATACTTGTATGCCAATGCAGTATGCAAGCACCATCTAAACAAGGGCTAATGGATGTGGTAGAGGGAAGTCCTGAGGGAAGAAGGGCTACGTGCTTAACAAGACAAATGTCTCAGATTAAAGAACAGATAGAAAGCAAGGTTAGCTTCAATCCCAGACACTGAGCATAGCCCATTAATCAGACTAGTTCGTTGGTGTTACAAGGTTGCTTTCTCATACTTTCTTACTGTGAAAGACTCTAGTGAGCAGAAACTTAGTTGCTCTTACTGGCATCTTCTAATAGTTTATCATGAGAAGCAGAAAGATTGCCCAAGGGCTTTTCAACCTCCAGAGCCTCTTGAAAATAGGATGGCATAGAGCGTGGCTAAATGTGTCTTCAGACGGGAGAGAACTACCTGATTTCTTGCTGCTCCTGATGGCTTTAAGAAGGTAACTGGCAAATTACAGTTTGTTTGGAGTATTCTGTAGCAGCATGTCAGCTAGTTCTGATTAATTCTGATACTCTCCCATTCTTGTGCTGCTTTGCACGTGTAGCAGCCTGCCAGGCTGTGTGCTCTCCACACTTGCAGTTGTGCTGACTGGGGATGTGCTGCCAGCTTTGTTTTATGTGTAACTGAAACCTCTAGGATTTTTGTTCTAGCTTTGTGCCAGGTGAAGACATGCTAGGTGCTGCATCTTTTTGTCTTTGGAAGGGAAAATGTCTAACACAAAAAACTGTTAGCTTGCTGAAAAGCCAATATATCAGGATTTGTTCTGTGGGCTGCCTAAACCAGACAGACTCAGTCAGAAAACAGGAAAAACACTCTGCACACCAGGACACCTAAGCAATTAATTTTTCCAAAACTTTCCTTTTGACTGTTTTTGTATTTGTTTTAAGCCTTGTTTGGCTGCTGTGGAATATTTAGTTTCTAAATCTGGGATCTTCTCTTTGGGTACCCAGATGAAACTTGTGCCTATTTCCAAACCTAGATACATTAGCAGTTGCTGTAAAACTGCCTCTGTATATCGAAGTCTTGATCCTCTGTCTCTCCTCTGATGATTCTCTTGATAGGGGCAACCTTTCTTATCAGCAGGCCCATTCCTCCTTTTGGCAGGATTCTTCCCATGTATGAGAAGGTCTTTAGTGCAGTGATGGATAGCAGTGCTAATATTTGAACTGGAACAAGAAGGGAACACTTTCAGAAACATGTCCAGTCTTTAGAGTGCAGTTGAGTGAAGCACTTGTGGTCCTGGCAGTTTGGCAGTCAGCTTCTGTTCTGGTAACACAAAAACACTTCTTGGTTCTTGGAGTGGTCACTGACCAGAACATAAAACTGAACATCCCTTGCAAGGACAAAATGCCTTGAGGAAATCTAAATATCTGGTTTACCTCTTATGCTGCACCAGTCCTCGCAGAGTCTCCAAAATTCATGTTGTGTGACTAAGAAGGGAAAAGCTCTGAATAAACTTTTCCATCTCTCCTCTGCTTGCTCCCTTTTTTGCTTCTAATTCACGTCCTAATATGTACAGGTGAAGAATGCACATGAGCAAAAGTATTTGTGACACTTGTTTTATAGAGCCTGTATTTTGTCCATTACTGTAGATTGTAATGTTGCCAGGAAGGGATTGTATTCCCCCTGTATTTGCACAGTTGCACATGAGGCTGCCAGCAGCTACTGTGCATGAGCCTTTTTTGTTCGTTATTACTTACAACTTCTAAGTCATGCATCATAAACCTTGACATATTCATATCACATTCATAGATAAGGTGTAATTTACTTTGTGCTAACTTCCTCTGTTGGTTTTATCACCATTAATGATTTAATTGAGTATATTTATGGACAACTAGAATTCCATGTGAGTAGTGGTTCAACTTCCACCTAAAGTAATCTTTGTAACTAAATCAACCACGGTCAATATTATGTGAGAAATAGCTACAGGGACAGATTACATGGAGCTTATTTCTTACAAAGGGATTTGTCAAAGAAGTTCATGAATTTCTTATCACAAAAAGGGAAGAAAATGGAGCCCTTGGCACAAGTGTTTTGAGTTGTAGTTAGGTGTATTTAGGCATCTTAGCGAAATCTAGACTTTGAACAAATTACAGCTAGTCCTTCCAACCTCACATCTCTTACCTTCGGAAAAGTGGTTTCTAAAGAGCTGCTGTAAGGTGCTGTTCCCGAGTCCAGTCTGCCCGGCTGTCTGCAGTGGTTTCTGGGCAGTTTGTCCCAACAACTGGGAGGGGCTGAAATCTCACAGAGAGCTAAACGTGTATGAACATCATTAAAGGCAGCAGGAAGCACGGCAGGGGAGGCAGGGTGGGTGAACGTAAGACTGGTGAGACATCATCCGCCCAGCTTCTTGAGAGGCCAGCTCCTCCTCCCTACCACGGTGAAGGATGAAGGAGCTTTGCGTTCCCCCAGCGTTTCGGCGCGGGAAAGCTCCGGGGGAAGGGCCGGTGTTACAAGCCGAGATTTTTCTTTCTCTCCTTACATATTACTTATGCATGCAGCGTTATTAAAGGCACACAGGGCGCAGGCAGTTGCAGACATTGCCGGTTTGAGAGGCTCGCTCCCTGCCCACGTTCTGCTCCCTTGAGGCGGCAGCATCTCACGGCCCGTCGCTAACCCCCTGCGGCCACCAGGGACGCACAGGGCCGTAACGTTGCCAACGCTGCGCCGGGGGCGCGTTAAGTCAGTCTCGCCGCCTCCAGCGGGAAGGCCGAGGAGCCACAGCGCTCCCAGGGCAGAGCGATACAACCTCTCCCGTGAAGAGGGGGACACACACGACTTCGCTCTAGCGGAAGCGGGAGCTGAGAGGCGGCCTATGCCCTCCCGGCCACCACCGCCGCACCACGGGGCACGACGGAGGCACTAGGGACCGAGGGGAGCCGCCAATCACCGCCACTACCACCACCCGACCCCCTCAAGCAACAGCTTCGCCGCGCCCCACCCGGCCAGGACCCCCTCCAGAGGCCGGGGGTCGAGACGCTGTGGAGGGCGGGGCCTGTCAGCCCTGACAGCAGGCAGTAACCAATGGAGAGAGAGGAGCGGGTGGTAGGCAGGTCTTTCGCCGAGCCGCCTCCGCGGCGCTGTAAGTGCAGTGCCAGGAGGGTGTCGCGAAGTGTGGCTGTTGCAGGGGGACGGAAGGAAGGATTGGGTGGTCGGAGGGTGTCGTGCTGCCGGTATGGGGAACACTGTGGCCAGAGAAGATTTCGAGTGGGTCTACACGGATCAGCCTCACGCCGACCGCCGCAAGGAGATCTTGGGTGAGGAGGAGAGCTGGTGGCGGTGCCGCCGCTCCTTGCCGCCGGCTGCGTGGCGTGTAGGGGTGTGGGGAGAGGACACCCCACAAAATGGCTGCCAACCGCCCACGGCGGGGGGCGCCGCGGCAGAGGGCCCCGTCCTCACTGCCCGCGGATAGAGGCTCCTTACGGGACGCGACGGCTGCTCTGCGCCTGGGGCCAAAGTCGGCCTGGGCCCGCGTGAGAGGAGCGGCGCTGGCCGCGTACGTGGAGGCAGGAGCCGCCGCCTTGGCGGCGCTGGCGGGGGAGGGGAGGGGAAGGGAAGGAGCAAGGGGGCGCCTCGCCGCTTGCCGGGACGGAGTCTGAGCCCCGAAACGTGGGGCGGGCGGTAACGGGCTTCCATTTTGACGTACGAAGCGAGCGCTGAGCAGCTCCAGAGCGGTGCTGGCCGTTGCCGGGCAGCGGTGCGGGCGGCGAAGCAGCCGAAGGGTGATAAGTTGTCTGCTGGTCGGTACAGTTAGTGTGTCGTAGAGGCCATGGCAGCCCGCAGTACTGGCGGTTAAGGAGCTGCCTTTCCAAGAGAGACGAGTAAGGCAGACCTGAGCTTGTGCTCTGCTGAATTTGTGGTGGGCTGTCAGAGCAAAGCCATGTCCTTCGCGGGAGGCTGGAGATGGTACTGGTGCTTGCCGCATATGTGTCTACTTGATGAGCAACAGAAAAATGGGTGTTTTAATTCTGATGTCTTCATTATAGCAATAAATGTCACAAGTGGAAAGATGGATTGTTTACCGGCAAAGCCCTTCGGGAGGAAGGGAGAAAACGGCTGTATCCGCTTTTGTAATCTAATTGGGATGGGATAATTAGCTGTGAGGAGAGCTGCTAAATAACTCATTTTTTTTTGTTGTTAACTTTTTCCCATCTAGCTAAACATCCAGAGATCAAAGCATTGATGAAGCCTGACTACAACTTGATCTGGGTGGTTGTGCTGATGGTTCTTGCACAGTTGACTGCATTTTATTTGGTTAGAGACTTGGACTGGAAATGGGTAATCTTCTGGGCATACGTTTTTGGAAGCTGCATTAGCCACTCCATGACTCTGGCTATTCACGAGATCTCTCACAACAGCGCCTTTGGCAACAACAAAGCCATGTGGAATCGCTGGTTTGGAATATTTGCCAACCTCCCCCTGGGTCTCCCGTACTCCATATCCTTTAAGAGATACCACATGGATCATCATCGTTACCTGGGAGGTGATGGCATTGATGTGGACATTCCTACCAACTTCGAGGGCTGGTTTTTCTGCACCCGTTTCAGGAAGTTCATTTGGATTGTTCTGCAGCCCTTTTTCTATGCAATTAGACCTCTCTGCATCAATCCCAAACCCATTACTCGACTTGAAATCATCAATTTGTTGGCTCAGCTTTCCTTTGACGTCATGATATATTATTTATGGGGAGTCAAATCCACGTTTTACATGCTTGCTGGGTCAGTACTTGGACTTGGGTTGCACCCAATTTCAGGACACTTCATAGCTGAACATTACATGTTCTTAAAAGGACATGAGACTTATTCCTACTATGGGCCACTGAATTTGCTCACTTTCAATGTTGGCTATCACAATGAACATCATGACTTCCCCAATATCCCTGGCAAGAGCCTTCCACTGGTAAGTTTACTCCCAAGGTTATTACTTTAACTTCTCTTAAGATACAGTGTGGAACTTGAAAGTCAGGTAGAATGCTGGTAATTAGAAAAATGGAAATTGGGAAATGAAAAACGAGCAGAAAAATACCCAAACAAACCCAAGCCAACCAGGAAACAGATCAATTTGTAAGTGAGGTGAGGATGGAGGTAATGACTGACCTTTTTAGTGCTACTGAACAGGCTTCCAGGGTGCTGCCTGCTCAAGCCTCTCCCATAAAAAGAGAGAGGAGGAGATGCATGTCTTGTGCTCTGCACTGCCTTTAGTTTTCTGTAATGACAATCAGCATTCTGTCTTCCATTTCTAAATGTGCAGAAAACTAGTTAAGTTCAGGATCCCTTTCAGAGATTCGAGGGCTCTGTCTTTGAACTCTTAAGGACACTATTGTAATGCATGCTTATCCTTCAGCCTCTGCGCGCTCTGACGTTCTCTGGTGGGGAAAAGAGAGCTTTGAGGAACTGCTAGTGTTTGTTGTCCTGTTGACAAATGTTTAATAGCTTTCTATTTTGGAGCAGCTCTAGTAAGTAAACATTTCCTCTAATGAGAACCTCTGAACTATAAATCAGCTGTATGTTGACAGAATGTGAGGCTTCAAAGCCCAGGCTTAGAGCATGAATAGCAGGTGTGCCTTTGCAAACCAGTTTCTTCCTGCTTCAATCTCTGCTGCTTTCTTTTAAGCAGGAGCTCAGCTCTCATTTTATCCGTGTTCCCCAGTGGGAGCAGGGAACACTGGCTCCCAGGGTTACACCCAGGTTCTTTTCACTGCACATGAGGCTTTTCATCAGACACTAAAGTTGCAGTTTGACAGCAGCTGTGGTGTTGGGCTTGTAAAGTTGTTACTGCATTTGGTAATAGTAAAGACCTTGTATGCTTGTGCCTCTGAAGTGTAAACCTGACTGTTACTTTGTCAGTGGTTGAGCTGTAGATGAAATAACTCCTCCAGCACTTATTTAGCAGGTCAGTCAAATTCTGTCATTGAGGACTTTGAGAATTTGGTTTTTGTGGGCTTTATTAGTTTTGGGAAAGCAGATGATTCCTCTTACTTAGCTGTATTGGAAGGATGAAATCTATAAAAATTGTTTTAACTCACCTTTGGTACCTACATCTGTGCTGGGGATCAGCACTTCACTTCTTGCATGACTCTGTAACTTGTAAAAAGTGAATTAGTGTTTTTTTTTTCTCCAAGTATTTACTTGCAGAGGTAAATACCCAGCTCTGCTACAGGACTCTTAAATCTACAGCTCAGATAAGAAAACAAAGCCGCCTTTTAGAGCAGTGTAGTTAATTAGTTTGGACTGGACTCTGCTATGCTGTGTGCTAAAGGATCACTGAAGGACTGAACACTTGATTCCAGCTGGGGTACTGGTGAGCTGAGAATAATCACTGTTGAATGCAAGTAGAACAGCCAGATGCACTCTAGGTGTGATGACATAGCAAAACAATGGTTAGCTCCAAACCAGACTTGATTTTGTTGCTTAGACAGATTAGTATTTTTCTATGGAATTTAGTGAATAAATCAGTTTTGGTTTGTTCAGGTTTTTAAGGCTTTAGGTGGTTGGCTTTAAATAGTGCTAAGGGGAGAGATCTCACTGGAACCACAGCAAAACCCAGTGTTGTAGCTAGCATGTACATCTGAGAACAAAGTCTTTAGCAGCAATTGATATTAATTCTTTAATGTCTGTCTTCAGAAAGATGTTCCTCAGGAGTAAGGTGTTTTCTAAGTGCTGGGGTTTGAATCTCCAGCTAAAAATAGCTGTGTTCAAGATCTCTTCCTAGAACTCCCCATCCAGTTCAGTGATACTCCTGTATCTGAGTCATCCACATCCACTAGCAACCAAACTGCTGCCTTCTGTCAGCTACATCATCCTGTGGGTAGCACAGTGAATGGACTCCAGTGTTAGCAGCAGAGTTTGTTCTGGTCAGCTTCAATCTAAAAGCTTCAGATGAAGCTTACAGAACAACCAGGCAGTTGCTTTAACTTTTAACTTCCAGAAGCTTTAATATCGTGTCACTTTGTAGACTTTCCTGCCGAACCCAGCATCACTCTGGGGCTCTTCATTAAGGTACAGGCTGAGGACTGTAAAATTGCCATAAGTGGTGCTAATATAAATAGTAACTAGACCTTGTATCTCCTCTGTAGGTGAAGAAAATAGCAGCTGAGTACTATGAGAACCTGCCCCAGTATAACTCTTGGATAAAGGTACTCTATGACTTTGTGATGGACGACACGATCAGCCCCTACTCCCGCATGAAGAGGCACCTCAAGGGGGAAGTGAAGCAAGATTAAACTTCTGGCAACCAACCAAACTTGGCAATGTCTGCTTGCTTTAAAGTGGCTGGTGTGAAGTCTCTTGCTGAAGCTGTTCCCCAGTGTCCTGAATTCAGATCTCCAGCAACAGAGCAATGCATCCTTAAGGCCATTGTAGCAAGACTCCCACCAGCTGTAACATTCCTCCCAGCCCTCAGATGCTGGGTTAATGTGTCTCTAGGTTTGCTTAAGGATCAGTGTTATATGCACAATGCTAAATCACTTTGTTACAGAATTTCCTTTGGCAGGTGTTAAACCTCTCTAAAATGTTTGACTCTTAGCCTTTTCCAAGTTCTCCCATGTAGTACACTGCCCACAAGGTTCTGTGTAGATGGCTGTAGTGTTAAAGTGCTGTACTTACCTCTTAATTCTCAAGTAATACAATTTGTTAACTTACTTCCAGTTCTGTTGAACCTCTTTCCTAACTGGTGGAAAAGCTACATTTGCACAGAAATGTTAAGTTGGCTTTTGTTGAAATATGTAGCATGTCCTTGAAAGCAAAAAGTTCCCCATTTTCTACTGAAAGTACCTTACAGGAGCGATCTCTTGGAATGAACTTTTCATCCTTAAGATGGTTTGTGTGACTTCCTTGTAAAAAGGTGGGGAAAACAAGGGGGTTGCCAACTTTGGGGGTCCCCACCTACTGCCTGAGCTGCTTGAGCAGCTAGCATTTAGAATCACACTGTGTAAGCCACTAGGTTAACTTAAACAGAAGCTTTTTCATATTGGAAAGATTTTGTTACAGTTGGGGGTTGTTCTGATCTGCAAAGAAACATGGTTAGACTTGTCCTAATTGGTTCTGCTGCTAGCATGGTTTTCAATGCTCAGTCCAGAAACACACTCATTTGGGAATTTGGCTTCTATGGAAAGCTGAACCAATGGAAGTAGATGCTGTTCTGGCCAACAAGGCTGGCTGCAACCAGTGACAACTCTGCCTAGTAAGCAGATTAGTTATTTGTGTCCCCAGAGAGGTGTTGCAAAATGATTTAGATTTTCCTTCATCCCCTGCCCTGCTCTCTCTCCACCCCCAACCTACACTACCCCACATAAACACTTGTCTGTCTTACATAGTAAGATGTGCTGATACCAAATTTCCTGCTTCAGAAGTTCTTGCATTGTGAACAGTCTTGCTGAACACTGAGGAGTCCCTACATACCTCAGCACATTGTACTTGCCTTTTGTCACCTCATGCATGGATGATAGCTTTAAGCTCTCCAAGATGGCTACAAATCACCCTTAGATCTCCCAGGGGGATCCTCTGGTATAGTCTTCACTTCTCTGAAAGGTGGAATCTGATGGAGGTGGAAGTCCTAGCTGATGTCCACACTGGTCTGCTGTAAGTCACTCAATGTTTAGATGCCTTCAACTCCTGCATTTTGGGTTGGTTGGTTTGTTTTTTAAGACTGTGTTGGTGCATCTTAATCCTTGTTTGATTGCAGTCCTCTTTTCAATGTGTGTTTTGGCTAAGTGTGGGCTCTCAGCTATGGTTAAGCAATAGAAATGGTATGAAAGTAAACCAACCACTTACACAGTGACTTCATTATGATGCTGATAACATGCTAGCTAGCCAGTGTATAGCTCAGAGTAATGGCAAAATAGATTTTATCCAGTACTTTTAATTAAAAGTCTAATATTAAAGTCATACTGGGTGAAGTTTTTACTGATCTTCTGGTGCTGAAGGACTTGAGCTTTAGAGAAATGTGTTGTGCTTAAAGCAGATGCAACACCCATTCTGTTGAGTGGCAGTGTAGGTGAACTGTAAAGCTGCATTGCCTTTCCTTTCTACTTGGAAGAAAACTGATTTTGGTTGGAAGAATTGAATAGGCTTCACAGGTAGCAAAACACTTTCTTTTGAAGCCATTTCTGCATGACTGCTCAATCTAAGAAGTGAAAGGTGGGATTAAATCTCTTGTGTTGATGGCTTACCACAGCTGGATGAAGGATGTCAAGTGTCTTAGCTAAAAGCTGAAGTGAAGAAATTGAGTTATCCTAGGTGAATACTTAAGATAACCAGAGTTGAGAGTAAAAGTTGTATGTTGAAGCTTACTTAAGCTCATGGAATCACTGATGCCCCTTCCTGTCCTCCCAATGGGTCATGCAAGTGTGAATTACTGTTGTTAAACAGGCCTGAAGCTGCCATCTCTGTTGTTTAAAATTGCAGATATTGTTTTAAGGTGTTCTGAGCAGGAGCCTCCCTTCCAGCTCTGACTGTGAATATGCTGTGTTCACTTTCAGAGCTGCAGCCTAGGAGGGAATTGTGAGGGCCACAGCTATGCTTGCCATGATTCTGAAACATCTACTGGCTACCTTTTGGAGAACACTTGCTGGACTTGGTTAATCTGAGCCAGTGAGGCTTCAGTTTGGATCTAAGCTGTGGTCTGACTCTTGCAAGCCTTGGTAACTACCATTCTTAGGAATATCATTCCTGTAACACACAAGAGGCCTTGGCATCTAACTGCAGTAGTAGGGATTTTGCTAGCAGCAGGCAATCTGAAGGCTAACCTCTACTGCAGCATAGTTTCATCCCTAAAAAACCAGAAGCATTTCTGACCCACTGGTCAAAGGAATTCAGACCAGTTGTTCTACTTGATTTGTCTTTGCTATGTTCTAAATGCAGAGTGTTTTGCAGTCATCATGCAGTGTTTAGCATGACACAGAAAGGAGAAACACGAATGTTTTTAACAGATGTGAACCAGGTAGTTATTTTTAAGGAATTAAGTCATTTTCCTTCATGTTATGAAAATCCATCTGGCTCAAACAGGTCAGTATGATTTGGAAATACTTTTATCTGGAAGCTGGAGAGAGCTGAACAATATTAAACCTAAGAAGCATGAAGAACTCTTGACAGTTTAAAGGAGAAGGGTTTTTTTCTTTTCAAATAAATCTATTGAGAGAGAATGAGTAAACTTTGGCTTCTTTACATGCCTGTTAGGGCCTTTGTTCCTTTCTGTGTCACTAAAGCATCTAGTCTGCCAGTTTGGCAAGCCTTTCCTTTATTTGAAATCAACCAGGAGTTTAACCTTCAAAACACAGCTGTCTTTGGGTCAGCTACATTGAACATGGCAGCCAAGTAGTTTAGCTGCAGTTAAATTGTGCAGAGCTCTGAATCTTCTTCATGGCTTTCTGAGTAATTTCTCAGAATCCACTGTCTTGCAAGGCTTTTCAAACACACCCACACACACCCACTTACCTGAAGCTGCTTAAGTGGAGCAAGTAATGCATCCTGGAATCTGATTACACTAGGCATGAGTTTTTCCCACAAAACAGGTGTGGGTACAGTCTCCTTTCAAAACAACTCTTCCCTCTGGCAGCCTTGTTTAGCTGTTGAACCTGTCTGCTCCACAACAGTAGCCAATTAACATGTGTTAAATGGGGGCATGTTTCTGGCTGCAGAGCTCCTTACTTTCAGATCCAGGGCAAGAATTTGTACCTGAAAACAGAGGTCAGCTGAGAAGCAGTTGAGACTTTTCTTGTGTCTCTCAGAATTCCTTTGGTTAAGTCTTTATATGTAACCAGCATGCACACAACATACTTCTTAGTCTACAGCTCTTCCAGCTATGCATCTACTGTAGGTGTGGACACTGCTAGGTAATGAGCTCAGGAGGTTACCTCTGCCTCCTTGGCATTTGTTCTTGTACCAGCTGAAGTGGCATCATGCCACAGTAGCACTTAAAGCTGTCCAGTCCTCCTTTAATGAGGAGCTTCAACCACCACTGTCAATGCTATGGACTGCAGGCTGCTCTATCAATTCTGTTGGACAAGCAGGAGCAAAGTCCCTTTCAGGGAGTGATCTGGCATGCTCTGTGGTCTTGAAACATCTGGAAAATGCACCCCTCTGTCACTTGAAAGGCTCAAAAACCAAAAAGGCTTAAGGCTGATTTAGCTTGCACATTGCAAAGCACAGGAGCCACTTCTGCATCTGCTAGGATGGCTTCTGCAAGGCCCTAGGAAAGCAAGCTGTCAAGCAGGTCTGATTCAGGTGGGTATGCCTTTAGTAGAGCAACCTGCAACACTCCATACACAATTATTTCTCTGAGTCCTCTACTCACAATCCAGTCTGCAGTGGTGTAGGAGACTTTGGTGAGGACACAAATCTTGAAGATGTTCCTATTGAGCCAAAAACCCAAAACAACAATCACAACCTTGAGGCTCTGGGCCTGCTGCTTAAAACAGTAAAGAGTTTCCTTCTTCTAGAAGATATCAAAACACTTAAGAAATTCAAATCCATAATAGATTTTGTTGTTGCAAATTTGTCTGCTTCAAAACAAAACCCACAAACCACTACCAAACATCTCCCCCTCAAAAAAACACACCAAAAAAGAAGGCCCAACAACAAGCCAGTTTTTAGATAACTTCTGGTTTCCAATGTTTCTTCAGTGGCTGTTAGATCCTAGTACCATAGCACTTCTCAGGAGTTTCAAGCATTACTCTCTCCTAGACAGCTTGCTGGCTGTGAATAGCTTCTTTTGATAAGGTGAAGGGAAGCTGCTAGAAGCTCAGAAACCATGCTTGCACAACCATAATGTGTCACTGTATCTGGGAAAGGCAGGGTTAGTGCTGTGATCACAGAGTGCAGCACTTTCCTACTCAACTGAACAGCTCTGCTCTACCAGGGTCCTTGTCTTGAAAACATAGCTGGTTTCATTTAAGGCTGTCAACAGCTACTGAAGCAGTGTAAGCACTTTGAAGGGTTAGCTTCTCTGCCTCTTAGGAGTTTCTGAGGAAGGGCTCCAGAGTATCAGAACGCTATTAGCTCTTTGGCATTTCAAAACTGTAAACAGTGAAAAGCACAGTGTGTATTGTGTCTTTATTCTGGAAACAGTTAATTAAGGATGGTTCACAGCAACAGGTTATGGTGACCTTTTTCCAGGTACAGTTGAAGTTGAGAGATTTAGTACAGCTTCTTTCCAACCTGTCTCTTAAAATGAGGTGCTAGAGAGCTCTCCCAGGCAGAACTGGTCTCTGGGGAACTGTCCAGAGGTGTCACCTGCACAGTGACCGATGCAGTTCTTCATACATGAGTTGATCCTAGCAGTGCCAAGAGAAGAGAAGAAAAAGCATCTTCAGACAACAGGAAAAAAACCCCAATGTGATGTTTAAAAGTGACTTTATTATTTAACAAAGTGAAACAAAGCAGCTCTATAAGCCACTAGGCAGATTTTAAAACATTTACCAAAAAAGCCCAAGTAACCAAAGCAAAGCCTTACTGTCCTGGCTCACAAAGGAGGCTCTCCAGGGAGAGGGACCAATGATGCCTAATTAACTGAAGCCTTTGGCAGAGTTTTTCCACTTAATATTGCCCTGCTAGGTTCAGATCACAGCTTCACTGCCATCTTTACTAGGGGAGCTGCTGAACTGACACTTTACTCCCCCATCTTCTGCCAACAAGAACAGACCAGATCTTCTTCTATGTGTCTAACTTAACTGTAACTCCTCCTCAAAAGAACAGTTTTGAGGAACAGTACACCCAGAGATGCTAACTCTGAAGTAACTGGCTTCAGAAGGTGATGTCTGTCCATTTAAGAGCAGTTTGCTTTGGTTTGCCTTGAGTAAACCAGTTAACCCAACAGCAAGTTAACTGAACTCAAGAGCTATGTATGGGAGGGAAGAGTGAGAAGCACTATATCCATGAGATACAGGTTTTGTGGTGTGTGGTTTTGGTTGGCTGTTTGTTTTGGTTGGTTCCTCCCCCCCTGGTATTTACAGGAAGGTGTGGAGAGAGAGTTTCTGTTGGGCTACAGTTGTCATTAAAAAGACCAGGCCTTAAGGAAACATTTAAAACAAACTCCCTCAACAAATGCAAATACCAAAAAGACAGGTAAGAAATAACTAAGATGATTGTCAGTGTGTTTGATGTCCTATCTCAAAATTATGTCTTTTGCACATGAAGAGAAAGAATTGAGCATTTCTGAGTGTCACATCCATCTAGTGGGAACAAAGTGGTGCCAAGATGTGGTGCCTTGAGTTTTACTCAAAGAAAATTCCAGAGCTGTAAGAGGGTAGAGCCAGGGCAGCAACTCATCTGGGAGTGGCAGGGAGAAGCCCAAGGTGCCACACTAAGAGACAGCCTTGATAATGATGGTAATGCATCATCTGCAGCTGAAAATGAAGACTCTGATTTCTGATCTTGCAAAAACCATTAAAGTGGAAATGGGTAGTGTCAGTTAGAAATACATGCAGAGCTACAGCAAACTGAACTATGCCCACTAGTCTCCAGCAGAAAAAGAGAATCCTTGCCAGGGGAGGAATGAGCCTCCCATTGTTGAGGCTTATCTTACCTTCTTTGACACTGAACATTTCACTTTCCTAAAAGCCTCTTCAAAGTGTTCCCGGGAAATCCTGATTTCTCCTTGAAGAACAAAGCACAATAAATCACTACAAGTGAAGTCAGGTGACAATGAAGAAACTGTTGCATGTATTACAAGGGGCAGCACTTGTGAAACTCAAGTAACTGCATGTGCTAGTCAGTTGGGTAACATCTCATTAAAGTGTTACACACACCTGAACTCTCACATTTTATGTAGCCTCCTGGCTATGATTGCTGGAAAGATCATAAAGGACTTTCTATCCCTTGGACCCTGAGCCAAAGAATACTTACCTGTTTCAGAAAGTGATTTCAGTTATAGGGCTTTCCTCTTGAAGATAGAGAATTTAATCTTTAAAGCTGGCAAGTAAACTGCAGCTTACATCAAAGCCAGTTAGAATTCCAGTTCCTTAACCCTCTGGAAAGTGCAGGTCTCAACTCCTGCTGCTTCCAGTGCTGGGCTTTATTTTATTTTCTACACATTTAATATGAAGCTTTCCTACAGCATGGTATTTGGTAAGTACCTAATAATAAGTAAGTTGCTCCAACTCTACTACAGGATGCTCAATTCCTAAGCAACTGACTTCATACCTTTGCCTTGTCTGGCATTACCCAGAAGTGATGAAAGTTTTCACTTTTACAACTCCCTGTTTAAGTTCATGCAAATTGCCTTTTTGACCTTAATGCAGCTTTTCACAATAATTACTCCTCATCAGAACCTTTTCTTCAGCATGCTAAAACTTAAGCATACCTTAGATAAAGAATGGATTCACAAGCAAGTGCCTGGTTTAATCTAGACCTCAGAATCCCAAGATACCACTATTATTCCTACTCATTCCAATGATTAAATTAAATCAGATTGTGAAACAATCAACTCCATGGAGGGAGGAAATGGCATTCATCAGCTACAAGTTCTGCAACAGCATGGACATGGCTATCAGAAAGAGTCAAGGTGAAACACTCTCTGATACCACTGTCAGAGTGTTAGCTATGGCTAGGTATAAGGATACTTTTCCTTACTGCTAGGTAGTTTACCTCTCACTGAAAGTCAGGCTACTTTCTGCTTACTGTGGGATAAAAGCAGGCACAATGCTTGATACTGAGGAGAATTCAGCTGCCAGTAATCTGCACCTTGGCTACTTGCAGTAACAAACTGCCTTGATTTCTGATGGCAAAACCATTTAGTCTGAGTAAGCAGGTATGACACTTATTATTTAAAGCAGCTAATGATCCATTTGAAATAAATATACAGGAAGTATTAGACTACAATGTCAGCTAGGATGTGAACAGTAAGTCACCAGGACCAGATGCTGTTCACCCCAAGGTTCTGAAGGAACTCTCTGTGAAACTGCAGAACTGCTGCCTAAATTGTGTCAGCATGTTACAGCCAGCAGAGGACTGGCAAATCCCAAAGAATTGTAGGGAGGACCTGAAAGCTGATTAAAAGATACAAAACAGAGCATAAGGCTTCATGGTCACTTTTCAGTCTAGGTATCAGGCAGCAGCAGGGTTCCACTCTGGCACTGGTGCTCAGATCAGTTTTATGCAGCATCTTCATCAGTGGTTTGGAACAGGCAGCCAGAAGTGGAAACTCCCAAGTTTTCAAAGTAGATGGAGCTCTTTGGGGTAGTCAAATGCTGGGCCAATGAGAGGAACACCAGAGGGACCTCACAAAGCTGAAAATCTGCTCTATCTGTGTTAGGGTTTCCCCTGTCTTCCCCCAGACAAACAGCAGTATCTGGCAACTCCCAGCTGAAGTGACTAGCACCAGCAGGCTTCCTAGGACTGCTCCAAGTTGGAAGTAGACTTTATGGATTCTCTTAAGAAATAGCACAAAAAGGATACCTTCCCACTTTATAACTGTTATAAAGAAGTCCCTGCAAGCAAACCACTGCTGACTGTTAAAAAACCCCACACTCCTGAACTGATTCCAGAGGGAAAATACTAGGTTGCAACAAGGAAGTTGGAACAGAGTTTCTACAGCATGGAAAGGAGCAGCACTGATCTCAGCCAGAGGATTGCAGAGTGCTGCCTGATGAGGCCACACAGCACCCATCTCCAGGCACATCCAGAGAGCACAGGCAGGGAGCCAGCTGTGCCTAGCCTGTGGTAACACTGATGACACTCTCCCATCTCTGTATACATGCTGCCCTTCTGAAAACACAAATGAAGGAGGTCTCAAATCAGAAACCACCTTGCACACCTTCACACCAGCCAGGGCTGACACCCAAGGACATCCCAACCAAACAGCTGCTAGAAATACACAGATCAAGCTCTGCATATTGACTTGCTGGCTGCCAGCACATCCACACAATAATGCTCAGGCTGCAATCCTAGATGGGAAGACTCAATCTCTGAATAAAACCTGCTGCATTCTGGATAATTATAAAAATGAACAGGATAAATTCAGAAATTTCCATCTCAAACCAAGAGCTTTTTGCACTACAGCAAGCAAAATGTGACCCAACAATGAGGGGTTTTATAGTTTGTTTCCTTCCTGCAACTGAATAATGCTAGTTCCCTCAAACCTCCCCCCCAAACATTCTGCTCTGCTAACCTTCTGTTGCAGATGAGACTAGATATGTACTAGATCAAGAAGAATGATTCAAAGCCATTAAAATTCCAGCAGGGACTTTTGAAATCAGAAGTATAATGAAAGTCTAATGTATTTTCCAGGGACATCATCTCAGAAATCACAATTCCACCTTAGCTATGCATTGTGACTTAAGGGTAAAATAACAGATAAAACTCCTGGGGAAAAAAAGTAGATAGACATTTTGTCTAAAAGAGTTTACATTTCCAGTTGCATTTTCCTATCTGCACAGGAAAAAATATTAATGTTAAAATCCAGGAAAATACAACATGAACCTAAAGTGCAGAGTTATATAAGGAAAGGGCAGACATTGCACTTGGAAGAATTTATAACTCCCTGGTACAAGGCCTAGCAAGAGCTGCTGATGAGCTGAACACCCAAGATCAGAAATGCCACTCAGATTTTCCTAGTGCCATTGTTACTAGATGCATGTATTCTGTGGCACAGTACAACTGTGTGCCAGTGGTATGTGCTCAGTATGTGTGCAGTTACAGCTGTACTCAGAGCTGCAAATAATCCAGTATAATTAGGCTTTGACAGTGATATGGAAATTTGGCAAGAACATGGGCAGTCTAGTATAGAAATTCTCAGTTTAAACTACCTTTAACATTAACTTTTCTTTCAAGTTACAGAGTTCAACTCCTAAAGAAAGCTTTATGCTGAACCTCCAACATGATGATTTAAAATAGACACAGGGGAGAGTACAGGGGTAGATATGCTTCTGTGCTCTTGAAACGACTCTGATTTCATTCTTCTTTGGCTCAGAAGTCAGCAGCCATTTACTTACAGCATGCACACCTTTATGCTTGTCTTGAACTACCTGAAGTACTTTCATTTATTTCAGCTCTGTTTTTTGGAACACAATGACTGTTGAGCTGTGGTTTCTGTGAAGCTTTCTTACCTCTGGTGCTCTGAGTGTCCTGCAGAGCCATGTCCCGCCTCAGGGCGCAAAGCGAAGCCTCCCGCACCAGAGCAGAGAGGTCTGCTCCTCTGCAGGCACAAACACAACAGCTCATTTTAGGATAAAGGGAAGAGGCACACAGACCTGCACACCCCCCCCAGCATCCTTAAAAATGCCAAAGGATTGATTGATATTGTGCCCCTTTGTGAGAATATGATATTGTTCTTAATCAGCCTTAGGAAAGGTTCAAGTGGCATCAGCCATTGTGACAAGGGGAGTTGCCTTGCTCAAAGCTGCATCAACAGTTAACATCATCTTAAAATCACAGTAGCCACAAACATGGTCAGATGACTCTTTACAAGGATTTGTTTCCAGTTTCTAGTTCTTGAACTTTTCATGAGCCTTTAAAGTGGTGCAAGTCATTGAATTCAGTCCCCATATTTCCTTTGGAATTCTAGAGATACTGCTGTATTTAAAACACAGTAAAGCCAAAAAACAACTAACAAACCAAAAGAGCCACAAAAAATCCAATGCAAATAAAAGAAACCCACCAAAAAAAAGAGTTCAACACACATGCACACACACACACACACACACACACACATATAAAAATGGTGGGTGAAAGGCAGAGAAAGAAAAAGCATGAATCCTTCCCAACTATGAAACAATGACAAACCAAAATCATTCCAGGGGATAGCCTCAATTTCTAAGATTCAAAGGCAGCATTGTGACAAACAGTGTGTCAGAAACTTCTGTCTTTTGTGAATGCCAGAAAATCATTAGCTATTCAGAAATAACTTAACAGAGCAAAGCTTTTTGATGTTTTGCAGAATGCAACTGCAGTTTTTTCCTGACTTATGTGGCCATCAAGCTTTCCTCCACATGCACCTTGCTGTCCCAAAGCACAAGCTGAAATAGGCCCTTATTGCTTTGTCAAACACACGGCTTTCAAGAGCGTGACAGAACAAGTTACCAATTTGCTTTCACCATCATTGCATATGGGCCCACAACTTAAAGAGGGCTCTTTTAGCCTCAGATTAGGCAAGAATTACAAAATAAACCCAAGCAAACCCAAGAGGGCTCTACTGTATTTACAACAGAGAGAGCATTATTGCCCACAGAAAAGACTTTAGCATGCATGTATTCCTCCCAACTCCATGGAAAAAAGCACAAGGGAAAGCAAAACAAAACAGCATAAGGGAAAAGGCTTATTAGCCCTGAAAGTTAAGAGAGCATCTTAATAGAACAGATTCTCAGGCATCAGAAGACTGCTGGCACTGCACATGAAATCCTCAAGTCCAAAGTAGGAGCTACTCACGTGTAACAATCACAGTGGTGACTGTAAGCGATCTCCTCGAGGCTTACATCAGTGTCCAGGGGAGGCTGGGTGCCATCCTAAAGGAGGCAGGAAAAAGAGGAGGACAGGAAAAGATGGTGGGGTTTTTCTTTGGTTTGGGTTTGGGGGTTCTTGTTGGTTGGTTGGTTTGTTTTTTTCACTCATGCCATCCACAAAGTGATTAAGTTTCATCAATCATACAGGGGGCTGGCAAATTCCCTGAAGTATCCACACATAATCTCAAAGGGACAAGAAGGACAAACAGCCCTAAAAATGTCTAATAATGAAATAAGATGTGATGCTAAATTGGAGCTTCCCACCAACAGATGAGATTTTCTCTCACAGAATTATGGCCAGCCTGTCACAGAGCAATCCAGCACTGACAGTGTTCCCTATATGGACACACCTTAAGCAGCTCCTTGTACCAACAGCATTGTTTAGCTGAACTTCCTCCAGTTTTACTATGTGTTGAAATCCAATACCTAAGCAATAAGCATGTACATTTACTCTTATCACCTTGAAGACTGAAGTAATTGTGCAACTTCTATGCTCTAGACACCCATTTTCAAACTCAGAAATCTTCCCCTCTGGATTTCACAGAGGTTTCCATGTCATGGAAACTTTTTGACACTAACTCTTCCATATTATTCCTGCTTCCTCCACAAAGATCCCACAAGTGGTTTCTTTTGTTATTATTTTTGCATCTCCAACATTATAAATTCTATTTGAAAGTAGCCAACAGAATGTTCAACCACTGTAAGCATGGAGATCTCCCCATTGCCCTTAGACAGCAGTAAAGTAGGAGCACGGTAGCAGAGCTTCTAGATGCCTACAGTATCAACCAATACCTGAGCTGAGACATGAAGGGACACTTGCTGATACAATTGATACAAGAAACAAGGAACCCTGCTACAATTTCATATGGGCTACTTCAGTCACTGCTGTGCAAGACTGCTAGCCAGAGAGACACCTTCTCTGCTGTGAAGAAATGTTTTTTCCCCTGTTGCTTTGAGTAGCAACACAGGTTGGGCATTTTTGGAGTGGGATGATCTGCCTGGTCTGGAGACAAGCCCAGCAGTAGGTGCAGCAGAGCAGCTGATACAGCTTGCAGGAATGTGAGTGCAGTAGGAACTTCAGCATGTGAGGACATGCTGCTTTTGCATAAGTAATGTGCCATTTGAAAATGACTGATTTGGACAAGTTGACTGAAACAAAGCCCTTTCACAACAAAGCTTCAACCTCCAATTAAGCTGTCTGTCTTCATTACAAGCTATTCCTCCCCCTAACTTCCTTTTCTACTCCTCATGCTGCCTCAGTAAGCATCTGTTTTTCCCCTCAGCAGTGATTCCCAGTTTCCACATCCTGTGTGTGTATTCTTCAGGGATTTCTGGGAATGCATAGTCACTCAGAAGCCACTCACATCTGCACCAAACACTGTGCTTTATCTAGCTCTGAGCACATATGGAAGCAAGTACACAGATGTTTCAAATTTCCTTACCTAGAATGCATGCTTAAAGTCTGACCAAAAAAAAATCAAGTATTTCAATTAACCAAACCCCTTCTCCTGTCTCCAGATTTCATCTCCTTCTTGCAGATAACTCCAGTACATTTTTAAAGAAAACAAAAACCTAATTCTTGTTCTTAACACTAGAAAACCAAAAATCTCTGCCTGGCTTTATGAGAACTCTGCTGACTGCAGAAGTAGTAAAGTGAGAACAGCACTGGCTTCCTCCTGGAATGAAGAGAGCAACACACAAGGCTCACTCTCAGAGGGTTTCTATCTCATTTCTGCTGGCCTCTTACTCAAGAGCTGAGAAGAGTTACAAAGATCTGTAACCAAAGTACTATGATTTCAATATGAATGGAAGAACCTGACATTCCAAAACCAACATGCCCTGTTAAGCAAGGAAAGGATCCACAGGAGCCAAGCTGGGGAACACTATGCAATGGTTGTTTTTATCAATAGAAAGCCCATATCAGATAAGGGCAGGAGCAAAGATGGTTTTCAGCAGAAGACAATGTGCTCCGATAAGAGGATAATGCTGACGTGACCACACCCCATGTGCCACTCCTCTTGATGTTATCTCAACAGGAAGGTAAGATGACAGCTACAAAGACTCCCAAAAGGAAGGAGCAAAACCACTTTCCAGCAACCTCACCCAAGATTTATGGCAGCTGAAGTGAAGTGCCAGTCTGAAGGGTTGGATTTTCAGTTCTAACAACCAGTTTGTCATCTCCAGTCAAGAGGAAGCCAGAAGAGGACAAGAGGAAATGGCTTCAAGATGTGCCAGGGGAGGTTCAGATTAGATATTAGAAAGAATTTCTTCCCTGAGAGGGTTCTCAGGCATTGGAACAGGCTGCCCAGGGAGGTGGTGAAATCACTGTCCCTGGTAGTGTTCAGAAAACGTGTGGCTGTGGTGCCTGGGGCCATGGGTTAGTGGTGAGCATGGTGGGGGGTGGGGTGGGCAGTTGGACTCTTAGGACTCAGAGGGATTTTCCAACCACAATGTTTCTACAATTCTATGATGAAGTGCAGACTCAACACTACTTCCCTTTAACCCTAAAGGCAATTAAGTGCCACAGTTACTGTTAAGCAAATACAGCTGGAGCTTATGAATCATGTTAGTGACTGTGTGGAAACCCCCAAAAGCTTCCAAAAGACTTGTAGGCCATTCCTCACAGGCCCATTGCTCAGCAGATGTGCCTGATGCTTTGTTTTTATGACCTCATGTAATATCTGAAAGTGTTTCATGAGACAGGATCCCTCAGCTCTCTCTGTATAATTTCATTTGTCTTAAATCATTCCAGAAGCTTAGAGAGAAGGAGTTATTGCCAAATACTCACTTTGGTGATGGTCTTTAGAATAGCAAGTCGATCTTCAGGTGGTGGCAAACCCACATAGAGTGTTTTATCCAGTCTGCCAGGCCGTAGGATAGCTGGGTCAATGATATCTTAGAGAGGGGGAAAGAAAAGAAACCCAGAAATGAGAGGCACCCTTAGGAAACTGTACACCTGAGAAGCAACAGATGCCTACTTGTACCAAGAGCCAAACAACTACTGGTACCATGACATGAAGCTCTGAGCATTAAAAGAGCTGACTGAAATAGTTTGGTCTCTGTCAAGTAGGAACCTCTATTGCCCAGTAGAGTTAAGCTGCATCTGCCCCAAAATGGCTCATGAATACCAGGTTCATCTCTGCACAGATGAAGACAACTCTATCTTTGGCAATGCAGTAGCAGAACATTTTTACTGTCATACCTAGCATAGTCAAGGGAGGAATTCCACAGTAATCTGTAAGAAGGGAAAAAAATGCTTACAATCTGTTCCGTTGGAAAGAACTCTACCTCTTGCTGCAAAGCTGCTTGAAAGGCACAGTGATAAACAGATAAATAACAAGTACCTAGGGCCAACCACCAGCATTCATATGCAAACTTAATGCTACTGATCATTTGCATTTCTACTACATATCATCTGAATGGTAAAAGCACTCAGGAAACTCCTGAAAACACAAAATAGAGCTGTTGAGTCCAGAATTTGTTTCCCAGGAAGAACTACAGAGTCCAAATTTTATTATGTGTGGAGAAGTAAGAAACCCAAAATCATCACAAATGTTTCTAGATAACCATTTAAGGCTCAAATACAACAGAAGCATCTAGCAGCCTTTGAGCACCACAGACTTCAACACTGAATTTCCACAAACAGTAAGTCAGGATACAAATCCTAAGGACTAGTGGTATAACAAGAGAGAAAGCCAGGGCATATAACCTGGGAAAGGCCTGAATTCCTATCCATATTTCAGCACAAACTGTCTGGATGATGTTTCTAAATGCTTCTTGATACCCTATTTCCCCAGCTACCAAACCCAAGGACAGTATTGCTTGCTCTAATTCACTAAGGAATTCTCTTGAGTCACCATTCCTGAAGGTATTTAAAAGCTGTGGGGATGTGGCACTTCAGGACATGGTTTAGTGGTGGACTTGGCAGTCCTAGGTTAGTGGTTGGACTCAATGATCTTGAAAGGTCTTTCACAACCTAAATGATCTGGGATCTCCAATATGTAACAGTAATGTGAACAGTAAAGTCACAAAAGCACCCAGGGAAGCTATGAAGAAAACTGTACTTGGAGTATAACAGACTTTAAGTCTGTAAGTTATATAGATGTGTTAGGGAGCTACTGCAAGAACCTTATCCAAAAGTAACAGTTGAAAGTTAACCTACATCTTAAGCTGGAAACTATCCAGGACTCTTAATGAAGCTGTCACCACCCTTACAGTCATTACATCCTCTGACAAAATGTAGCTAACAGACAAACTATAGGCATTCATGGATACTGAAGGTGAAACACTGGGAGAAGTTAAGCTGGAACACTGGCACAGGCTGCCCAAGAGGCTGGGGAGTCTCCTCCTCTGGAGGCATTCAAACCCTGCCTGGACTCCTTCCTGTGTGACCTCATCTAGGTGATCCTGCTCTGGCAAGGGGGTTGGACTAGATGATCTTTCTAGGTCCCTTCCAACCCCTAATATTCTATGATTTTAAGTTAATCCTTAACGTGTAGATGTTGGGGAAGATGCATTTCCTCCCACCCCCAAGATACAGAAGTCATGGCTAGAGGCATCTGTGTAGGCAGAAATCAGTTACTGCAAATGTGATGAGAATCAGGAGGAAAAAGGAAGAAGTTGATATAGTAGTTTAATCCAGACCAGATGAAAGAAGGGCTAAAGAGAATCCCTGCCATGGCAGGCCCAGGCAAAAATATCTTTCTTATATGTCTGTGCATAGTACTGTAGGATGCTTTACCTTGCTTCTGGCACAAGAGCACTTCCCTTTTTTGTGTCTCTGTGGGTGGAAGTCTTGCTGTGTTTTGAGATGAGATGACCAAGGCTGCTGAACAGATCCATCACAAACACCAAAGCCAAATAATACTTCTCCAGAGGGATTGCATTACAAACACCAAAGCCAAATACTCTCCAGAGGCACTGCATTACAAACACCAAAGCCAAATAATACTCTCCAGAGGGACTGCATTATGACACCCTGCACTTGGGAACTTCCTCATTCTAAAGTTTCCAAAGCTCTTTCCAAATATGAAGCTTGATCTGGAAATGACTGTTTCCATTTTGCATCCTGAGAAGATGCTGCTTGCCATAGTATTTGTCCAATGATACAGTCTAAAGATGCTTTCCTCCATTTGTATGTAAATTGTTACATTGATGGCATGGAAGAGTTACTCCAACACATGCTAACCCAGCAAGCTGCAGTAATGGTGGTTTACAAGAAGATCATACCAAAGCTTAAAACACAGATGTACACTCTCCATCTCCTTCTGAGTCAATTCAATTCACTCTGCTGGCCCAGACCTGAGCCTGAAGCTCTTGGAAATTCAAGTCACATAATACAGAGAATTAATATTTACTCCTTGGTCAAACTAACTCAGATACACTTCCCATCTGTCTGAAGATCTGAACAATGCTCCCTTCTTAGGGATTTTAAAGCATTCCAATCTGATAAATCAGAATGTTCTCTCCATATCTACTATCTCCAAACTTATCTAAACAGAAGAAAAATAACTCATTTTAGATATAGTTACCATTTGAATGAAATTAAGGTAGTTATTGGAGTTACCTCTTTCAAAGCCTAGGACTGTATCTCAAGAGTATGGAAATGTGGTAACATACAGCACAGCTTCTCCAAGCAGCTATCTCACAGACAGGATACACTTCAATCAAGAGTGAAGTGCAGTTAACAACTGCTACACAAGCACTGAACTCCACTAAAGTTAACTGTGGAAGATACATAACATTCATGGGGTTGGGAAATGCAAACCTGTTAATTTGTGTGAATCAGAACTGCCATTAAATAATCATCCCATGCCTCAAAGGTGCTTTGCTTAGACCTTCTTTTTAATTCAGCAACATATGGAAACAGGTATAAACATAACAAAAACCCCAAACCCAAACTGTAACTATTACCAGAGACTGAAGTTTTTTTTAGTGTTCCAAAAAAATGTGGTTGAGGTGAATAGCTCTAGGCAACTAACATTAACTTGCTGAAGAAAACTGGAACTCACTGGAACTAGGACCATTCTCCAAGAGGGGAATTTTGCCAGAATCAAGTCTAAAAAGCTAGAAAAAGCCCCATGAATAAAAAGCAAAGACATCATCAGCTTAAATCACTATCAGTTTGGAGTGTTCCATTGATTTCTTGCCTGTTTCTCCAGGTCACATCCAGTTCCTTAGACCCCATGGTGAATGCTGCTGATGCCTTGCTCAGCATTTCTCTGAAGACCTGATACATGCTCAAAGCCAGGGGAAGTAAGAACAGGGCAGAAAGCAGCAGTATCCAACACTGGAACTCACACTGGTAACTAGAAAACTGGGAAATTACAGACCTTAGTTGAAAGTACTGCTTGGTGGCTTTTAAAGTCTTTAGTCTCAGATTTGGGGGAGGAAGTAGACTGAACAAGAGTCTAATTATTCTGCCCCATAAAGTTTCTAACAGGACAGAACATTTCTGCCTTTTTTTCTGCCCTCTTTCTTTTTAATGACATTGGAGTGCTTAAAAGTTTAAACCTCTTCAGACAAAGTTCTGCAATTAGGTGGAGAGAGATTTGAGTTGGGAATACTGCACCCCTGCTAATTTAGCAGTGTTCAAGAGAGATCTACAGAGGACTTTCAAAGTCACTGTCTAAGTGTGACAAATATTCCAATATCCTCCTTTAAAGGAGAGGTCAAAGGCTTATTTCAGCACTGCCAGAGTAACAACTATCACTTGCAGATTTTCTATGCTAACCAAAAGGATGCCAGCCCTTTTGGCAAAGCAGGAATTTGAGTGTTCCAAGTCCTTAAAGGCTATTACAAAAATAAACAAACCAACCAACCAACCAACCAAAATCAATCTGGTGGCTTTCAGCCATGGGATATAGAAAACACAACCATTTCACAAGAATACTCTGTCACTGGTGCCAATACCTCACTGGAACAACTGTGCCAGTAACAGATCTCAATGCCAAAACTGGTTGAGCCACTGCTACCCTACTGCCAGTACTATTATTCTTTAGAATAACAACAGAGAAGACTTTTTTTAGCACTATGGTCTCTGAGACTACAGTGACAACATACACTAACAGTCATGAACACTATCAGCAACCAACTACAAGAGTTAAAGTGCATGCAACCACTCTACAAAAGAAACATCTTGTGAAGCCATTCTCTCTCCCACTAAATTATACCAGCATAGGTTAAAAGAGATGAGCTCTCACCTCACAATATTGGCCCAGTGGAAGATTACAGGAAGTTCTGCTAGGACATATATATTCTTTAGATTTATATTACACAATCCCCCAACACCTCCACTCAACAGAGCTGAGACAGGATATTAGGAGGAAGTTCTTCACCATGAGGGTGGTTAGGCAGTGGAACAGGTTGCCCAGAGAGGTTGTGGAAGCCTCATCCCTTAAGACTAGGCTTGATGGGGCCCTGGGCAACCTGATCTAGTGGGAGGTGTCCCTGGCAGGCAGGGGGGTTTGAACCAGATGATCTTTGAGGTCCCTTCCAACTCTGACAATTCTATGATTCCACACAAATGTCAGGCTTATAAGCAAAAGAGCTTTTCAGGTGTGGCATTATGGCCTAGTTTGCTGTGTGGAGGAAAGGCAGGCTGATCACTAAGGTGTACTCAGTGAAAGAGGCTGAGGTACTTACAACCAAGAAATGTCTCTTACCTCTGTGAGTGAGATCTGCAAATATTTCCTGACAAAGCCATGTGGAGCCCCTGAGTGATGTCACACTCAGTGATTTATTGTCCTGTAGGACTTCAGCTGAATCTTTTACTGATTCCATCCCCCCATCATCTACTTGTGCTGTAGCCATCTGTTTTTCCCTCTGAGCTGCAGCTAACACAGCACAAACAGCACTACAACTTCTACTGTTGGTTGGAAACACTGACATATACTAGCCAGGATGAGCTATGGTTCTCCTACAGGTCTCTCTGCTTGCTCATTTTGTTCTCAGAGTGGTAAAAGTGCCTTACCAGCATGGACTTCCCTGCTCTCTACCTGCACTATGCTCTAGGTACCACAGTGAACACTGCCTCTTCCTGGTGTCAGAATGAGAGAGTTTAAAACTTTTAGGCTGAATAAGCATATAATGAACTGGTCTGAAACCAGGACAAGAAGACTGGAAAGCCCTTAAAGGACAGAATGACCTTGAAGGTTAAAATAATCAGAAACAAGATGGTAATTAAGGGCAGTACCTAAAGATAGTCAAATTTTGTTAACCTTTGGGGATAAAATCTTGTTATGGCTTATTTACATTAACCAGAGACAGATCTGGACAAAGCTCAAAACCCTGTGGTGTTCCCTCCAGAATGTGGGGTGATTTTAATACTAAACCCCACACCTCTAGGCAGAGAATTTCCATGTAAATGTAGGATCACCTTAGTATAATGAATTAGTGCACTGCTGTAGGATGCAGACAAAGACTTCTGGGATGTAAAAATCACACAGCCAATCATATGTCATTTCTTTGCTGTCTGTACTGCACATCCACTGCTGCAGTTTGAGGTAACTGCTGATCTGCCATGGATCATGTAGCAGCCATCTCTGCAGCACTGACATAAAGCAGGTATCTTGACTCTGGGTGTCAAGTGGCTTTGCACACTGGCTAAAGGATCCTTTCTTTTTCAGGACTACATTCCTAAGCCCCACAAACAGTGAATAAACTACACAAGAGAAAAACCAACTGCCCCATTTTAACTACAACTTCAGTCAAAGTTGTTCCAGCAACAGCTACATCACCTGGAAACTGAACTTCTTCACAGTGACAAATGCAGGTAGCACAGGAAAAGTCTGTAGTCTAAAAACATGCAAAGCATTGTCCATCCACACAGCTGATATCCTTCTGAAGCAAGAGACCCCTCCTATCCAAACTGGAGAGGTAATTGCCTCCTCTAGCAGAAGCTGGGTGTGCCAGGCTTTGCTGTTCAAGTATTTTATCATGTTCACAAAACTCCTTTTGCAAGACAGAATCCATTTCCATTGCCAGAATTTGCAGATCCATTTACACTCTTCAACTCTGTGATATTTGTTAACTCTGCCTTTGCATTTTCTTCACATTTGGCATTTTCACCTCAAATCCACTTTTTTCCATCAGTGCCACTAGCAACTAATACACTGCTGAGTTCATGCCTTACAAATTTCCCAGCTCCCCTCAAATATTAGCTCTATCTTCATGACTCTGGAAGGTTTTGTAGTGTTAACTATTCCAGTGTAGTAAAGCAGTCCATCAGCCACTGCAGCTGAACATGGCAACAGGGACTTTCACAACTGCAGGCAAAACCCCAAAGGAAATAAATCCCCAAACCATTACAGAGTTACTTTATACCAAGATAATGGCAAACCAGTATCCAACACAAGGCTTATACAGGGATGGATTAACAATCCCACAGATGACTATTTCATATGTGCCTGAAAATGAGACCCACAAGCAAGTTTTGAACCAGTGTAAATCTAAAGCTGCAAAGCTGGGAATAAGGTCAAACCTGCCACAGCCAAGTATACATAGCTTTAAATAAACATCTGAGCAACACTGACTCCAAACTCACCCATGTAGAGCTACTTAACTCCTTCCACTCAGGTGCCTCTAAGGAGAGGAGGCATTAGCTTGGAACTAGCAATTACACACACTGTTCCTAAAAGCATTCACCCTCTGTACAGAATCATAGAATTGCCAGAGTTGGAAGGGACCTCAAAGATCATCTAGTTCCAAGCCCCCTGCCTGGCAGGGACACCATCCACTAGATCAGGTTGCCCAGGGCCCCAGCAAGCCTGGCCTTAAAAGCTTCCAGGGATGAGGCTTCCACAACCTGTTCCACTGTCTAACTACCCTAACAGTGAAGAACTTGCTCCTAATACCCAACCTAAATCTCCCTTCCTCTAGCTTACACCCATTTCCCCTGGTTCTATCAGTGCCTGACCTCCTAAAAAGTCCCTCCCCAGCTTTCCTGTAGGCACCCTTCAGATACTGGAAGGCCACAAGAAGGTCTCCTGGGAGCCTCCTCCTCTGCAGACTGAACAATCCCAACTCTCTCAGTCTGTCCTTGTAGCAGAGGTGCTCCAGTCCTCTGAGCATTCTCCTGGCCCTTCTCTGGATTCGCTCCAGCACCCCCATATCCCTCTTGTACCTGTGGTACACCTGCAAGAAGTTCAGCTGGATGTTTCCTCACCTTCCAAAGTGTTGGAATTCACAGCCCAAGCTACCAGCCAGTGCTAATGCTGACTCTACTGGCATCAGCAATTAGATATGAAGTCCCAGAGAATCACTAACAGATGGGGCTGCTTGCTAGAAAGCCTTGCACTAGCATTACTAATTCAGCAAGAGGTCTTTATCCTAAGGTAACCTGATGACACTAGTACTAACACCCCTGGTCCATCCAACTGTACCTAAACCTAGATGTGCTATATTGTACAACCTTACTCTCTTCTCTCCATTGGATCAGACAGGTTAGAGTCATCAAGCTCATGCCAGGAAAACTCACCACTTTAATTTAAAGGTTTTCTACAAGCAGATAGAGATTTAAGCATCTACTGCTCACACTTTACCATGTGGAAGGCTTGGCAGTCTGTCATGGTTCAAGGAATTCAAAAGAGGAAAATACTCCCCAAAAATCTTCACATTTTTTGACAGTTGGAAAAAACCAAACCCAGCTCCTAGTTGCTATTTTAAGAGATTTCAGACCAAATTTTCCTTAATCTATAGGACCCAAGCAATCTGCCAAGTATTTTAACTTTTTCATCTTCCAACTTATACTCAAAGTATTTATGCTCCTATTTTTCCCTATTAAGCCATTTTTCACCAGAATCTGACATCCTGTCCTTACTTCATATATGCAGGTATGAAACAATTCACTTGTTAACAGTGATTTGCCAAATACCTGCTCTAGGTGCAAAGGGTTTTGCAGAAAGCTGGCTGTAAAACACATAATGTTTGTAAAATAGATGTCAGTGTTTATTAACTAAGAAGATGCTGCAGGAATTGCAAAAGGTATGAAAAACTGAAGAGCCAGCAAGGGAGCACAGACACCTGTCAACATCAAAGCCTGAGAGAGCAGGAAGGAACAGCAGAATAGCTTCAGGCAGAGAGAATGGAGCTCAGGACATGAAGCCCAGGAAGGAAAAGAGAAGCAAATAGAGAAATGATTAACATGAGACAGAAGCCTCAAGGCAAAAGGAATAAAGAAAATAAAACCAGCAGAAAACTGTGAGGTTGCATTGCATAGAGGATCAGTGCAAGCAACAGAAGAGATATAATTCATGGTTCAGTTCTCTTTTGTTCATGTTCCAAGGAGGGAATCTGAAGTCCAATTAAGTCAAAGGTCTTTCAAAGCATTTTACAGCAATGGTATCAGGTGCTAACTAAGATTCATTTTAAAGAGGTTGCTTCATTTCACACTGGACTGGAAAACATCTGGATTGGAGGAGACACTCTCATTTCAAGTCCAGAAAAGGTTAGCTATAGAATCCCAATATGTAAGAAGACATTTCATTAGAGGAGCAAGAAGGATGTTTGATTTCTTATGTCTCATGATTTGGGGTCCTTACCTGGCCTGTTTGTGGCAGCCATAATGAAGACCTGCTGTCTCTTCTCCAGCCCATCCATCTCGGTCAGCAGCTGGTTCACAACTCGCACACTGGCTCCTGACTGCAAAAGCAGAATCAAGGATTCTCTTGGGAATGTGATTACTTCAATGCAAAAGAAACAGAAGATCTACTAGCTCCTTGCCCTGACATACTACTCAGACAAAAAGTTTCTTTTTCACACTTTCAGCTACTCCCATATTCAGAGCATGTTTTCAGCCCCAATTCATGCTACTTCTACACCTGTCACACATTTTAACATGTGGCAAACCTTTTCTTTCCCATTAAAAATGAGTCACTTGAACATATTTACACTAATCATTCTCACATCTACCTCAGCAAGAACACCCAAGCCCATTTTATTCTATAAAAAAAATGTTGCCCAAATATTTACATCTCTGAAACAGAAGTTTCAGCAAGTGAGCTCAGAGTGAAATGTGAACTCCAAAGCAGTGACACATCCTATAACCAAACTCAACAGCCTCATCTGAATTTCATTCTAGAGTTTGTGAGACAGAGAAAGCACAGGAACTGCAGAACATGAGTTCAGTTTACAGTAAATATGCTTGATAATTCTGAAGAATGTTGTTCTAAGTGTTACTATTTAGAATAAAAGATACAGAAATGTAAATCCACCTACAGATAACTAGAATATGCAGAGAAAATGCACATAGGTCTTGAGAAGCTAATGGGAACACCAAACACCCTGGAGTTACAATGAGGAATCTCAAGGAGTGTCATAATATCACAGCCTCAGTCTCCTGCCCAGACAGTACCTCTGCATGGTTACAAGAGGCTGCAAAGAATAGGGGTGGGCTCCTAGGCACTGAGTTGCTGTCTGCTGCTGCCATAAAAGGGAAATATAGTGAGGCCAAAGCACACTTTTTTCCCCTCCTTGGCTACAATCTATGCCTAACTGTGGTTCTTGGTAATGAGTATCTTCTTTGGTGGGAACCACCACCTCAGGATACTGAAGAAGTCTGAACTGTTCAGCTTGGCTATCTTCCATAGGAGGTGGAGTATGCCAATTCAGAAGAGACAATTCAAAGGAGATGCAGTTCAGAAAAAGGTGATCAAACTTCCCCTCTGCTATGAACTGGAACTACAGCAGTCCTTCTGCTGAAATAATTGATGGCAGTATCTGAACAGTACTGTACTCAACTTGTCTTGGGAAAAATAAAAGAAAGAACACCTTTTCTTTCAGCCATCAACAAACATGCACTAGGACAGTATCATAAACCAGATGCATTTCCTCCCAGTAAGAAGCAGAGCAGCTTTCCTTCCAACACACTAACAGCTTGTGTTAATACCACCTCCTCTAAGGCAGAAGTTAATCTAGGTGTAGGTAGTTCCTATTCCAAAAAGAATCAAGACAGAGCAAACTTCCAAGTGGAGAGCTCTGAAATGTAATGCATTCCACTTATGCTCCTGCCTTAAATACTTTCATGATCTAGCTTACACTGTTCAAGTAAATACATACTTCATGCAAGCATTACAGCTGCATAGAGGTGCCAGGATTTGGCCATTCATGAAACAAGCTATTAGACTGTACTTCTGCAGCTTTTCCCATGGCTCTACACAACCAAGTTGCTGAAGACATACACAGTCTCCAGAGTTTTTTATTTCTACATATGCACACTAAAAGATGTCTGAAGCTGTCTGGAATTTGACCAACACTTTTCCTCCAACAGGAGAAAGCCTTTTGGGTTGATGTTCTTGGGAGATACTGAACACAGTATGCTTCCACGTACTTCTGCTGCTAGCACAAAACTGCAACTGAGAGAATGGATTTCTGGAGAGATTTTAGGAGAGACTCACTTCCTGGTCAGACCTTCGAGGACACAGAGCATCAACTTCATCAAAGAATATGACACAAGGAGCAGAGTTCCTGGCCCGCTGGAACACCTGCCGCACTGCGCGCTCACTCTCGCCCACGTACTGAAACAGATGACAAAGCACAGCCAAACAAGGCAAAGACATGAAGGATTTGGGCTGATAAACCCCCAGTTTCAAACACAGTTTACAAGAGAGAAGTGCAACCTGCTCACCAGTCTACACCTGGTAACAGCCTCTGATCTCTTATTTCCCTAATGATCAAAATGGACACAGAAATGAGTTGTCACTCGCTCACTTTGGACACTGCAGTATGTTTAGGATTTAACAGGATTCCTGCTCTCTGGGAGTGTCTCAAATCTAACCTGACATCATTCTGCCTATGAGAACTAACAAATACAGTCTTCATTAATGACCCCGTTGCTCTTCCAACTGTTCATAAGCAAGGTTAATGGCAATCTGAACACAATGAGCATCTAAAATTCATAAAGTCATTGCTGGGAAGCAGGGGGTTGGTGGTAGGGAAGGGAAAAGGAAGCCAGGATTGCAGGATGAATGATGAATGGCAGGGATTGCCAAGCTGGAAGTGCAAACACTTAGTTTTTTCCCAAACAAACATGTTTTGATACATACTAACAGGTTGCCCAGAGAGGTTGTGGAAGCCTCATCCCTGGAAGCTTTTAAGGCCAGGCTTGCTGGGGCCCTGGGCAACCTGATCTAGTGGATGGTGTCCCTGGCAGGCAGGGGGGTTGGAACTAGGTGATCTTTAAGATCCCTTCCAACTCTGGCAATTCTATGATTTTGTGTCTTAACACAGTCTCTGAACCACAGCCAGCCATTTTCTCTTTCCTCCACAGGGAAGCAGAGCTCCTCATCAACTTAGAGTTACACAGCCTACCCGTATCAGTACATGAAGTACACCTGAAACAAAAAATGTTTGACCAAATCAGTATTTTGGTTTTAGCTTTCACATTGTTGGGAAACAGGTAATTGCTATGCTCTTCTGAGGCATGGCTGGGCTGCAGCTGCCTAAAGATTCCCTAGCATCTTTCAAAACAATAAATCACTTAGTTCAATTAAAAAACCCACACACATTGCTTTTGAAGGTTTCAAGCTTCCATTAAGAAGCTAAAATGACAAGCAAAATACATTTACAAACTTGAAAGTTGCAAATGTCATTTTGCTCTGTGCAAGCTGCTGATTTGCAGATACTGATCACCAACTGTTCTTCCTGGAGATTTCAATTCTCTTCTGTTCACTGATCTACATAAAAGCAGTGCTGTATATAGCTGGTCCTTTAGAAATCCTTCAGTCACAAAGACTTCATCTGCTAGGAAATTTAAACCAATTTACATACTAAAACTACCCAGGATAACTCTTTCCTTTTCCCATGAACAACTTGGCAGAGGCTAAATGAGGCAACTTTGGTTGCACCAGTATCAGTACTGTCATTATCAGGAATTTTGCTTGCCCCCACACTTTTACCAAGAATCACATAAATAACAACAGCACAATGATTCCTGCATACCATATTTAGCAGCTCAGGACCTTTCACAGATATGAAGTTCAGTCCAGACTCATTTGCCACTGCCTATCAAAGTAGAAAAGACAAATGGATGTAGAAAACACATACCTTTCATGTTTGCTTTGGTTCTGTTCACAGAGTGATAATCAAACTTAAGGGAAGGCACACAGTTAGCAACTGTTTGTAAACCACAGAAAACAGTATAATTACATGCAATTAGCATTGAGGCAACAGGGGCAGGGAATTCAGCAGTGTTCTCTTTCTACTGAAACACAGGGCTGTGTTCCAGGGTCACACCCCACCACCCTCTCCCCTATCAGCTGAAGAATTCTCACTAATTAGTGGGAGTTAAAGAGATACTCCACTATGTAAGAGCATTTGAAGACAAAGATGAGGGACAATCTGGAAACCTGCATCATTATCTGCATTCAGATGGGGAGGCCACAAGTGAAATGCTTGAGGACAAGGAAAACAAAAGTATTTTCAGTAAAGTATATATAATAAAGAAAACTACATCACTAGAACAGAAAGCAGACTACTGCCAAATATAGAACTTAGTTACACTGCAAAATTCCAGAGAAGTGGTTATCTAACAGCTTCTTCCCATCTTTGCTACTTCCTTAACTAACTGAATTCCTTCAAGTTTTGCAGTAATCCCCTCTCAATTCAAGCAAAATTATAACTTTATGACAACAACAACCAAAAAATCAAGTAACATTAGCAGAGAGGCCCAAACAATTTCCTGATGAGAAGTGGTGCAGAGGCCCAGCTTCTGGTAGTATCACCCAAACTTAGTCATTCCTCCAAAAGCATCCACTTCAAGAAGGTTCTCCAGTACTTTTTGAATGTGTTTAGAAAATGTATTACCTTAGCTAACAGAGTTTTGCCACACCCAGGAGGTCCTGCAAGCAGGACACCAGCTGGAGTAGTGAGGCCCAGAGCTTTAAACTGCTCTGGGTTTCGTACAGGTGCCTGGAAAAGAAATTCTCATAGTTATCTGTGACACAAAGCTAACAGGAAACTTCTCATTTCAGTTACAGTTGGGTGAAAAATTCATTCATAAACAAGTTATTTCAATTCTTTATAGCTAAAAGAATAAACAGCCAATCAGTAGCATCTCATCTTGCACTGTTAGGTTCCCCAAAATGGGAGTATCTTTATGCAGAGGGAAAGCTTTTCTTTACCTGAATTCTCATCTTAAGGTGTAAGTGTTAAGCATCCCTCTGACTGACAGGGAGGCTGCCAACCTTCCAGCTAAGCAGTCTCCAATTCTGTGGGTGGCAGTTGCACAACTAAGGTTACTGGTACAAAACTCCTACAATACTTCAGATTCAGCAATAATGAATACACTGAAAACTGGAAGAATTACAACAGTCCCTGAAATGCTAAACACAGGCACCAGGCTTGCCAGGAATTGGAAAGCAACTTTCAGAAGGCCAGGTATTTAAAATGAAGATGTTGCAAAATTGCTAGTCTGTAGCATGTTAGAACTCATGGGCAGCACATTGTACCTTAGATAAATACTAGAAAGAAACCAAGCAGAGTTTATTTCCTGCACAGAGGGAAGTCCAAAAAGCACCTCTTTGAAAGTAAGGTTAGGACATACCAATATTGCCATAGTCAGCTCCTCCCGAACACCCTCCAGGGCTCCTACATCAGCCCATGTCACATCAGGAATTGTGACAAAGCCTTCTCTCTTGGCAGAGGGTTGCACTGATGACAGTGCAACAATAAAATCATTCAGCTCAATGCACAGCTTCTGCAGCTGCTCCTCAGGCAAGGGGTCTTGCTTCCTCAGCAAATACAGAAGTCTCTGCAATTCGTCCTTCAGGGACATGGGAAAGGAGACAAAAAGATTAAGCACTGCACTGGACTTTACAAACCCTTTCCCAGGGCTTTTGCAAAGCAGTACTTTCTTCAGCTGTAATATGAATTATTATAAACCCTATTATTATGTGGAATACACAGAAAATATGTAAAACAACATTCAGAAAATAACATCAGTGCTAAAAGTGTTCCAGGAAAGCCCTGTATACATTTAATACTTGTGAAAGCACTGAGCTGAAAGGCTACAGTCTTGATTTAGATACTGCAGAAACAGAGCTAGCAAGTGTGTTTTGTCTTCAAATTCTTCCTACTGCTTCTCCCACACTGATTAGGAGAAAGTTCTTTTCATCCAGAGCTTTCCAAAATATCTAATTATGTGTTTTAAATTATGTTTTCAAAGAAATCACTCTCAAGAGAAAGTGAAGAGCTCTGCTGAACAGCACAATTCAGCAATTGGCTGAATTTTCTTGTACACACAAACTCTCTCACATACACACATACACATTTAATTGTTCACATTTAATCTGACTTCAAGTCATCCACTCATTTCCTCAGGCTGATCAGAGCAGGTTTTGTAACCACACTTTGATAAAGTTCAAGGAAACAGAACAGATACAGGGTAATGCTGAAAAGCACTGTTCCATCCTGCAGACCACAGTGGGCCAGGAGGGTACATTCCAATTTCCCCCAGCAGTTCCTTACTGGGGAAGCCATCTGAGAAATAAATGATCAAAGAACTTTATACCTTCCCAACATAAATACAGACCAGTTCTAATATGGAAAGGCAGTATCAGAACAAATTGATACTGCACCACAAGTAAAACTGTACCAGGATTTTCTCAAGATGGGGAGAACAAAAAAATAATTGTAAGAACTGTTAAGTTTCCTCTTTTTTTTCACCCTCACAGCAGTATATGGGAAAAGTATCACTTCCTATTTGTTGCAACTAAGATAGCTCTGCAACTGACCACAAAGAAACAGAATCTGCTGGGAGCATCTGTAGTGCCTGATACTCCTTTTGAGCTCTCCCCCCCCCTTCCTAACAGGACCATTAAGAGCAATTCTGAAAGAGCAGAGACTACTGAGTTTGTTTACTTGAATTGTGTGAATGATTTTTAACGGTTTTCCATGTTTATTTTTCCATTATAAACACAATATAATTGGTTTAATGACAATACCCCATATCAGACTATGTCAACCTCCTGCCAGCTATCAAAACACAGCTCTGTTGGGATTAGACTTCCTCATTCTCCATAACCCCTTTGATCATGGTGATGTTGATAAAAGCTGCAAGTACCTGCCCCTCCCTGCTTTCTTTTGGCTCCATCAGGCCCCGGAAGCACGGGGAGGTTTGCACTGTGATTCTCTTACTCTGTACAAAAGCTTACTACAGCTTTTTACAGTGGGTTCTTTTCTGTGAAATCAGACACAATCAAGAGTTTTCTCTGACACTCCTTCTAAAAGCAGAATCTGGTACAATAAGAATAAAAGGCACTTTGTTTTACCTCTCCAGACAACTTTTTAGGAAGCCTACAGGTAACAAAGGCAAATACACACTGCAAGTTTTGAGAAGCAGGGCCAACAATTTCTCTGTGAAGATAGCTAGACTTTGTCTAACTGTAACTATACCAGGTCAGGGAAGAGCTCCAGGTATGATAACAGATATTTCACTGAGGGCACAGCAAACAGCTTGGCAAAAAAATGCAGTCCAAGTCTGATAGTCTTAAAATTCTCTTACAGGCAATACACTTTTGAAAAGAGATATAGCCACTATTTTAGCCTCTGCTCTGCTAGAAAACACCACAACAGAAACAACAATGACAAAGCCAAGAAAAAACCCCCTGTACCTTGTATAAAATATTAAGATGATTTTTAGAGGTGTGGTTTTGGGGAGCTACTTATTCAGACCCATTATATGGGTTACTGGGAATTAAGCTTCTGGCTTAGCAGCTGATATTTATAAATCCAACTTTAACTGGTGAGGGACTTTTTAGGAGGTCAGACAGTGATAGAACTAGAAGAAATGGGTGTAGGCTAGAGAAGGGTAGATTTAGGTTGGATATTAGGAGCAAGTTCTTCACTATGAGGGTGGTTAGACAATGACACAGGTTGCGCAGAGAGGCTGTGGAAGCCTCATCCCTGGAAGCTTTTAAAGCAAGGCTTGATGGAGCTCTGGGCAACCTGATCTAGTGGATGGTGTCCCTGCCAGGCAGGGGGGTTGGAACTAGATGATCTTTGAGGTCCCTTCCAACTCTGGCAATTCTATAATTCTATGATTATGTTGGCCACAGATCGTTCAAGGAACAAATACCTCAGAAGGAAGTTCTGGTTGGTTGGTATCTTCTTCCACCATGATGTCTGTTCCTATTCCCATGCTTTCTTCAGCTGTGTTTCCTCCAGAGTGTGTATGTTCCCTTTTCTGCTGCCCAGACTGGACCAGGACCCTGTTGACCGTGCACATAGCTGCCTCGCGGCAGAGCGCCATCAAATCGGCCCCCACGTAGCCTGGCGTCAGCCGCGCTAGGCGAGGAAAGTCAAAGGACTCTGGGAGCTTCAGCTTCCGACACAGAGTCTGAAGAATTCTAAGCAAGTCAAGAGAAACAGAATAAAAGCAAATAAAGATGAAGCTGTGGCTTGCTCCATTTTCATAGGAAAGCAAACAGCATTGACTTAAGGTCTCTTTCAGGCCACGGGAGCTGAGGTAGTGCAGTGAGATCAGCTTTCACTCAGCTAACAAGTAAGCAACAACACTGGCTATGCATTTCCTTTCCTCTCTAAAACAAAAGTCAACAGCATCCAGCAGGTAATGCCAGGCAGTGTAAAAGCAAGTTTCTGTGAATCTAAGTATTAGACATTCTTTAAACCTTAGTTTCTGATTCAAACTGAACAGATTACATCTCAAGAGTGCACCACAGAGATGCACACAGTTACCCACTGAGATATTTAACCTTGTGTTTCTAACAGTCTTCATCTCCATTGTCACTTCCATCCCACTTTTATTTAATGAAGAAGATCCAAGATTAACTATTCTGCAAGGAGCAAGTGAAACCAGACTATGTGAGGAGTATCTTTCCCCTAGCACTGGTGGTGGAATATAACTGCATGTATCTCCTGCATCCCAGTAAAATTTTCCCTAGGCAGTGCACAGCTTAGGTGTACAGCTGGTGTATTACCTTATTCTCCCTCAGAAGCCATTTACACCTCCCTCTGGAGTTCCATCACTAACACAAAACAGCTCTGTGGAACTGACACTCAAGTGCTATGCTTCACACTTGGGTTTTTTTAAAGGGACTTTTTTTTCCACTCTGTATCAAAGCTGAAGCTTTAAAAAACTTCCTTCAAGGTCCACCAAGACTTCCTGCTGTTCCTCTAAGCCAAGTACAACTGAAAACTACATGAATGGTTAAAAAACCAAAAACAACCCCAAAAAATGAGAAGCCCCCAAAAGGCAATGTCACTGCACAAATACTGGCACTGAAAAAGTCTGAGCAGAGGAATCAAATCAACTTATTAATACAGCAAAACACCACTTCATCAGGAAGACTTTTAAAAAGCAGCACAAACCATGGAATTGAAGATCATTAATATACTTTCTAGTCCCACAGAAAATCAGTTTAAATTATTTCCAGATCAAGCAATGTAACTACAGAAAAGTTATTTAAACTATTAAAAGCTCTGAAATTATAATGGGTTTTATCTCTTTGCTTCCCCCACAAAAAAGTTCCATCATCTCTCATTTAAATCTTTGTCAGTGGTATTAGCTTGGTTCTCAAGAATGTTTCCACCTAACAACAGCTCTAGTTAGTCAAGTGACTCAAAGCATAAAAGGTTAAGAACTGTAAATGGCTCATTCCAAATGTGTGCCCTACATATATTATTTTCCCTTCATGTGCATCATACATGCACAAGGAAGACCTGGAGGTACACTTTCTCCTCCTGCTCCACCCCCCTAGTGTTGCAGAACCAGAGCCAAGCAGTTCAAAGCATGCCTTCAGCAAGGCTGCTTTAATATGCAGTGAGTCAGCACACTATAAGGACTTTGTTTCTTTATGACCCTCCCTCCCCCCTAAAGAAAACCCAAGCCAAAATAACACCCCAAAACCTGAAGAAAACAGAAAAGTAATTTAAAGAAAGGAAATAACATCCCCAGTACTATGAAGGAATGTGACCACACATTCAGGAGTCAGTCACATTCCCTAACTTGTGAACAATCTCTACACACCATGAAGCCTTTCCCATTCACAACTCCTAGCCTTTGAGACAGCTCTACTTCTGGAAATACCATATTTTTTAACTTGAACTTAAGAAATACCATAGGATCAGAACTCTCATCAGTCAACTCTTCAGTTTGACCTCTAACTACTTGCATGTTTTCACACAGCCAAGAGGAATGTAATTACTACAAGGCTGTAGATTTGGAGGAAGAAGGAAAAAAAAGTGGAGAGATGGTCAGAAGAGGGTGGGGGGCAGAATGGAACAATGGTCAGTAAGTAGTGCTGACAACACAACGTGAGCAGTGCTGCAAGCACAACAGTTTGCTTTTTCAGCCTAGAAATAAGATTAGTTGAGCTAGGAGGAGCTTAATCCTTTAACCTTTCTTTCCTTCCCATAACAAGATAAGCCCCAGCTGTTTTCCCTCTTCCCTTCCTGTGTGGAAATGAGTAGCAGCTCCTTTTTAATTGAAAAAGGAAAACCTTTTTCTTTTTTTTTTTTGTTTTTCTTCAATCTAGTCTGATAGTCATAGATCTTAGGGGCAAAAAAGGCCACTGACAAAGACACAAAACAGGATGACTGCAGCTCAGCTTAATGCCTAGACTGGTGTATTTCCATGAGGAATGAAATGGAAAAATCTAGGCCTGTTGCTTAAGGCATGTGCCTGAGAGGACTTACAAAGAGGCTATACTTAATTTATGTTCCTAATTTAATAGTTGCACAGGGATTATCAAAACCAAAATGTTAACTTCCTGAACAACAGAAAAGGTATCTTTAATTCCACCATCTATACTGTTAACACACTTGCAAACCCACTGACACAATGCTAAAAGCAGATTTGCACACAAGGAAGGAAAGGACCCCAAATGCATACAGCCACCAAGACAAAGAGTAGATACACACTGAATGTCTTCTGCACTTTTCAGTGTGTGCTGATCCATAGGACTGGTCAGCTACAAATAGGACTAAAGATAACAAAGTACTGTTCTTTAATTAGTATGTTACTATTTCCTTATTTATGTGTATGTTATTATTTCCTTATTTATTAATTAACCAAAAAGAAGCTTAAACTCTGTCAGACATACTTTGCTCTTGCTGCTTCATCTGGGATCCCTAAGCAGATTTCTCTATCAAACCTCCCAGCTCGCCTCAGTGCAGGGTCCAGGGAATCAGGTCTGTTAGTTGCTCCAATAACAAGGACCTGGGTAGTGGCAGCCACGTTATTCAAGTCTAAAGGAAGGAAGGAAGGAAGTTAAGCACTCATATTCACTGTCTCAGCTTTAATCTGAGCTTCTTTCTGCAGCACACAATAATACTCAGAGCAACAGATAAACTAACCAACAGTCATACTAAACTGCTGTTCATCCTGATTTCTACTACCTAGAACTGCATTTTGCACAATCAAGCAAAAGGAAGCATTTCAAATGACAGATATCTGACACATTTTCTCTCTTTATACAGCAGACAGTCATATACAATGCTATACAGACCACCATGAAAATAACCTAGTAAGAGCCCCTCAAATTTACTAGAATCTTAGCATCACCTCCAGGTAAACTGTGCCAAAACCCCCAAAATATTACCACTATCTCCACTGAAGTAACTGAACAGTTACAGGCAATGAGTGTGACAATTAGACAGTTTAACCTAGTGCAGATGTTCCTGAAACTGACCATCCATACAAGTTAGGAATTGAGCAACAATTCTCCTCTCCATGTCCTTCGATGCAACTTCTCTTTTTGGGGTGATGGCATCAATCTCATCAATGAAAAGGACACATGGTGCACTGGACTAGGAATAAAAATATTAAGAATTAAAAAAAATCACACTGACAGAGTGTATGATGAGAGAATTTGTTCAGATTGTCTCTTCTCTAGTTATTACTGCTACACAATCAACCTATCCTGGAACAAGTCTGTTGTTCTTACTATCTAGAGAGCCAACAGAATCTGAACCTGTGCTGAGGCTATGAAATAATGAAGGCAGAAGATTCAAAATGTCTCTCCATATTGTTTAAAATTTGAAGATACCTTTATTATGCTTTATATTTTCTACAAATATTCCATTGAGACTGCTTTACTCAAAAAAACAAAAATCAGACAAGAAAGGAGTGGTTTGGGTTTTTTGTTTGTTTTGTTAGTGGCATTAGAGCTGTGGAATTTCAGGAGTTAGTATTATTGACACTATATATCTTCACTATGAGGGTGGTTAGGCAATGGAACAGGTTGCCCAGAGAGGTTGTGGAAGCCTCATCCCTGGAAGCTTTTAAGACAAGGCTTGATAGGGGCCTGGGTAACCTGATCTAGTGGATGGTGTCCCTGCCAGGCAGAGGGGTTGGAATTGGATGATCTTTGAGGTCCCTTCCAACTCTGGCAATTCTATGATCCTATGACACATATAAAGAAAGAAAAGGAGTCAAAGGTGGTCATGAAAAGCGTTTTGCCAACTTCTGGACTACTGCAGAGTGTGCCCATGTTCAAAGAGTAAAAATGAGCAAGGAGCAACTTTTCCAAGTGTTCTACAACTCATGCAAAGCCAATACTAACATAGAATAATAATTAGTGTAGCTAGCAGAGAAGAACAGCGTTTAACTGACAGATGTTTATTAATGTTCTCAAAAAGCACCAGTACTGCAAAGGAATACTTAAGGAAAACACTAGACTCATCCCCAAAAAGCCCCATACCAAAAGCTATTTTAACCCCCTGCATTCTGTGCTAGCAGGCGGCGACTGCGCCATCTAGTGGCCACTCAATACTCTGACAAAGGGGAAAACGGCACCAAGCTCTCAAGCTTCCACAGCACAAGCATAGTGGGGAACTGTGTCTGTTATCTTGCACAAAAATCGGTACAAAAGCAAATGGAAAAGCTACTGAAGTGACTATGAGGGACTGTAAGAAAGGCAATAGACTTAATTTAAAAAATATCTTATACAACAAATGTAATTTCTTCAAAAATAACTTCTCTAGCAACCCACCCCCCCAAAACAATTACACTAAAGATAAGCAATGTCTAAAAACTCTAGGCAATCACTTAGGTTATTCTGAACACCAGCTCATCTTAACAAGGCCTTCTAAATATTAAAATGTAGTATCAACTGGAAATATCACAATCTAGCACCTTCACAATCAATCTTTTTGCCCTGTTCAGCACTCTTTTTTTAGAGGAACATAGCCTAAACACCTGCATACAGTTGTGGGGGAAGAGTAGAAAATTGGAATAAAGTTGGAAAACACATAACAATCTCTGAGGTCAGGAGGAGAAAATTGTCATCATAAAATAAAAAACCAAACATTAGCTACATACTAAAAGAAGAAAAATCTGCATTTGATTAAAATTACTTCAGTGTGTCTGGTTCTCTTTGCTTCTTAACTAAGTCTGGAAGTCACACCAAAGCAAGACTTCAACTGTAACTTGATTCCTGCTGGCATGATATTTGTCCCAAATTTCTGACTCTACACCTAAGTCCCCAAAGGCTTAAGTCTCTCACTCAAAGTCCAAGCCATATAAAACCAGAAAAGAAACCCTGTAATTTGTAATAAAAAAAAGCACACTTGGACTGCTTTTACAGCTGTTTTTTTAAGCAGGGTAAGCAGCTCCAAGTAGGTAAATAATTGATGTTGCTCTCTTGACATTGATTATGATGAACTATCTTTTGTCAAGAGTTCAAACCAGTCATCTTTGTGCTTTATGACAGCATGACACTGTGTACAATGGAACCCTGCTCACAGAAGAGGAGACACCAGGGCTTGTGGGCAGCACTGTGAAGATTCACTCACTAATATTCACTCAAATTCAGAGCACAGCAACAATGGATGAATCTCTACAAAGAAAAGGACAAAGGATTCATAGGGTTATTTCCAATGGGTGTCTCACCACAGCCTGCTCAAACAAGTCTCTCAGTTTCTGCTCAGATTCCCCTGACACTCCAGACACCATCTCTGTCGCTGCCACTTTCAGCATGGGGAGCTCAAGTTCCTGAAAGACACAAGGAAGACTGGATGATCTATCCAGAGATTAGAAATGTTGGCTGTCCCACAGGACAAATATATTCCAATAGGACATCTTTTACATCCAAAGATTATGTCAATCTGAAGGAGCTTTTAAAAAAGCAGGAGCTGCATCCTGCAGTTTAAAATGGGTCTCAGCTATTTGGCCAAGTGAACAGAAGTGGATACAAAAACCCCCAAGTTTCCCCTAATTCAGGCAGAGAACAACTGCACTGTCAAACAGCTTTACACCTTGGTCCCCAACCCAACCTATTCCTTCACAACATACATATTCACTTCATGCTTGGGCTCCCTTTTGGAGAAAATTGTCTATTTCCATCTGCAACAAAGCATTGCTTAGAAGTGTGGAAGAGATTCCCACCAGCTGTGGTTCCCTTAGTCTTGCTCCAGAAATATCTGAGCAGGACTCTACAAAAAGGTACTTGCAAAGGTCACACTCAAGGTTTTGTGCTATCAAAAAGAAATAAATTAAACTGGAACTTTGATAGGCTTTAGCAAAGTAGTGCTACATACAGCAGTCTATTTCAAGCTCTTTGAACTACATATATAAAGGAAATAATAACCCCCCCCAGTATTTATACAAATCACAGCCATCAGAGGCACTGCCTGGGGCTTGGAAAAGATAACTTGCCTTAAATAGCACTATTGAAAATCTCTTAATGAAGAAAAATTGTTTAAGCAGTCTTTAAATTGATCTAATCTCTGAAAATCCGTCACTTGTGTCCCATTTCTTTTTGTCAAATTTAACACCCTTCCAGGATACAAACAGCCACTGAAGCATTAAATGTCACAGGTTCATTCAATGGGTACCTTTTTCCAGTAAGGTATTAACAAGAAAAACCTCAAATCTTCTTCATTAAAGCATTTGAACCAATGTCATCTGAATCAATGCCATGCCTCATAAAAGATGGTCATGTTGAGGCCAGACTTAAAACACTATGGGAAATGTAACCAAAATGACCCAATTTATAGCCTTCTAAATATCCATGCCTACACTGCTGTCCTTGGAACACCTCAAAACAATTGAATCAAACATAAACCCCTGTCATTGTGCCCCCTCTTTATATATGAAGCCCTAATCAAGTACAGATTCAGATGGAATTTAAACAAAGGAAGTAAAAATGAATATATTTGACACTAAGATAGGAAGGAGGGAAAAGAGATCAAAAATGAGTAAAAGATCTAGGCTATCATGAAGGAGGAATTTTTTTTATCTCTTTAAATATAATTCAGAAAAAGAAGTAATTGTAAATTTAAGGCTATCTCACCCCAGCAACTGCCTGTGCAAGCAGTGTCTTTCCACATCCTGGTGGTCCATGTAAAAGAAAACCACGAGGTGGAACCACACCTAAGTGGTTATAGACTTCAGGATGACAGACATGGATGAGCATCTTGCATATTTCCTGTTAAGAAGAAGAGAGACCTTACCTGACACTGCAGAAATCAGTCCTAGAGATTGCTAATATTACAGACAGGCCACAATGAAGCAAGTTCTGTGTATCACTGTCATTTCAGTGACTGCTTTCAGAAAGATTAATCCAAGGGTAAAAAAACCAACCCAGTTTTGTAGCTGTTGGCAGAAGCAGCTATTCTTAGTGCCATGCAAATGAATTCTGACAGATTTCTCTGTTATTTTTCATGCAACACTTGATTCAGTGCATTCTGTACCCCAGGAACAACATTTTAACTAACCTTTAAAGTTTCATCGTTGCCTCCTATATCCTCAAACTTCACTGAAGGGTGGTAAAGCTCTGGTCCCTTACTTCTGACTGTGAGGGAGGAAAAGTCATGTCAATTTAGACATGGCAAAACAGCAGCTGCTAACCCCAAAAATAAAAGCACTCAGCCTAAACAGTTAGCTAAGGACAGTGGTTAGTATCATTTGTTGGTAACAGACACATTTATTTTTTTAGTACATTAAGGCTAAAGTTAAAAAAACACTTGAGGTTTCTTCTCTGCACCTCAGAAAACACTTCTCTGATAACAAATCCCATGGTCAAATATCATCTCTTCATTTGGAGCAGCATGCCAAAAATAACTTCTCACCTTTCTTTTTAAGTAAGATAGACTCAATTTCTCCATCCACATCTGAAACTTCTTGTTTTCTTTTTGCTTTCTTACCCTTGGTCTTCTTTCTTTCACTCTACAGGACAGAAAATTCTCTTGATTTTTAGGGCATAAAACCAGAATTAGATATTCAAAACCTTTCCAGTCAGTGAATCTCTGCAAATACCTGAAAGAATAAAATGTGTGTCTATGGTAACTTAACTTAAACATACTCCATGAACAAAGACAAGCAAGGTAGGAATTTAACCCCTTACTTTTGTAGAAACCATTTGTTTAGTTGGGATTTGCCACTGTTTAAAAAGGGTTAATTACACCACTCATGTACTTCCTAAGAGCACTTACTTCTAAGCAGGAAAGTCACACACCAAACCCCCCTAAAACCCCAAACCACTAACCAAAAATCAGACACCAGTTATTTGCATACCACAGAGCAACCCACTCTGGAGATGAAGAAAACTGTATCAAGTGTATTTAATCCAATTTTTATTACTAGTAAGTCATGAGTGGCTGTATGAAAGCATGATTTAGTGCTGACAGGTTAACTGCATGAAAGAAAAGGATTAATACAGGAGAACAGAAATAAAAGGTTTAATGAAAGTTGGGGTTTGGATGGGCTTTTTCAGAATATAGTATTGCAAACATTTTACAAGTCAAAGATCTCCTTTTTATTCAACTTCCCTATGTAAAGGATGCAGTTCTACTAGGAGAAAGGGATAATTTGTCAAATCTGCCTATTCAGTAAGCATTTTGTATCTTCAGAAAGGTGGATGCAAAGGGAGTTCTTCCTTCACATCCTGTCAAAATGCCTGGTGAGTCAAACAGCATAAATGTTCTCTCTCATACACAAATGTAAAGGTTTCAATGGCTACACAAAGTTGTTTTTTTCTAAACAACAACAACAAAAAAACATGGGGGAGGGTGAGAAATCACAAATGTGGGCACTATGTCTGGACAGGTTGTAGGACCTATTTTTGCTTTATAAATCAATGCAACTTCCTTTCAACTTTACAGAATCACAGAATATTAGGAGTTGGAAGGGACCTTGAAAGATCATCTAGTCCAACCCCCTGCCACAGCAGGATTCCCTACACCAGGTCACACAGAAACGTGTCCAGATGGGTTTGGAATCTCTCCAGAGAAGGAGACTCCACAGCCTCTCTGGGCAGTCTGTGCCAGGGCTCCAACACCTCAACTGGGAAAACATTTCTACATGTAGTCACACAGAACCTCCTATGCTTCAGCTTACAGCCATTGCCCCTTGTCCTGTCACTGGGCTCCACTGAGAAGAGCCTGACCCCATCCTCCTGACACCTACCCTTCACACACTTAAAAGCATAGATGAGGTCACCCCTTAGCCTCCTCTTCTCCAAGCTAAAGAGACCCAGCTCCCTCAGCCTTTCCTCAGAAGGAAGATGTTCCAGCCCCTTCAGCATCTTTGTGGCTCTGTGCTGGACTCTCTCCAGCAGTTCCCTATCCTTCTTCAACTGTGGGGCCCAGAACTGGACACAATAGTCCAGATGCAGCCTCACCAGGGTAGAGTAAAGGGGGAGAAGAACCTCTCTTGATCTACTAACCACACCCCTTCTAATCCACCCCAGAATCCCATTGGCCCTCCTGGCCACAAGAGCACACTGCTGGCTCATGCTCATCCTTCCATCCACCAGGACCCCCAGATCCCTTTCCCCTTCACTGCTCTCCAGCAGCTCAGTCCCCAACCTATAATGATCCAAGGGGTTGGTCTTTCCCAGGTGCAAGGCTCGACACTTGGCCTTGTTGAATTTCATTCAATGTCTCCCTGCCCAACTCTCCAGCCTGTCTAAGTCTCACTGAATGGCAGCACAACCCTCTGGTGTGTCAGCCACTCCACCCAGTTTAGTGTCATAACTCCCCAACACTTCACTTTCCCCAGGCTCATTAAAACTTAACCACTGGCTAAGGGAGACCACATGCTATGGCCACAGCGAGCCACTACTGGCAAATAAGTAACAGCTAAATGCCAGTTATCTTTCTCTCAGTATCAGCACTAATCTGGGTATCCCTAATACTGAGCACTGTACTTTCCTCAAAAAATGTGGAGGAAATTCATAATTCTGTGACCTTTCACCTCCCATACAAACATGCTTGGCCCAATTCTTCAGAAATCACTTCTGACAGGGCACAATTAGCTAAGGCATTCCTCCTTCAGAAACCAAGCTGAATAGAAGTACTTCACTGAGCTTAAGCCAATCTTTCCATTCTAGTTAACATGTTCACTATCTTTAAACACAGCATGCATGTCTGTAATAAAAATAATATATTTTAAACACCCAGAGAGAAAGACAGACAGTCCTTCTGCTCTTTGTATTACCCTTCAAAAGCCTGTCAAGTTATACAAGAAATTATATTCATACCTGCTACTTAGAAATCACACTGGGTTTGTAAAACACAATACCTCAGAAATCAGTTTCTTTTCATCTCCTTCTCCATCCTCAGAAAGGTCAAGGAAGAAGTCTTTTCCACATGGAGTTTTATCAATGAACCAACCACCTTCAGAGGTGTGTGTTTCAGCTTGTGCTGCTGGTGCCAGGGTGCTTGTTGGAGGTGCTGTACGCCCAGGAGGAGCTGTTTCCATCGGTTCAGTTTTTGGAGTGGTTGGAAGAGAATCTGGATTTCCTTTCTTGTACAAGCTCAGCAGGGAACTGTTCATGTGATTTGTAGACTGCAGGTTGATGTATTTAAAAAAAAGTAAAATATAGAGGTTATAACTTGGATTACCTAAGAGGCCAATGAAAAGTGTTTCATAAACATAATTCAGATTATCTCAGCTGGGAAATGACCCCTGTTAATTGACAGTCACTTCTTTCAGTACCAGTCAGATATGTCAGTTCCTTCAATCATCTCATGAATTTGATAGCCAAAGTCTTTCAGACTCCCAGTGTGCTTTCCTCAAAAGTGATTCCCCACCATAGCTGCTTCCTTTTTCTTCAGAAAATAGCCTCCTTTTAGCTTTACAAATTCTTGGTTGGAGATGCTAACTCTAACTATGCCTCATCTTCATCTCCACTTTTAAACTCTCCAAGTGCACTGCAATTTCACAGTGTAGCATCACGTGTTATGCAAATACAATTGCAATAAAATACAACTTACTATGTCTTCTGGATCATCATCATAATCAGAGGCATCTGTGTCACTTCCCACAGTCCTTTATATGGAAGGAAGACAAAGACTGTTACCAGAGCAGAACTGCAAGTGAGACATCCACAAACCAAAAGGAATACAATTCCTATAACCTAGTTCCTCACAATCATCATATGTAGCCTAAGATTGGAGAAAAAAATCCTGACTCACATGCTCTATGTTTACTACCATGAAGAGTTAAAAAATGCACCCTTTCCAAGTCTGTGATGACTTGGATCAACTTGGCAACCTGTCTGGAAGGCAATCCTAAAAAAACCCCAGGTGATACAGGATCAATTTCATTCAGTTCAGCAAGAGATCATACAGTCACCAATGCTGGCACAAGGGAGGTAGTAGCAAATCACTGCTGAACTAGACCAGTCCTGACAACAACATCCTACTTTTGCAGGAGTGCCTTAATATCTATCACAGGTTAGAGAAACCAGAATGGTCTGTCAAGAGTATGCACAGGGTTAGGAATTAGCAAATCTTAATTCCAATCTCATATCCAGAGCTGATTTACTGTGACTAGCTTGTCTTGTAGTCTTACCTCTCAGATGCAGCTAATACCTCTCACACCCAAGGAAGATTAAAACCAAAAAAAAAACCCCAAAGGAACTCAATCACATGAAGACTGGGGTCTCATGTGGGAAACATTCAAGTAAGCCCCAAAGATATCCACTAATTCAGGGCTGTATGTTCCCCATAACATGATTGGCTCTAGTGTCTGCTTGTCTTCAGGGAAAAAAGTGCTTCCATTAACTACAGGTAACTTCTGATGAAGGCAACCCATTTCTGATGGGAAATCCAGGATCTCTCTGTAAGCTTGAAAGTACCAAAACATACTAATATGAAGACAGAACACCTTAAAGAAATTATAATACTAATGGCATTATGAAAGTGATCTGACAGTAAAAGTTCTTCTTACTCATTTTTCTCTTGTTGTTTTGCTCTTTTTGCCACATGTTCAGCTTCTAGAACTGCTAAATCCTCACGCTCTTTTTCATGACTGATTATTTCAAACACTGAAAGAAATTTCAAACATGTGAAGAAACCAGCCAAAGCACAACCAAAGGATTTGGCATCTTGGACATAATAGGAACAGAAGTACCTTTTCCAACTTGTATTCTAAAAGCATTTCTTTTTCTTCGTCCATACTCTGCACTGAAAAACAAACAAACAGACAGGTTACACCAACTGCCTTTTCCCCCCAACAGTGGAAGAAATACATTTTAAGCCCATGCCCAAGCTTTTACACAAGTTCTGACTAAAAACCAACTACCTGAAAACAGGATTGTTTTCCCTTAAGCCTGGAATAGCTCAACCACTGGGGTGAAGCAAATCCACTAAACAATAACAGTCTCTAAAGAGATGTCTAGCAAAACTTCTCCAGGTCCTCTTTAACTGTAGACAAGCAGCAATGTACAAAGGAGCACACTGGATTCTATTGCACAGCATTACAGGTTTGAAAATTGTAATGAAAACAAGAACATTTGGACACAGGCCCACAGTCTATAAAGGACAGTCCAGAGAGGAATAACTCTGCTAACTAATCATAGTCACCCTAAGAAAATCTGATTAAATGAGCACCCTTAAATGCAACCAAAAATCATCAGCCTTTTACCTTCACAAAGAAAACACAAAACCAAACCCCCCAAGAGTTGTAAGCATCCTAAGCAAGGGGTTTGGCTCCCTTTCTCTAACAAGCCACAAATAAATAGAACATGCTCACACGCGTGAATATACTTCTCTCTCTTCCTTAGGCAAGTAAGTGTCCTGCTGAGCAACTGGGGAAGATTTAGTGTCTGACTGAATTCTGTGTCTCCTCCATCTGCCTACACTAAATTATTATTTTCCCTCATATTTTAAGCTTACTGGAGTAAGGACCAACATGCTGTAATGCATCTGCAGCTGTTTAATTCAAAGAAAGCAACCCACAGAAACCAAGGCACAACTGGATCTTGCAATGCCAATACATTAATAAAATAGGAGTTACTACATCTATCAGGTGAGGGAAACACTGGAATGGAAATGATCTTATCATTTGGATCAACCACAATGACTAATGAAATTAACATAAGAAAATTAAAATTTTGATTAAAAATACATAAATGCAAAATAACATATTCCATAGGTTAAATGTACAATATAAGAACACAAATCTTTGCTCACCTGTAGGTTCTCTGCAGATCAGATGCTAGAATTCCAATGTCAACATACTGGCCACATTTACTGCTTGCAAGATACTGAAATGAAGAATTTTAAGCAGTGAATAAAATCTTTGCCAACCACTTCATCAAGAACAGCTAAATCAAATATGCCCATTTCAAAGTCTACTCTTCTGAAAACTCAAAATGAAAATCAGTAACAGCTTGGAACTGCCTTGGAACACACTAGACAGTATTTCCCAATGAAATGGGAAATGCTTATTAAGACACATATCTAGCTAGCTATGTTTCCTGGGGAAAGGCAGCATACTGTATTTTGGTGCTTCAGTGACTTCTGCTGGTGCAACTCCAGTGTTTTTACTTAGAAAGAAAGATGACTTTGTAACCCACATCATCTTATTGTCAATCCTTCTAAAGTGAGAGAGAGAATCTCCCTAAGAGGCATAGTATCACAAATGTCACAGCAAGGAGAATTTCAGTATCTCATTTAGATTAACTCTTCTATTTTAAACAATCAAATTGCCTAAAATCAGATACAGAATTTTTTTTTAAATGATGTAACACTTCACATCACCCACGGGCAGCTACTGACCTGCAGAAAATATCACACCTACCATAAATCTAGCTGGCTCTCTCATTTCAGAATAGTCAGGACACAGTGTGATCTTGTTAAAGAAAATAAGCAAGCTCCCTCAGCAGCCACTTACGTTTTAAGGAATCAGAAGTGGAATACACTTATAAACAGAAAAATACTGTTTCATTTGCAAAGTCACCATTCATAAAATATAACACCACATTATGCCACCTGAAGGAATCACTGTTCTCCTCACTCTACACATGTGTATTATGGAAGTAATTACATTTTTCCCCTTTCTTCACGTATTTAATATAATCGAGGTAGAGGTTTCCAAACGTAATCACTTCCAACTTGCCTATATCTACCCACAGTGTAATTTTTTTTTTAACTAGTCATTTCATACTACAAGTACCAACCAGCTGCGGGATCAGAAGTACTACACAGGACAAAAGAAAGTAGCAAAACAAAACAAACAAGAAAAAACCCAAACTACACCAAACCCAAACAAACAGAAAAAAAGACTTTTCAAAAGGCTGTTTAAAGGCCCTGAGAGCCGGGCTCTGGCGGTCGCTGCCCTTCCCACCCGCACCTGAGCGGACCGGATGCTCCAGGGCCCCCTCCAGCCCAGCCGCATGGAAGCCCGCCGCGCCTGCCGCCACGCAGGGACAAGGGCCGCCGGCCAGCTGCCGCTGCCTGCCCCAGCGGGTACCTGCTTAACGCGCTGTTTCAGCCGCAGGTCTACGAAGTGCCCCGGTCGGCTCCGCATCGCCGCTCGCCACGCTCCCTAGCCGAGGGCCTCCCGTCAGCCCAGAGAGCGCCCTAGTCCCGTTCCTGCGCGGTGCGCCTCGGCGGGAGTCGTGCGCAGGCAGCGCCAAAGCGTCCTAGTCGTGCTGCCGCAGGCCCCCGCCGAACCGCCCGCCTGCACAGGCAAGCCAGCCCTGCTCAGAGGCGGAAGGGCTCTCCTCCGAGCTGTCACACTCTCTACTCCCGCCTCTGAACCGCCAGGCCGCTCATTAAGCTCCAAAACATGCACCTCCAGTCAGAACTACGTAAGATTCCCCAGCAGCACCCTCACGAGGAGCGAGAGCCTGTCCCTGTTGTCACCGCCCAGCCGCGACCCCTGAGGTCGCCTGGGCGTGGCTACTGCGAAGACTCCATTTCCCAGCGTGCTCCGGGGCGCCTGCAGGAGGTGTGGTGTGTGGCGGTTGGGAGGGCGGTGGTTGCGGCGGGATGGAGTCGGTGGTCTTCATCTTCTCGCTGATCGATTGCTGTGCCCTTATCTTCCTTTCCGTATACTTCGTATCCTTCTCGTCCGGGGCTGGGGAAGGGGCACCCGCGGTGGGTAGGGTTGGGACAGCGCCGGGCAGGACCCAGGTGGGCTGGGCCCGCTGAGGCGCCCCTGCGGGGTGGCGGGCGAGATAGCGAGCGGGGCAGCGGGCGGGGCTGGAGCCGCTGGGTTGGCGGTGGGTTGAGGGTGGTGAGGCGGAAGGGCCTGTGCTGACTAATGGCGGCGGGTGGGGAGTAAGCTGGGCGGCAGCCCCTGGAGAGGGGAGGGGCGGGGAGGCGGGGGCGAGTAAACGGTGAGTGAATCAGTGCCCGAAATACGTGCGCCCCTCCGAGGGGCTGTCGGCTGCCATGGCCATGTGCGGCCGGTGCTATGGAAAGCACGTCGTGTCTCGGCAGAAGTGGCGTGTGTAGAGGAAGGGGCTGTCGAAGCATGCTTCGCACCCTGAGAGACTACACAGGCCTAGAAAGACTCGGCCACGCGACAATCTTTTAATTGCTAGGATACCTTGTAGTTTAGATGTGAACTCGTCGCTGGGGGACTGAATTGGGAGACTGAGTTCTTCGACAAGCAGAATATCCACATTCTGTGTTACAATTTTGCCTGCAGTCTTTGCTGGATGGCATTGCTAGAATGTAAAAGCACTGATTTAGCTTTCTTTTTGTATTTTTCTGAATTTTCTCTCCTACCCTTTCAAATCCTGGTGCTATTTAAGAATCTACCCAGTTCTCCTGACAGAAAATAATACAGGAACACTCCAAGAAAATAATCCTAGAAGGATAGGTTATTTGTTAAAAGAAAAAAAATGAAACAAACAAACCAAAAATATTTTGCTTGTATTTTAGGGATAGAAAAAAATCTTGTGCTTCTTCATTTCCTTGGAGAAAAGGAGCATGAACTTTACAGGACATAACATGATCACCCTAAGCCTTTTTTGAGAGGATCTTTCTGAAATCTTTGTATTGCAACTGCTGAAAGTTCATTTGATAATGATGTTGCCTTCTTATTTCCTAGCAAAGTATGGATTAATCTAATGTTGCTGTAAGTGTAAAGTAGTAGATCCACTTCTTAAAACTGCACAGTTTAGCTTTATTATGAGGAAAGTTTAAAAACTACATTAACTTTTTCTTCTCTTTAAGTTCTGGTTTCAAGTGTTGTAGTGATAATTTTGATACTGAAAATATGGGGCTTGCCTCCTTGGTCCCTTGAACTGAACTTTAGCACTTGTGCAACAGTTGCTGTTGGAGAAACATTGTAAAGTCATTTGGTCTCATGATAGAATGTGGCATAACTTTCTACCTAAACTAGGAATGAGTTGTAGCCATTTAAAATATGTATTTGGCTTATTAGTGGTGTAGCAAGGCTGAGAGCAGAATGCTCTCCCCAGCTTATTAGATAAAAATACAGCTTTGTGGGTTTGAGTTGCCATACAATTTTCCTTATCTTGAACTTCAGATAATTACACTCTCAGATTTGGAATGTGACTACATTAATGCTAGATCATGCTGCTCAAAACTCAATAAAGTAAATTCTTCTTTGCGTTTAAGGTGGTTTAAAAAAGCCAGTGCTTCACCTTAGTTAGCGTCACAAAGAACGGGTGTTAGGTGTATCTGAAGAGCCTTGATTGGCACTGGTTTGCATGTATCCTTTATTTCAGTCTGCTTGTCTCTTTCAGATGCCCATCTTCCAGCAAATTCAGTCACCAAAGGCTGTTCTTCTGACCCTTGGTGCTCTGAGATGGGCTGCTACTCTGAATTTGTGGGACTGAGACTTAACTCTTCGCAGAGCTCTTGAGTTCTGTGCTTTCCTTCTTGCAGTTGTATCCACCCTCTCCAAGGATGTCTACTCGTGACTGAACTCTGAGATCTTTACAGCAACTTTCTGTGATGCTTCTGTATAAATTCTTGCCTCTTTTGAACAGTAGAGAGTTTTACTGTAATAAGGAAAAGTACTGTTTTAACCAAATCTGCTTAAAACTGATTTCATTAAATCAATGTTGCCTTCCTCTGTGGGGTGGGTCTTTACTTTGATTTAAAGCAATTTTCTTTCTTAATGCAAGAGAGAATGCTGCAGGATACTATCAAGCTGTAACTGAGTTACTGCTAGAGGCTGACCCAATTTAATTATGCCAGTTTTCATATTGATCAACTTTCATATCTGTTCCAAGCCTGAGGGAGTTTGCATGTCCTGTGTCTGTGCAGAGTTTAATTATTTGCTCCTCTTATTCCTAAATCTAGTGTTCTCTGCAGTGATTTCAGATGAGCACTGTATGTTTTCTTAAGTACCTGCTTAGTGTAGCTGTGTTCAAACCAAGTTGTGTTCTTCTCTTTAGAAATTTCAGTGACAATTGGATAAAGTAATTGTTATGATATATTAGGGCCTGATTTCTGGCTTACTGGCATGGAATCTGGCTGAAGGTATTACTTTCTGCACATTGTGATGAAATCACATTCTTCTACCAGGCATTTTCTGTCTGAGTTTTACATGATTAGAATGAGATGATAACTCCATATAGATCCATTTTTTCAGAAAGGATTTTATATTTGTGCATATGACTCTTCTCTTTTCTTCCCTTTTTCCAGTGGGTGGTCCCTGAGGTGATTGGCCATGCTGTTGTAACTGTATTAATGCTTATTTCATTGCACTGGTTCATCTTTCTCCTTAATTTGCCAGTAGCAACATGGAATATATATAGGTAAGTGAAAAGAGGTTTGTGTGCTATTTTTTGCAGTTATTAGTTGTGTGATATAAATGGTATGTCATGATGAGATGTTTTAGTTGTGTTCTTAAGCTGCTAGCAGTCTTTTTGCATCTAAGATAAAGCTCTTCTCTCCTTGCAATTAAAGTTAGAAGCTCAGCAGTGTAAAGGTTATGAAACTTCTGGCCTTTCTTTGCAGTATCTCTAGTGCCCAGGAATCTTGATTTGTGAGTTCCTAGGAAATGATAGCATGTTAATTGGGATCATGAGGTAGTACAGCAAACATGGTTGCTAATGTTTTTTATGCTGTGCCTACACATCTTATAGTGGTATTGGCATAGAAGCCCTTAGCTCAGCATTGCTGATGGCTGTAAACCCATTGGGCTGTAGTGGTATGCCCTAGACCCCCCTTTGTTCACTGTCCTACCTCTCCCTCTCATTGGCATTGATTCTGGTCCCTCCTCTTGCCTCTTTGTCTTTGGAAAGCTTTGCAGACTTTTCATAGAATCATAGAATGTTAGGGGTTGGAAGGGACATAGAAAGATCAAGTCCAAGCCCCCTGCCACAGCAGGACACCCTAGATAAGGTCACACAGGAACGAGTCCAGGCAGGCCTTGAATATCTCCAGAGTAGGAGACTCCACACCCCCCTGGGCAGCCTGTTCCAGTGTTCCCTCACCCTTACTGGGAAAAAGTTCTTCCTCACAGTAACACTAAACCTCCTCTGCTCTAACTTGCTCCCATTGCCCCTTGTCCTAACATTGGATGACATTGAGAAGAGCCTGGCTCCTTCTTCCTGCCACTGGCCCTTAACATATTTATGGACATTGCTGAGGTCTCCCCTCAGCCTCCTCTGGAGACAGCTGTCAGTGTTACTGGTCTTTGTATGCTGGGCCATCCACCACTGTCAAACAGTTACCTGTTGGGGTTTCCATATGGCAACACTGGGAGAGTCAGTTCAAAAAGAATCATTTTGGATTATTTGATGTGCAGAGAAGTGAACCTCTGTGGGAGTTATGCTAATAAAAACTGGGTATGGATTTGTTGCAAATTGTCTCTAATCACTATACTACAGAAAGTCCAAAAGACCAAGTGGTAGTCAGAAAAATAATGGAAGTGCAAAGTGGTTTGAATCCACTGAAGAGAGGAAAAGGTGTCAGTTCTAAACTAGGATTAGGTGGGAACAGATGAACACAGTATGATGAGCTGCAAACTCCAGCATCAGCTGAGTGTATTTGAGTCCTTTTCAACTGCTATAGTATTTAAAGAAGCAGTTTTTGGAGTAAATTTTGCTGCACATGAATTTAGAAAGGTTTAAGATTATCATTCTACTCCAGGATGAATACAGAAATAAAAATAGTGTTGAGATTGGAGAGGTCTAAGTGATAATAGAAAGGTTGGATAGTGATCCCTTCTTATTCTGTCCTTCAAAACCTTCTTGCACATTGAATCTTGATGAGTAAATGGCAGTTACAGGCAGAACTAGCTTAATTTACTAATTGTCTTTGTGATTTCAGAGAGAGTAGAGAGGTTTTGTGTGAAAGGGACATTGGAAACTGTTCAGTTAAAAGACCCAGGGGAGATTCAAGGGAAATCTCATGAGCAAAAATGAAGACCCCAGTGAGGTCAGATGCCACTAACCAAGCAAACCTTATGGACTCAGTGGAGAGAGAAAAAAATTGGAAGGAAAGGAGGATGGAGAAAAAGAGTTGAAAAATTAGGCAGGCAAGAGAGCAGCGAACACAGTCACCACGTTCCTTTGGTGGGGGATGCAGAGAGTTGGTTTTCCACGCCCCTTTTATAGGCGAGAGCAGCTCCGCGGTAACGGCGCGGCTACCGCGGCTGCCTCAGCACGGTGCTGAGTGCCTTGTCGCCCTGCCCAGCAGCCTTCACCGCCTTCCCGTTGGCTGTTGCTGGGGCAGTTGGACCCAATCGGCACGCACTGTGCACACAGCCTGATGTTTTGGTTAACGACTCCTCCCTCCTAAGCTTGGAGCATTGTTTCTGGGGCTTCTGGGGTTTCTGTGGCAGTTGATGGTTCTGCCTCAGCCTAGAAATTGTCAACTGTCTCTAAGTTGCTTCTCTCCTGGCGCAGCTCCCCTCCCAGTCGAGCACTATGCAAGCAAACTTTGAGACATATTTGGAGACAGTTTGTCAAAAGTACAGGCTCCCACAGGAACAAATCCTAGGGAGGATGAATTAGTCAAAAACAGCAAGGAGGAAGACTTAGAGCTGCAGCATGTTTATTGTAACATCTTACTGGCCCTTCTTGTTCAGCATGCTCATGTGCTCATTTCATTTGGTTTATGTTTTGCTGAATTTTGTGGCCTCATATACAGCTTCCACTGAGACAGTTTTGTCTTATGTTCGTGTTTTAAAACTAGATATTGAAGCACTGTATTTGAAATCTAATCATATTTCAAAATAGGCATTTTTTTCAGTTCTTAAATCTTAGACCTGCTACTATGTAAAAGAAGCAAGAATTACAAAGGAAAAGTTGAATGTGAGTAGACAAAAAAGAAAGCAAGTCTTAAAAAACCCCAAACTGATTGCTTCCCTTTCTTTTTTGTTATCTAGACCTGCTTGAGACAGTAGGTGCAAATAATGTGACTCTTGCCATGTCTTTAAGTAGATTCTCTTAATGGTAGATGCTTAAAACTGAAGGAGTAAAAAAACCAAACCAAAAGAAAACCTCAGCAAACCAAGGGGAAAACAAAGCCCTTAAAATACAGTGCCAATTTTGAGCAGGACTTCCACATCCTTTACAGAACTGTGTGATCTGGAGAGCAATGGCCTCTTGCTGTGGCAGCATCTTCCACTGAGTGGAGATACTGGAGGCACTAATGTGTATCTTCATTAAAGCTGGCACTTTTCTTACTCTGTCTTGATTTTGCTGCAGAAGTTTTTGGCTGTTTCAAGTATGACAGCTGGCTGGAGTTGAGTTTGTCAGCATCTAGCATTGTTGTGTCCATGACTGCAGTTCCTTAGATGTGTAACAGAAGCTGTGTTAGCCTGTGGGCCTCTTGGAAAAACTACCTCCCAGCTTCCACAACTAAATTGCATCATTTAACTGCTCCCATTCTTCTTAAAAAGGCATACTTAATAAATACTACCTTTATGCCACTCATTTAATAGAGATACAAGAAAGCTATGTGCTTTATCTCTATTTCTAGGATAAACTGGGACAGGAAACTTGTGTTCTTCCTTTTTTTCCCAGCAAAGTGCTTTATATTCCCAGTAAATGAGCAGTAATTTGTGTTGTTATGATAAATACAGAACAATCACTTCAAATTTAGAAGATCATTTAAAATTGTAATTATTTCACATAAACTGCATTTAATGGGACATCTTTATTAGTAGTCAAATATGCTACATTGCTTTAATGCTTCTGGGAAAGACAGACAAATACTATGGTCTGTCTTCCCTACCCCCAGCTAGAAAACATCCTTGTTTCTCCTTGTTTCTTATTCCCTCCCTTCCCCTCCTGTTATTGAAATCCATGTTGTAAGAGGTGGGGGAGAGCCTCTAAGAGTACAACTGGTGCCATTCTTCAAGGATCTAAGGAAAATAAAGTGTTCTATTTGGAGACCTTGCTTTTGCTTCAGGTGTAAGATGAGGACTTAAATTCTAGTGTAGAAAGAGTGTTATTGCAGGAAGGTAATGAAATAATGATTGCACTGCTCTAGACTGAGCTCAGCTGGAGTCAGAACTACATGTGCTTGTATTTGCTCTCTTGAGAAATGCTTTTGACAGAAGAATATCCTCTGGTTGAATTTTCATGGGACATAAATGTTTGTTTTGCTGGTTTTATTCTTCCTTTTGCTTACATTTCACTTCGTTTTGCTCAGCTTCTGTTCTTGTGAGGGTTTGGGTAGCAGTACTTCTTCACTTCTCTCATCCTGTCAGCCTCAGTGTCCCTGCAGAGATAACAGGATGGTTGTGATAGAAATGGGACTAGTACACAGATCCTTTGTCTTGTCTTATGCTGTCTCATTTTTTGGTAAATAAATCACTCATTCTTAGCTAAATTAATTCTTTTCCAGTCCCTTTCATCTAATGCATCTTTCCACTGTGTGTGGATACCAAGTAGCCACAAACAGTAATTCAAATGAACTGGAATTGGCTATTGCCTGGAAATTCTCCCATTTAAACCTGGGAACCTGGGCTGATGCTTGGAGGTGCTCTTGTCCCCTTCCTGTGTTTGTGGGCTGCAGTGGCAGAGATGAATGCAACAGCCTGAAGTTGAAGTACAAATAAAGAGCTCCCTTCAGCTGAATGGTGAACCAACTCTTTTTCAAGTTGCTTTGTGCAAGCTCTTCTTCATCACCTTCCCATGACACTGCCTAATGTTTTGAGAACTGTACTTCTATGGGTTTTGGGTGTTTTATTGTTGTTGGGTTTTTCTCCCCCTTAAACTTTCAGGTACATTATGGTGCCAAGTGGAAACATGGGGGTGTTTGATCCCACAGAGATCCACAACCGAGGGCAACTGAAATCGCACATGAAGGAAGCCATGATTAAATTAGGCTTTCATCTGCTCTGCTTCTTCATGTACCTTTACAGGTTAGTTTCAAAAATTACTCCAAGGAACAAAGGCATTTGCCTGCCAGCTGGTTTTATCTTCTCTATTCTGCTAGTGTAATTGCTGGTATTCATGTCTTTTTGCATCTTCCTAAGCCTCAGTGATCTATTTTGGCAGCTATCTGCAGGCTCATTATATGCCTTTATTCTGTCTGATCAAACACTGGAAACTCAGACTACTCCTCAATCTCAAAACCACTATTAATTACAATAGAAAGAGTTCCATGATTTCAGCACCTAGAGTAAGTGGCCTATTTAGAATGGGAATAATCTTAATGACCAAGTTTACTTTACAAGTTCTGCTTTAGAAAATAAAGTTAACCTGGCTAAGTTATAGAGGAGTTCTGTAATGGGGACACTTCCTACAAGCTGGAAGGGCTACTGTTCTTCTAGTGCAGGATGACTTCTGCAGTCTTTCTGTTCATAAGCAGAACACACAGGAGAGTTGCCTTGACCTCTCTTTCAGAATCAAGTGCAGTTCTTTCCTGAAAGCAATAGCTGCTCCTTCCTGCAGATGCTTCAGTAATCCACTGGTATCATGTCTTCTGTTTTGTCACAGCATGATTCTGGCTTTGATAAATGACTGAGAAGAAGATTGAAGAACCATTAGCTGCCTGATTGGATCATCACTCCAGTGACTGGTTGTGGAGCTACAGACACCTTCTGAACACACCTAGAGCAGTGTCACTTTTTCTCTTGGAACAAGAAATATTTTTCTGTATTTTTAACATAAAATATTTTCCAAAGAAATTGGGATTGTGTAGCAGTTGTTTTTTGTTCCTTTACAACCCCAACTGCTGGAGCTGCTGCTTCTGTAAGATGAAATCTTTGCTTACAGAACTGATCTCATAGGAATTGGAGGGTAAAAAGGGAAACTCATTTCAGCAACATGGGCTGACTATAAGTGGTAGTTCCAGAACAAATGGAAGTGCAGCTCTGAAAGGGGTCAAGATGTGCCTCTGGTTGTCAAGCTGTCCATTAGAGCCTAGTCTGAAGCAGTGCTTGGAACAGAGATTTCAAAGCAGAACAGTAGCACAGTTTGCATCTTTGCCTTGGTGTTTTTTCCAGCTAAAAAGCAATGGAATAAAAGTGATGCTTTTTCTCTCTTTCCACCCTTCCTTCCAGAGAGCTCTCTGAAGTCTTGTGTTTGGATGGATGAAGTTCCCTTTAATGAAAATGACACTTGTGTGTAAGGCTGATGCACAGCTAAATAAGAAACATAATTAATACCTTTTTCCCTTCAGCTCCTGTTTTGTCATTGAAATACTTCATGGAGCTCCAAACAAAGTCAACAGTAGTGTCAGAGTTGGTTACAGAGCAAAAGACTAGCTGCAGTTGCTACTCCATGAGCCTGCTGTTTCCATTTCCAGGGAGGTGAATGAAGCAAGAGTATCTTTAGCTCAGGGAGATGGTCTGGCAAACCATAAGCCACTTATCCCAAGGCAGAGGTGCAGCTCTTGCATTCCTGCTATATAGAAATAGGTGTAGAAACCTGAATTTCTACTCTTGCTGTCAGTACCTGTCTGCAAGTTTGATGTGCATGGAAGCAGGTTTTCTGAAACAAACACAGCAAGGGAAACCCTTGAACAATACAGTTCTGCAGTTACAGCCTAAAACTTAGGATCCTTTCCTCCTTAAGTGCTTGTTCTTCAGTGTACAGCTGTAGCTAGATTTTTTTCACTGCTGGCCATGGAAACAGGCAATACTAAAGCTTGATTTCTCTAGGTACCTCATGTGTCATGTTTGTTCTAGGAAGAGTTTGGCTTTAAGTTGCTGATGGATGGAGTCCAAGTTCAGCTGTTGCAAAAATGAGAAACTGCTGGAAATGACACTCAGTAAAAGGCAATAGCTCCCACAGCTGCATGCCACTGGCTACCTGACACCACAAAAACCAAGCTGCAGAAAGTTCTGCCTTATAAAGCTGAAACCCAGACAAGATGAGATCTGGAACAAGGAGAGCAAATACCAGTTTTGATCAGGAAGGCAGTAAGTTTTGTAGCAGCTTATATCATAAGTAAGTTATCTTCTTTGTAGGTGAAGATAACATACTACACATTTTGGGTTTAAAAGAAAGTTGCCCTACAGGGGTTCTAACTTATAACCAAGGTTCTTAAAGCTCTTTCCTCACCCACAGTCTGAAGCCTACTCAGCTTGCTATAATACCAAGTCATTCACCAGTGTTCAGAGAGATGAGGTAGCTGTTAGAGGAGTGCACTTGGGAGATGAAAGACTGGTTACAATATGTACAATAGCATGTTTCTCCCTAATTAATCAGTTACAGACTGATGGTGAATATGTTTTTATAAAGAATATATTTATCTCCTCACCTGAGGGTTTTTTCCCTCTAAAGTACTTCTGTATGACAGAGCATACTACATCAATGAGATTAACAGTGTGACCAGTAGCCCTAAGAACAGTTCTACACCCAGGTTAAGAATCAACCTGGAACCCTGATAAGCTCCCAAAAGCCAATCTTTATCTGTTCAGTATTGGCACAGATTTTTTTCTAGTTCTGTTTCTCACAAGAAGCTCTTGAGAATTTTGTGCAAATGCTAAGAAAAGCCCATTGGTACCTGCAAGAATATGGCAATAGCCATAGGGAAATTTGGGCTATATGGACCACCCTGCAACTGCAGTACCTTAACCACCTTCTCTTTGGCAGAAACATCAGAGGCATCCAAACCTCAGTGGTTACTCTTCAGAGCACTCCAGGTCTTTTAAAGGGAGGAGACAGCTGGGGCTGCCATCCTGCTGTAGTGAGTCAACAGCCTGAGCCTCTGCAACACAGGCAAAGGAGCAGAGGGATGCACCAGGCAGTACAGAAAGCATGGCCCAAGGTGTGAAGTGAGAGAGTAAAACTCTGGAGACTACCACAGGCAGGGGTTGGATTTAGAAACTAATTCTATAATTCATATCTATTCTCAGGTTCCTCATGTAATTTCTTTGAGCCAATCCAAACTGTTTTTACAGAAGTGACCATTTTAACTCACACACACTGAAATGTCACACTGCCATAGAAGGCAGGGACCTGGTTCTCTTGCATTCTTCTCACCCAGTTAAAGGCAGACACAGGACAGCAGAAAAAACACAGTAACAAACCCAGCCATAAAAACTAGCCTCATTTGCTGTGTGGATCATTTGTGTCTGAAGTGGATCTGCAATCTATCAACCCTTCTGCAAATAGTACTACCAAAAGGAAGCAGCATGAAGCAGCACATGGACAGGAGTAAGGCATGCCCCTTCTGTTTACAGCTGCATCTAAGCCATAATTGTCTAGACACTGCTCGAACAGTAAGGGAGGGAATAAAGTTAACACGAAGGTGCTACTAGAGGGAGCAAAGATCTTTTCTCATCAATACAGAAGCACTCAGCAAAAGGTCTGAATTGGGAAAAGCTACAGGAAGGGGAGAGCAAACTTAGGCACAGCTCTTTATTTAGCAGAACATCAACTACAGCTGTCTAAAATGCAGGACAAAGATGGGGCTGTTTTAAGGCAAAGGGAAGAGGGATGAGATTGCAGGGTTAGTCGGAGGGAACAAAGACTACAGATGAGAAGTGGCTTCAAGCTCTCAGCCACAAAAGCTGCTTAGGTCAATTTCTATAGAAGTCTGGAGGTCCCTGATGTCCACTGAAGAGTAATCTAAGNCCCCCCAGAACCCACCCACCACCTAAAGCAACTTGTGTCTGGTATTCAAGCAAGCTCCAGCATTAAGGTGCCAAGGCTTTCATGGAGTCTTAAAGAAGCCAGATGTTTGAAAACTCAGAGAAGCCCAGAGTGGGACAAAGGCAAGCAGAGTGCTAGATGTCCAGGGAAAACACAAGCAGACGGTATATTAGAGCCAAGCACCACGAAGCAGAAAGCCTGTCACACAATACCCAGTGAATCATCTCCAGTCAAACTGCCCCACAGTGACCTTCCCAGCAAGGCAATAAAATACAAGAGAGATGGAAGAAAGGGAAGAAGTTAATGATCAAGAAACATAAGTGAAGTTAGGGAAACCCAAGTGAGTTCTGTAAGTGAAGTTAGGGAAACTAACAACTATTGACTCCAGTTCTTTATTCTGTTTATTGAATTGCAGAAAGGGAATACAAACATTTCCGTTAAGTGCTGTGCACCACATGGAAAAAGTGTAGTTTGCTTTAAAAATCCTAATAAAAACAACTGAAAGTGACTGTAGTTCCCAGGGAACAGCTGTTCCAGATGTTGCCAACACTACACAGTTACAAAATAAAAAAAAAAGTTAAAAGGGTGTTCTGGAAAGAATTAGTAAAACAAGTGAAAATAAATACGAGACCCAAAGTTCTTATGTTTTTAATGTCATATAGCAAAGAAATCTGTAACTACTTAATATAATCCGAGAGTAACAAAAACCCAGAGAGGTTAAGAACGCAATCCTTTGAAACATTTAATATCAGTCCATAGCAAATAGTCATTACATACCAAAAGCTCTAAGTGTTAACTAGTTCCACCACAACTCCATAGAAATCTCGACAATTTAGAAACCTTGAGATCAACAATCAAGTTCTTTTCTTGATCTCTACAGCTTGGTTTGTAAGTACATACATGCTTTGAGGATCCATTTTGTCCCATAAGTTTGCAAAAGGAGCCAATAACTTTTTCCAGCTGTGCCTAAAAATGTTGAAGATTCCAATCTAGCACACAGAGACTCTAACCATGAAAGATGCTGAAGAAAAAACAAAAAAGATGGGGCACAATGAATTTCAAGTTTATAAAAATATACTGATATTAACCCAAAGCTTCTGGTCAAAGGACACTTCACATACACACGACTGAAAAGGATGTGATAAAACGTGACAAGTACCTAGAGCGTTTGGTTCTCTGTCTGTTCATGGAACACATGCACACGCAACACTCACACCAGGTGGGAGGAACACTCTCACAGATGTTTTCTTCAACCCAGATTATCTGGATTAAGAGACAGAAAACTTTGTCTACAGTTTAGTTCAACAACTAGAGGCAGCTACTGCAGCAGTAGTTCAACACTGCACACTTCAGTTAAGTTCACCCTGTTTCAAAAAGTGTCCGAGCTCATGATTTGTTTTCTTTTTCCCTTTCTAAATGTCCTTAAAAGTAGCAGGTTTTGAAATTCAGTAGGGCAGCTGAAAATTTGACTCAAGCCAATGTGGAAAAGACAGGAGGAGGTCAGAAGGAGGATTAGCCATTAAAGGGATGGGTGTTCCTCTTAACAGTTGTCTTAAAAAAAATACAAGTGTATTTTGTAGCTAAAAACATGGACATATATTAAAAGTGCATTTTTCCTCCTCCCCCTCCAGTTACAGTAGTTTTGTCTGTTGATCCTGTTTTTTATCTTCATTCCTTTTTCCTCTATCTCCCCACCCACATAGGTCTACAACATCTTCCCTCAGACTACAGCCAGTTGTCCAAGTCCTGGTTTCCTGCTAGGGAAACCTTCAAAGCTGCTGTTGGGTGGGAGCATCGCTTAGCCGGGCAGCAGCATACGACTAGCCACAAACTCCCACCAACACAGGGAGCTCTAGGAAACATTACCTGTGGGAAGCCATGCTGAGAAATAACTGGCAAGATCTGGATAGATTTCTAGCTTGCATCTTAGCTCTAATCATAAAAAGAGGTTAGCTTTAAAGTTGGAGAACTTTAGAAGAGATAAAGGGAATTGAGAACAAAGGTGTCATTCCACCCCCCCCACTACCCTCCCCTTCAAATCAAGGACAGATCTAGCATTTTCCCTTCTGTGCTTCATTGTGCCTTGAAAATTACTTACCTGAAATAATCAGATTATAAAATGCTTGGCCTATTTTTTTGTTAAAGATCTGCCTTGCCAATAACCTGTGGCTACTGGGAATATTTTAAGTCAACAGCTGAGCAGAGAAAGTTACTACAGGAGTCCACACTTACAGTATCTTCCTCTCTAAAAGCAGAGGTCTGCTGACTAGAAATACAGTCACTTATTGCAGGTGGGTACTTGTTCCAGCCTTAAGGCTGTCCAGCCTATGAACATTTTTAAGCACATGGAAATCAACACGTGGCAAATGAGAAAACTTACTAGTTTTCTCCCACCCCATCTCATTTTGTAGTCTGTTTACAAAAAGTATTGGTACTTTTCAATTCACAGATTGTGAATAACTGACAATTTTGGTTCCTCTTTAATCTGCAAGTTGGAATGGTTGCCATTACTGCCAGATCTACACTGTCAGCTCACCATGGGGCCAAGTAGCATGGTACAATGAAGGTTACTCTCTCGCTTCTCTTTCATCACCTGAGAAGTGACACAGACAGCTCTGCAACATGCCATTACTGCCAACAGTGCCATCTCTATGGAGCTTTCCTTTCCATGGCACAGTTGCACCAGGAAACTAAAGTGGAGATAGCAGAACATGTGCTTCTCTCTACCTGTGCTTCTAAATACCTGAAGTGTCACTTCAGAGGTACAAACCAAGCCCAGAAGAGAAGCCACAGGATGGAGGGGTAGTGTTTTGGCAAAAGTACTAAGTTTAAACTTCTAGTTTTAATGCATTGCAGTGGAAAGTAGGCATCAGCCCATACACCACCCACTCCCCCACCCCCAGCCTGCACCAGGTAAGGAGTCTCACTCTTTAGACATGGCCATCACACTACAAATGCCTGTTCAAGTGCATATGAGACTTTAAATTTAAACTTGAGATTTGATCCAGCCTTCACCCACTGCCTCAAGTTCCAGGAGTATCAGGTAAACAAGTAGTGCCAGAGTGCTGTATGAGACAGCATTAAAAGACATCAAACCCAGGATTATCCTCCTTACTAATTTTTGCAAACATAAGCTCCAGAGTAAGACAGTGCTAGTGTAACTTTCAAAGACTCAAACAGTTTTTAACATATAAACCACTATTTACTGTTTCAGTATTCAATTTTTATTTAAACCCCAGAAGTTTAGCTTACTGAAACCTGGCCTTAGGCAGTGGTCTGTTTCCCTGGGACACTGATGCCACAGGAACAAGACTGAGTAATCTTACACTGTCCGAACTAGGAGGAGAAACAAACCTTCCAGAACCAGCTAATGGAAAAAGGAACTGATTTACAGTCTGAAGTTTACACCTGTATTCCCAGTACTGTGGAACAGTAATTGCTATCAAAGAGACACGCACCTTCATTTTAAGGCAAATATAACTAGATTGAAGATAAGAACTTTAAGTTCCCACTTCATTTTGGAGGTACTAAGAGAGGAGTATGTCAGATTCGGGGCTGGTCTCAACCGAAGTATCAGAATCTTAAATCATGTTGAAAGTTTACACATAAGGCTACAAAAAACTCCAACTAATGGTTGGAATCTAAAAACAACAAAAAAATCTAACCAGCTAAGATTCAGTTTCTTTTTCTGGGAAAGAAAAAAAGGGACTGCTTACGTTCAACACCATATTCCCACTCAAAGTGGCTACACTTCTCTTCCCCAGAACTCTGGCAAACCTTCCCCCACCCTTCTTCCACACATGACTAGTAAGGACACTAGAGTATCATCTCCTTAAAGGATGAAGCCCACTCTTCACATAATTCTTTGTGGCATGCCTTTCCCTGCTCCCTCTCCTTCACAGCAGTACCGACGCTACTCTTCCACTCCAGGTGGCATGAGGAACTTGTGTCTCGTGCAGAAGCACAGTGATGCCAGGCCATACGTTTATGTCAAAAAGAACAAACACTTCAAATATAAACATCTCTTTCCTTAGCATGGGATATGAGTGGAACTATTCCTAGATGTGTCAAGATGTTCACAGCACCAGCTCGCAACAAGGTCTGGGAGAAGCATTTACATCTGCAAACTTAAAAGGATACTCTCGATAAAAATCGATACCCCTTTGTTTATCAAAGAAAGCCAAGTTTCCATCGTAACACAAGCATTTCATTATCTGTATGTTGTTTCCTTGTACAAAATGGTGACTTGGTGAAGAAAGGGCTCAACACATTCTTCCCTCCAGGTGCAGCCTACCTTTCACCAGCATTGTTGCACATGTTTAGGTACTCAAAAGAAACCCAAAGAAAAAGACTTTGTCTTGCTCAAACTCTTAGTCTGGCGGGACGCTCCCAAACGCTTCTCTTCTAAAGAAGGCAGGCAGTGACTTTCTCCTTCTAAACAAGCTCCACTGCCTCCACAAAGCTCCTTCCACACCCTGCTTTAGCCTGGGTCTGAAGACACTTGGGGAAAGCATCACCGATACCACGTTTGACACCACTTCTTGCATTGTTTTAATTCCAAAGGTATACAAATGAAGTCATTTGAATCCTATAAATAATTTATTTTTAAAAAATTCTGCTGTTAACCCCTTTGCAGGGCAACCAGCTCTGTGAAAAGTACAAAACTTTTTGTCAAATAGGATACTGAGAGTGCTTTTGACATAGTTCATTGGTTTATCATCTCAATTGATATATACTGCGCAACGGGCAAGGCTAGAATCCGTGAACCAAGCTGCAAAGATCTCGAGCTAAGTAAGGCGGAGAGAGACTTGAGAAACAAGAGAAGGAAATACTTTCCTATCCAATGGATACTCTTCAGACTAAAGCACTCTTTCTATCAAGCCTTCTAAACTGTTAAATAAAGTGTTCCAAACAAGCATTTAAATTTCATTACACAGAAGAGCAACGAGAACAGTAGCCTGCCAGACAAAAAGGCAGGAGGGAAAAATATATATATACTGAGTTCAATGGTTAGCCTGAATGGAGCACAGTTCTTCACAACCGATGGGGGGGAGTTTCAACACGGTGTCCAACAACGTTCTAACGACGTGCTTCATCTGGACTGGTTACTATGAAGCAAGGTGGTAAATGTTTGGCCCCAACTGGGCTTCAGAAATGGTTCTTTTTTCATGACGAGCGTGTCTGTCCAGCTATCAATCATGTTTGTTTGCACCAAATCCCAAGCCATTTAAAATAACGACTAATTAAGTTAAACTGAAGTCGTCTGCTCCGCATTCGCCATCAACTATCCATGCTACTGCATTCCTCTGAGCAAAAACACAAACACAAGAGAAACATCACATCTCATCAATAGTTAGTGTCCATGAGAAAGTCATTCATACAGTGTATTTACACAACTTTTACTGAGAAGGCATCTGTTAATGGATCTTACGCTGAAACTCAATTTCATGCTAAAAATGAACTTTTGGAGAGCCTTGGTATTAGAGATTCATTTACCACATTAAGTGCTGGTACACACAAACCACCTCTTCAAAGACAGCACACACTTGCATTGCAGTTCCAGGGGACTCTGCTAATTACAAAGTTGCCTGTCATCCAGAACTTAAGATTCTGAAGTTAAGTATTATTCTGTATTAAGTATTATTCTGAGCACCTACACCTCTTGTGGAAGCTCTGCTGTAAGAAATCCAGTTTCTACTGTTTTGATTTTTTTATTGCTTTGATTTTTTTATTGCTTTTACTAGCTCATTTTCTGGAGGTATTAAGAAAGAGTGAGCAAGCAGCTAACTGGAGAAAAATAAACAAAACCAGAGTAAAACTGACTGGAAGATATGCTCCAAGTCCTTAGGGTGGCATTCAAGGTGTTACAAACAGGAGATTGGCCAGGCTGGTCCACCTAGTCCAACACCAGAAGCCCATGACCAGAAAGCAGGGAAGCAGGGAGAGGAAGGAATTCCTCCCAATATCCTTCAGCCATTTTCACTTCAGTGACATACTGAACTAGAGGCATTTATTTATCTAAGTAGCACTCAGTGGGCTTCTCTGATTACTTTGTCCAGATCCCCCTTGAACTTGTGTCCACACCTAGTACCCACAAGGTCCTGTGGCAGTGGGATATACTGCATTTTATTTTAATGTCTACTACATCTTTTTTTTTTACCACAAGGTTGAATGCATAATGCCAGAAGCCTATAAACCACAGAACCACCCCTCAGCAGCCATCTCAGCAACAGTTCTAAGGGGCAGGTACGTTGCATTTTGGCAGTGTAAAAAGTTGCATTTGTCTCTCCTGGGTACAGACAATTGCTGATGGCTAGGAAAGAATCAATTTCCTACATGTACAGATTTTCTGGTGAGAATCATCACCCTGTCCAGGCTTTGGAGATTCATTACTCAATTTGCAGTGTGGTCAGAATGCATTATTTAAATTTTAGTAACACCATATGTTATTAAACCTCAAGCATTGGAGGCAAGGGTTTTTTTAAGAAGTCTAATTAAGTTAATGTAATTCTGTAGTTCTAGTGACATTCAGAGTTTTCTCTGGACCACGTCAGAAATCTGAAGATAATCTTGGAAGTACCAATTGTTCCCTTTTGACTTCACAAATAAGATAAGAATCAACAGCTATACATAAGAAAACCAGTAACTTCTTTTGCAGTAAAAGTAATGACCCCAATTCAAGAGTTCAAAGCATTTTCCTACCCTGTTTATGGTAAAGAAAACCCACTGAAACAACTGCCTTTGATATAAGCTTTCAGAGACTAGAACCAGACACCCCCACACTCTGTTCTTTACCTTCAATATCCTGGTTGTCTACAAAAGGTGCTGGTCCCCATATTCTAACAGTGCCATCATCAGAAGCGCTGGCCATCATGGATGGAATCTGCGGGTTCCAGCTCACGCAGTTAACAGTGCGCGTGTGCCCCGTCAGCTCCGCGATCGGCAGCTCGCTGCGCTTGTGCCAGATGTACACTTTGTGATCTACAGAGAACACACATTCAAACAACTGTCAGAAACACTGCTCTGCACAGGCTGATCTGTCACATCCAGCAGCACTGCCACACAAACACATTCAAACAACAGTCAGAAACACTGCTCTGCACAGGCTGATCTGTCGCATCCAGCGGCACTGCCACACAAACTCTCAGCAACTAAAAACCCATTAGTGTTGTCAAATGCATGTCCAACCCCCATGTCTACTGAATGTGCAGTAGCATGGACAAGGTTTTCTTCTAGAAGAGGTCAAAAGGATATGGGTGAAGCTCTTCCCCCAAGGGGCATGTTCCCTTGGAAGACTTGCAAGTCTCCTGTGCTCCTTACGGGAAGAAAAACATTCGACTACAATGCAAACAAGCCAATAGATGGCTAAAGAGAGACAGCAAGCTGCTCTTAAATGAAAGCTATGGAGTTGTAATCTTATTCAAAAGGAAGTTTTGTGGATTTTTATTTTTTCTTAAGGACATTTACAGATCAGTGCATGCACTATAAAGCCAGGAGTACTCAGGCAAATTCTTTACAAACACCATCTGCCCATGAGTTCTAGGTAAGATCACAACTACAGCTTATGAGATCCATCTTGATACTAGAGACCTAAAACATTCCAGGGAAAGCAAAGAGCAAAGGAGGGAGAACAGCAAAGCTCAGTGTCTGAAATAGTGAGCTGTCCCTGTCTTTGACATGGTTTTGTGTGGTGTTTAAAGATACCAATTCGTACATATTAAAGCAGATGCAATAAACAACCCTACAGGTCCTATTTTGCGAAGGGAAGCTTTTCATTCACTTCTAGCAGCATGCTAGAAATAGCAAGTAAACTAGTGAGACACTCCACTGCAATTCTTTGGGGAAGTGTTACTGCTTTACAACCAATCATAGTTAAGAATAAATGACCAAAGTGCTTTTGGTTTGTTGCTCTTTTAACAACTGCACACTAGCAGCCTTTAACAAACCCGTGGGTTGGCTGCTCTAGGAATGCCTTTGGAATATTCCAAGCAGAGCTCCAGGAACTGAACAACTCTGTATTACTAGTATTACACAAAAGCCTCCTCTTCAGGCCTAGTGTATCAAATGAAAGTATTTTAATCTATTTGAAAGGCTTTAATGTAGATGTTATTCTGAAGGCTTAGCAAACAAACCAATCCTCCTCTATTTCTCCTCCCAACCCCTTCCAAAACAAACTTGCTCTCTGACCTACCTGCTAGAATAGCATCAGGGAACCACCTGATAATTCAATTGTCCTCTGCTGAATCAGCTCATTTGAGTACAGCACCTTTATGTATACTTGTACCAATGTTCTGGTTGCCTTTACATTCCACTTAAGATTTCAGGAGACTACATATCCATGCTATTCATCAAACACCACAAGTCACTCTGCTTCAAACACTAAACACACAAACCTCTGCTGTCTGGCAGAATCAAAGCCTAAACACAAACCAGTTGTTTGGTGCTTGTCAGAATGCCTGTACTTTGTTTTGGACTAAACAAGTCAGCTAGATTAAAGGCAGCAATTTCCCTCTCAGAAAGACACCTCTGTTTTCTTCCTGTTGATGCAAGCATTAGGAAAATCCTATACCTGAAGAGGTTATGCCAACATAATCAACCTATTGCTTTTTTTTAAGGCAAGGCCATGACAATGGGATGTGTTGGTTTCAGTTTGCTTAAGATACATAGACTTTCTTCAGCCACACCTGTAACAATTCAGCACAAAGAGGCAATAGCTTCAGACAGTCCAAATACAAATAGGGTGCCCTAAGTCTGAGTACTGCTCAGTGATTTTTAGACAATGAAGATGATAAAGAGAGGGGGAAAAAGGACTGGTGCACTGTAGTAGCTACACCTACACATGCACACGTGGCTCAACACAAATCCTTAACTTTCAGGTACTCAGGTCCCAAACCAAGAACCTTGTTCAACCATGAAGATGTTCACACTGGATTGGAGGTGCTGCCCTTCAGTCATTATATTCCACTGGGTTTTGGTCAAAGGGTGAAATTTGGGTTTATTTTAGACATATTTGGTATTTACCATAAAAGGGTAACAGTAATGTCCTGGCCAACCTCACTTCCTAACAGCTAGGAGTTACATACTACTAATGATTGCTTACATATTCCAAGTGTAATTCTTAGCCTGCATAGGTTTGAATCTTAGTGACCTCCAGGGGAGGTGATGGCACTGCATCAGTGACAAAACTGAACCAATTCAACATACAAACCATTAGCTAACTTCTACTCTTGCCACAGACAGCTGAATAAAAACATACCACTAAACCTTTGATCACTGAGAAACCCTACCCAAACTACATCAACTGCTTACCTTGAGACTCTACTTAATCAGACTATTACTTCTATAATTAAGATGACTATTGCAATTAAAATAACATCACCACACCGTCACATCTTCAACAGGCAAAGGAAGGTGTTATTCCTCAGAAGTATTTTTGATTCAAGCCACACACCTAAGTACCACCCTGAAAGAAAAAGCCTGAGGAACATCCCCCACCCACTTACACTGTGCAGATGTTTTTGCTTTACAGGAGCAACATGAAAGATTCATTAATGCTTTCTACAGCTACCATCCTCTCAAGAGTCTGCTAGCACACAATCACTTCCTAGGTACGAGGAGCACTGAGATTGTTGCCAATTTTCTTAATGAACTGGTTGCTTGCTTTTACAGATGACAGCTGCTGACAAGATGGTAAAGTGAAGGTACAGGAAGGATAGTGTTCCAGTTTTCTGCCCCAAAAGGAAGGATGTTACCTTCACTGCCGCTTGCGATGAAATCTTCATTGTGACCTCCAAAACACGAGTGAATTGTGTAAAATCCTTGTGTAACACCTTGATATTTTCTCACTAAAACTCTGTCTTGTAAGTCCCATAAGTGAACTCCCTGAGAATAAAAAGTATAAAGAAGGATAGTTTATAATTCAACATCATTCACTGCATTTCATTTGAAACAATAAAGCAAGTTAAACAGGATGCAAGCACTTTCCATCCACTTGCAGTACTAGATGAAGAGAGTAAGAATATACCACATACTAGATTAAACTGCTGGCCTGTGGTCCCTTTCATTCTGAAAGCTCCTATTCTTACCTAAGGTTCCAAAAGCAGAAATAAAACCTAATTCTCATGTCCACAAACATGTCAGCCTGCCACAATCCTGCTGTGCCCCAGCTTCTCAATGCAATACCCAGACATTAACACTTAACAGTTCATTCAAACCCCACACTCAAGAACACAAATGCCTTCTTGTTACAGACTACCATGCTATATTTATGAATATTGAGGCCTTCACATTACATGAACTAGCTACTATCAACCATTCCACTTGCCATCAAGCTATTGAATAGGCAGCAGCAGTGACATGCAGGTTTGGGTGCAGTTCCAGCATCACCAACTCACCTGAGTTGCTACATTTAACAAAGCTAAACGGCCATTTTTGGAAATAGTAAACGACATAATAGGGTGATCTTCTTGTACTCTGAAATGATAAAACACAGCAGTGGTAAAAGCATTAACCAAACAATGATGCAACACTAAGACAAAAGGCATGTACTGTCTCTGCAGTATTATCAGGAAAGACACTTCCGAATTTGAAGTTATTTCTGTGTCTCTATATGTCAGTACAAGCCACGTCTGTAATAGGTTGTTTATATTTATGGCAAATCTCAAGAACAAAAAGGGACTTCAGGCCTCAGATCCAACTCTTAACTTCAAGGCAGGATCTACTAAAATATGCCAGCAATGGAGAAGACAACTCTTGACAACAGAAATATCAAGACATTCACCTGAAACCTATTCTAGTGCTTAGGAAGTTATTTCTAATACTTGATTTAATGCTTCTTGCTGCAACTGGAACTCAGCAATTCTTGTCCCCTGTTATTCTCCTTTGAATACTGAGAGCATTTGTAATGATCTATTTCCCACCCTGCCCCATAAATCCACCCACTAAGAACCAGGAATTAAAAATCCAAGAGATAGTTACATGTTCCTGTCTGTAAGATCCTCAAAATTATAACCCCGAATTCGCTGGTGTGTGTCCGACGCTAGAACAGTTTTTCCATCACTCAAGCACCAAAGGCATTGTACTCTCACCCCTTCCCAGGAGTCAAGGAGATTACCATCTAAATCCTGATCAGGAGAGGAAAAAACACAAAATAAAACAACAAAAAACCACTTGTTAGTCTCAGGTTTGAGGAGCTGTGACAAATACCTTTTCACTTTCTGTTCAGACAGTTGCTAGAGAAAGCAATTGCAAGAGTGAACTGTAAAAGAGAGGACTTAGTGATTAGGACTTGGTTGTCTTAACTGAGGGCTTCTGTCTGGAGAGTTGAGAATTCTTTTCATCACTTATTTTCTCATGCATAACAGGTGCAGTCTATGTCACATCACAGAGCTCAGGTTTGCAGACTGCACTGCTGTTCTGGACACCAGTTCAGATGACAAATAAGAGCAGGGTGAGACTGTGGACGACCACTCAAAACCAACACTGCTCAAGTACTGAGAGTTTCCAATTGCTCTTTATACTAAGGAAAGATAGCATGCAAAAACTAAGACAGTCAAACTTCTGTGGAATAAACACCATCTGTGGGCAGATGCACTACTTTTTATTAGTTTAGTTTCTAGAGCAGCTAAGAGAAAAATTCTCAGCCCACAAATCCTCCTTTAGGCAGCCTAAAGATACCTGAATGCTTTTAATTGCTAAATACAGAAGGGCTGCTGAAATACTACCATTAATATATTACTACTTTGTTACAGAAGGATCAGAAGTTTCAGTATACACACACAAAAAAGCATGAAGCTCAGATCTGATCATGATGAAACTTCCATTTCTTCCTTTGCATTCAATGGGACAGAGGCAGAGAACTTACACACTGATAGAACTGCCCACGCTGACCTCCTGTCACGAATCGCTTCCCGTCAGGATTCCAGGCTACACTTGTTAAACTGTCTTCATGAGACTGGCTCATCTTTGTCCTCAGCTCCCCAGTCTGGAAAATAAACAAAGCCAGCAAGGCCTTACACCAGAACCCTCTCCCCAAAATGCATTGATACTTTTATCTGACAAGCAGAGTGTTTGGAAGCACATGCATTTCAACATGTCCAGTGGAAAGCAACGCAAGCCTATAAATCATGCAATAAAAAAGCAGAACTACTTCAGCATCTCCAGTGACCCTGGACTTGATTTGGGACAATTTCTTTTGTCCCTCAAATCAAGAGGGATGGACTAGTTGGTGTCAGAAAACTGGAATATTGTGAGCCAAGAGAGGATTCTAAAGAATTTGGAAGAAGATGTAAGAGAGAGAAGCAAAGTGAAGTCAAAAAAACCACAGAAAGGATGGAGGCAGGAGGTTACAACAGAAGTGATGAAAAAATACATTTTAGTGAAAAGCTGGGAGTATCAGAGTATTTAGAAACCTTATTCACCCCTGAATTGGGCCTCTCCATGCCAAAATGTACCTTTCCTCCCTAGCTTACAATGTTACTGTTTCACAGGAGTGTGAGTGGCTCACTGCTGTTGGAGAGTGCTGGAGCTCACTGCTCCCTTCTGCCAGCTCTAGAGCTCTTCACTAAGCCCATTCAGGTAATTGCAAGTATTCCAAGGGTGGAAAAAGGGAACATTTTTCATTTAGGAAACTAAATTAGTTCAGACTTCAAGGCAGCACAAGACAAGCCTGCAACTGAGGCAGGACAAGCTTTTTTATCAACTCAAGTGCCAGTGAAAAAATCACCAGCAGGAAAGGATTTTCAAATTGATGCAGGAAGTGGCAAAATGCTCTGGTGCCTGACTGAAAGGTGAAGTTCTGAACTCTAATTTCAGTTCTGTACAAACTAAGTACAGAATTTGTAGGCTGCCATGGCAATTTTTTCCCCAACTGATGGGAGGTGGAGAGATCAGAGCCTCTTCTTTACACTCACACCTCTGCACAAGTTTGTAGACATGACTTCTTCCACACTTAACACATTCAGATAGTGAAACTAAAGCAGCAAGCTGACCACAAAGTTTTAACTTTTACACTTAGCCATCACTTACTTGTACATTCCAGAGCCAAAGCTCAGAACAATCATCTGGGCCACAGGCAACAAGATAGTTGTCATCTGGACTCCAGGCAATGTAAGACACACCATATGCATGACCTTCTAACGTCTTAAGTAGTTTTAGCTGGTGAGTGTCCTGAAAAAGAGAAATTGTTGACAGTTCAAATGAACTCCTCCTAGATTTTACACATATAGCATGTACAAGGACACAGCATAGCAAGTTCTCTTTAGGCAACTTAGCACTTGCATTTTACAAGACACAAGAACAGGTTCTTACTGGATAAGCAGCTGCTGCTTTACAGAGTAGAACTATAAAATGAAAGCTGCTGAGTTTCCCACTTGCAAAACAAGACCTGTAGGTAGTTTTGTTCTAATCTTCCATGATTCTGAATGCAGAACTGCTGTGTACAGCTGCACATTGCATTATACTCACTTCAGTATAGCATTTTTCTGTAGTGCCAAGTCTCTCTATGTTTACTGGAATACAAAAGTATTGTTACCCATATTCTAGAGAACTAAGTCACTTTCTTAAAGAGTAAAGCATGCTGGAAGCCTGTTATGGTTAAACAAAGAACCCAAACCTTCAGGTATGTTGAGGAAGTGCCAATGTTTTTATCTATTTCTGTGTTATCTTGTGTGTGCTCCTCAAAACAATTCTCCAGAAAGACTTTGCAAAGGCTTCCTAGAGAGAGGCAGTGTCTCAGAAGCCCTGCCCACAGCAAGCTGTTGCCTCTCTTCTGCCAGATGAAACACTTTGCACACACAGAGTATCTTGCATCACCTTTATGCTACAACTGGTTTACTGTTGCCTTGTCAGAGGGAACTCGACTTTCAAGCACAATAGTACAGCTGGATACTGTGAAACAACTACACACTGGCTTCCTAAACAGAGAACCATGTTTCAAGCCAGTATTAGTGCTGACTCCTTACACACAAAGGAACACACACAAAGTAGAACTGAGCCTCTTAAACTCTTTAACAATAGTTTTTGTGAAGCCTCTTGGAAAAGAGCAAGTGGATTATTCCTCCTCCTCCCATTCTTTCCCCCCCCTGCATAGGGGATATTTATAGCTCTTCTCTTCCAAAAGAGTGACTTGTTTCACAATCTAGATACATTTCTCAAATGATCCTTCTCTCTGGTTTCAGCATTCATCAGCAAAGCACCTCTAGATTCTAATGAGAAAAACCACAGTCACCAGAGCAACACCAAGGACTGTTTCCTGGGATCAGCTGCAAGACCTGTGGGTGAGTCTCAGCCTACAGCTTTGATGGTTCTGCTGGCTAGAAAAAAAAAGTTCCTCAAAAGAAAGTGACCTCAGAATAATCTCCAAAGCACAGAGAAAGAAAGGCAAACAAGCAGACCTCCTCAAGGCCCCCTTTCCATTCCAACTATTATCCCTGGTCTGTGTTAGACACTGCTGTGTCTGCAGGAAAACTGATCAGTGAGGAAACAGTCCTATCTGACCCCACCTCACATCTGACATTCACCTCACAGCTTGCCTGCAACTCATGGACTTCTTTTCACATCAGGATTAAAGCATCTTGTCAGTTCTGCATCACTTCTGAGACTTGTGAGGTGCAATGCACATAGGATATTCCTCTTCTAATGACAGGACTTTGGGGCTGTTCTTCTCTCTCCTGCTGCTCTCATACTTTCCTTCCAAATACAGCACAACTGCTATGCCATGTTTTGCTCTCACAGCACTCAATGGTATTTCAGGAAAATGTCCCTTTATTTAGTCAATCTGCTTCCCACTCACCACCAAAAGAAATCTCAGCCCTTTCATCTCTTACAGATAGCTTCCCTAATTTTTGTTACGTAGAAGGAACAACTATTCAGGCATCAACTGAAGCCTGCAGTAATTGAACTCCTTGGCTGAAAAGCAAAAAAACCTCTCAACAATTTTTAGAAAGTGCAAAAGAAAAGAAAAAGGAAAAGGTTTCTGTCAGGAACAAGTTAAAGGAGAGCTCTATCATATCAAAGGAGATGCATGCCAGACAAGGTGATGCCCCTACTGTGCTTATCCTTTGTGCTCTAGGAATTCTGCCACACTTTCTAACAGTTAAATAATGCATTCCACACATGGACCTAGCTCTCTCAAGACATTATTTAATGCTGCTAAGTCTGCCTAAGAACATACAAATGAACAAGTGAAAACAGAAGCACAGGGTAAGAGATCTGAGAGATGTAGCAGGGTCTCAGAAAAGAAATAAGAACTTGATGGTATGAAATGAAGAACACAGATGGAAGCAGTGTCAGTACACTTCAAGATGGGTAGGAAGGATTCTCACAGGCATGAAGTGTATGTTGAAACAGAAATACTGTTCATTTCAAACAGCCTCCTCCCATCAGTTGCCCAGAGTTGGAAAGATGTTTCCCTAGAGTTTATACATACAGAGCAGAATAATTCTAAATACCTAAAGCCTTGAACAACTGATTCAACTTGTGGTTCTAAACTTAAGGCTCAGAAGAAACTGGCAACTGTTATAGGAAATGCAAGAAGCAAATATGAAAATGAACCCTTTGAGTTATGTGGCCTAAGATTACTTAGGCATTCATCTCCTCCACAGGCTTTGAACATCTTTTGTTTAATTTAGAGTACTCAAATACAGAACATAAAACTCTACAAAACTGATTTTGCACTAACTCTTCATTAGAGATTTTGTTCCTTTAGCAACCAACCCGTGGCCAAAAGATTAGTCTAAAACACTCACAAAATATTTATTTGATCAACTAGATATTGGCTAACAATTCACTGTAAAATGTGCTAATCAAGATGCTGGGTATTAAAACATACCAGTATAAAAGGAAAATTGCACCTCCCCAATCAAGTAACAAGTCAACAGCAAACATCTGATCCTTAATTTACTCAGAATTACTCTGAAATAATAAGAAAAAAACCCTCAAAACAAAACATCCAGACAATTTCCTAGCTAAATAACAGAAGTCAATTTATTCTGCTATGCATCTCCTGGCTTCACTAATAAACCAACCACAACAGTTTTATGTCTGAAAAATCATAGGGCTTGCTGTTAGCAGGGGCTGTAGAACAACTAAGCACATGGAACAGGATTTTAAGTTCTCCCATCTTCTTAACAGCAAAAAGGACTCAACTTAAATGGCTTCCTTACCTGTAGTGGAAGAAAGGATTAGGTTCAGCTCTCAAATTCTACTGAAAGCTAGTATGGAGCTGCAAAAACCCTTTTACCTTCCACTTAGCATACCAGCTTGTAGCTATGTGGTTAAAAAACCTCCAAGAATCTTATTTCTGGTAGTGTTTTACAAGCATTAACAACTTCATATACTGTGTGCCCACGTTCAAGCTTGTTGGCAGCTTTCAGTTGTTATGAAATATATGGACATACCTTCTTCTCACTTCTGGGAGTCAATTAAAACAGTTAGATTCACTGCTCATCTATTTACATAAGAATAGACATGGGTAGGGAAGAAATCTTGTAGCTGTAGGGTATATTTCATACAAGATAAAATGCCACAAGAGGATTAGAAGATCAAACTGCAGTTTGCTGGAGAATGAAGGGACATACTGCTGTGTGTCAGTAAATACTGACAACTGCTCAAATCTTCATCTCCAGCCAAGGCAAACCTCACAACAGCAACTGGTACTGCTTCAGTTTAGCACCTACCATTTCAATGCTCAGGAATGAAGTAATAAGTGGTGAAATGGATAGAGTACTGAAATCCAAGTGTACTACTAACAACACCATAACAGAAGGGGGTTGGTCACATGCATAGCTTACTAAGAGTGATTTAGAAGAAAGGTTCCTCACTGCCATGGTTGTTCCTCCCCTTCCACCCAATGCTTCTCAAGGCCTTCAAGCTGAGAAGTTCCCCTGGAGGGGGCACCAGCAGGCTCTACCCCACGGTAGTGGTAAGGGGCACACACAGTTCCTGCCCCTAAAGCAAGCAACAGTCCAAGCCTTACACTCAGGCATCAGGTTTCTAAGCATCCTCCTTCATTAACTGACACTGACTGTGACAGTCAGTCTGTTACAGCCCTGAGAAATGCACCCCTCAGCCAGTGGGCTGCAATCCAACTATCCCAGCAAGAGAAAGCAGAGAGGGATGGGAAAGACAAGTCAGCCCCATTTTAACACATTGCACACTTACTGGATCAACCTGCCATATAATAACAGTGGTGTCCTTAGATCCTGTTGCTAGTTTAGTGCCATCATTGGAGAATTTACAGAACCAGACTTCGTTACAGTGCTCCGTTAGGATCTGCTGTGTATAGCAAGGGAACTGTTTCCTGGGGAGAGAAGGGATGGAGTCACAGCTTAGTCAGACAGCAGGAAGAGGCTTTCTTTAAAAAAGAAACAAACCCAAGCAAGTAAACATTAAAACAAAAACTTATTTAAAGACCAGACTTAAACTCCTCTACTAACAGCTGCTTCAAGAAGTGCTGAATGAAGTGTCTTATCTGGAAAAGAGCTGGTATCACCAAGTGCACAGAACTAATCACAAGAAAGCATAACTATTCTGATTCCACTCCCATCATTGGTTATGCTTTCATATAACTTGGAATAAAACTGACCTCATTAGAAGCACAACAGTTTATTACTATACCCTTCTGTGATGTTCAGAAAACACTGAGTCCAAACCTCTTCAAACCCTCCTTGGAATGTTTTATTTACATGTGAGGATTTTCTAAGCATCTAACTCACAGCTAAGTCTTGCCAAATCTGGAGAAATTATTCTTTTACTCAACTTTTATGTCAGAATAGTCAGATTTCTTTTCTTCCATTTCAGTCTTGCAGTTAGTTAGATGTTTCCTTGCCTTCATTTTGTGCCATTTTTCACTCTTTGCAGAGTACCACATACACTATCTAAGCATAACTAACATGATACCATTATAAGCCTTCAACTTGAACTGTTTTCCCCTCACACAACCTACATTAAGTTTGTAAAAAGTTAAGTGTTTAGCAAACAAAGTATTATATCAAACTCCTGAAGAAGAGTCAAACATTCCTCTAGAGCTAACATTTAAGATTCTGATCACACACTGAGGAAAAGTTAACAGTCAAACTATAAAGCTACATACAGTTATATACAAGTAAAGTTTCTCTACAGTTATACAAAGAACTAGAGACAAGTTTTATTTCATTTAGAACTTGTCTACTGGGTAAGAACTTGAGAACTAAAATCCAGGAACTGTAGGCTTTTACAGCAGATGATTACATTTGAAGTAATACCACAGTACACTCCAAATTCATTGTTCAGATGCACTACAAGGTAGCCTCTAACCACAGACATTTTTTCTTGAACTGCAGGGATCCTGAAGTGGTTTTGTCTTGTGCTGAGTTTTTATGGGACCCAGTGCAAGAGGGCAACACAGTTCCAGTAAAAGCTAGAAAGGGTTCTGCTTAACAGTGTCTATATGCTCTCAGTACACTTGCTTTCACTCCAAGATGCTGCCTGGTTCATACTTAGGGACTAGCAAGCAGCACTAAACTACCATATAGTCCCTAATTTCCTGTTTTATGGTACAGAAGGATAAACAAAACATACATTAGCAGCTGACTTTCTTGGGTACGTCTACTTAGTCATTTACAGAGAGACAAGTTTGTTCAGCTCCTGTTTTTAAGCTGACCAGGAGCTGTCTAGTTACCACTGAACAACACTGAGTCCAACATAAAAAACCCCACCCATGGAAGACTCTTTTCCTTGAAGTCTAGAGGGAAGTAGGCAAGCAGGCAAGCTCCCACACAGATATGTTCCCCCAAAGAAAGAGTGTTTCACTATGATTTAGACACATTGCAATAGATTGTTTTTCCTTAGAGCAGCAGCTTGCTCTAGAAGGTGAAAGTGTCTTTACCCATGACATACACAAAGTGTAAGGGGCACCCTGTGTCCCAGGAAGGCCTTTTAAGCATATTTCTTTAAAAAACAAAACAAAACCAACTCTATAGAACAATAGTGCTTGTATTTTAAAGCTTAAGAACAGCAGTCAAAGTTTTATAGACATGTAAAGCAAGCAGCATAATGCTGGAGTAGACAATTTTCATAGCTGTCAGACACTCCAGTATTGAATTGTGCAATCCAGTCAGATGGGAGCACTCTCTCAGAAAGCTAACTAATGAAACATACAACCCAGCAAGTTTGACTGAATTCAGAGATAGCAAAGCATACATTAAAGAACCCTTCTGGAGAAGGAAACAACAGCAGTCTCAAAACATGAAACCAAAACCAGTTGTCTAACAGATTCTGGTTTTGGTAATTAGCTATTTATTGTAGCTCAAAAGGCTTCTTCTTTTGAAGTGTTTCATTACAAATTGTCCTGTTCAGCATGACACTCAAATCATGTTGCTCACATACTGAAATAAAATAGCTGAAGTTATCTGTTGCTGCATTTGCACAAGTTCAAAGTTCTAAAAATACCAAACAATGGAAGATCTACTCCTCAACTTCCACAAAGATACTTTTTCAGAAATGCTTCATTAAGCTAGTACCCAGAAAGCAGCAGCATTCTCCTCTCCTTTGGGCTTCACTGTTTGTTTGTAAACTCAGACTAAAGTTTATTTACCCGAAAGCAAGACGAAAATAACTCCAGGAGGGGAACCCCAACTAAATAAAACTTCCCACTAGGCTGAAAGCTCTCAAAACCAAAGTGACCATTTCAAGAGCATTCTCTATTATCAAAATTTCAGGCACAGTAAAATGAAATCCCTCACCTCCACTCCAAGCAGTTTCTCACTCTTCTCTGCAACTCTTAAGAAGTGATTAAGTTTAGCTAAACACTTTGCCTATTAGTGCAAAACAGATTATTTCCAACTAAAAAAGGATAGTCAGAGTTCTATCATTTAAGTAGTACAGAACTTAAATTGTCTAAGCTATTAGACTACTGCTACTTCTAGCAGTTGAATCAAAATTTGGCTTCCACTGTCTTTAACTCACCTTATTATGGCCAAGCATGGCAGCGTGTACAGTACAGCACACCACATACTGATCTCAGACTCCTGCAACAGGTAGGTACAATAGGTTGAGTTGAGGACAGAATGGAAGCCTTTGTTTTGAAGTGGGTTTATTTGGGGTTTTTTTAAAGTATTGGTAACTATCTGTGTATGTATACAGACCAAATATGCAAACTTAACAAGTACAACATTAGGTGGCAAAAACCCCACCAAGCTACGGCCAACTTTTATGTCACCAGATAGACTCAGGTGGGTGAAATTCAAGTCCAGATTTGTTGCCTGGAGTACCTTTTGTATCTGACTTCAGTAAACCATGCTCTTCACAGTTGCTTTGAATGCTCTTTAAAGTATCATTAATCACAAACTGCCTACAGAACATCCAGTATTATTTATAGACTTGTTTTAAGACTAAAATGAAATCTTTCTATTACTCTGATTTTAAGAGTCACTTCTGAGGTAAGGAAGCTACAATTCCATTATCTGATCATTTCCAAAGGTCTTAAAATGGGAAACAATCAAATGTCTGTGCACAAGCACACAAACAAAATGATGTGTATCCATTGCTTGGAAAATTGCAAGCTAGAGAGACTAAAAGTTACTTAAATAAATGAAGTGCAGAAGAGATCAATCCTACAGCCTTAAGTTTGCTATAGTGAAGCACTGTGGAAGTCTGCATCTTTAAAAAGAGATTCCAAGTCACCCAAGAATGTAAGTCAAAGCAGTTGAGTTCAGAAAATGTCTATAAGGCAAGTACTTAATCAGCTTCCTCCGGTGAGCTAACCCTAAAAAGAAACCCCCTGCCAGCCCAAGTGTTAGCCTGTTACATGAACAAACATACTAGGATACCATACACAGCCCTTATTTTCTAGGTGTCCTAGCCCTCATTCCCTTAGCACACTGTGCACAGCAGTTTTCCTGGAAGCTACACTGAGTTTTAGGTCCTTAGCCAAGTCTTGCTGGATGAGGAAAAACCACTCAAGTCAGCCATTAAATACAAACACCTTTCTGCTTCATATATGACATTAAGATTCAGAAGCAGCATCAGTTTTGTTAAAGGGTTATCCAGATAGTCTCAAGACTGTAAGAGATGTTAAATTCTTCCTACCTTACTAACCTGAGAAAGTAGCTCTTGATATCATTCATATTATACATGGTGTACAACAAATGTAAAACAAATGTCTATTGCACATTTCTACTTTCTTTTAGACTGCCTCTAAAAGCACCTCACTAAAAGTTGAAAGCTGACTTCATGAAGTACGTTTCAGGAGGCTTTCTGCATTCCAGTAAGCTTGAAGAAAGTCTGGATAACTAACATACTAGTGACTCCCTAGTGAAAACTCACAGCAATCCCGTGTTGAGGAACCACCAGACTAGCTGTCCAAAACTACAAGAAACAAGTGGATTACCATAGTAATAGATTCTATCTGCAGCAATCTGATTATAATTTTAGAGCTTCAGCCTGACCCTATTATCCTATATCCATCTACCAAAGTCTTTTATACCTATCTTCTCTACTCTCTTCCACTACTCATTTAACGAGAGCTGTCTTTTCCCAGTCAACTCCTGTTAAACCAACTCAGAACAGTTTTCATGTCCCTTTTAACATTACATAAAATGAGATTTATTTTTTTTTTAATACAAAGAAAATATATTGTTGCCCATCTTAAAAGTTGCAAGGGTTTCTTACCTACTACAAACATGATCTATTAGCAGCGAGACAGAATCTAGATTGCTATCTAGTTTGGTATTATGATATAGGCACCGGTCCCGTTGTAGTTCCACAGCCTGACGCAGCAGGTTCTGTAAACGCCTTGGAGGAAGCATCACTGATGGGGGTAGGTAGGCTTTAAAAGAGTTATTAAGAGAAACAAAAATATATATGTATCAAAACAAAGGTACTTGCAAGAGTATATTTTGATTTGAGTGGTTTTTTTGGGGGGAGAGATCTTCCTAAATAAAGCTTAAAAGCGGCAGGAACAAAGTGCACCCAGCTTGGCAGTTTTACAGCTACACATCTGCAATTAGAAGCATAAACTTCTGGAAAGCTGAGCTGTGTGCAAGGTGTTTGTAGTTATTGTATATGTTGTCCTGGCCAACAATCACCATTTAAACAAGCTAACCCAAAACCTAGTATTTATGGATCAGCTTTGATCATTTAGGGAATTCTCTATTAACACTACCAAAATAAGGAATACCATGGGTTTAACAACTCTTGACACATAGCATTACACCAGCCACAAGACAGAGGAGAAACCATAATTCATAGCAAAGTCTGAGACCACTATCAACCAGTACTAGTATCAATAGTGGTTACAGGCCACACTTACAGTTGCAACCTCTCCATATAGCTGGCATTTACAAAACACTTTCCCCCCCACTCTGAACCTCACACTTAATCACCAAGTTATACGATTACTGCCATGCAGCAGAGCTAAGAAATAAGAGCTCCTATTACAGACAGTTCATATCAAAAGGTTAGATAACAGAAGACCAAAGCGTAAAGGCATCCCCATTAACCAAGAAATAAACCCAACAACCAGCAAATGCTGGTAGAATAAATTGCCTGGGATATATCATTATGTAGGATATACTGGATATTTACAGAGGTGGGAATAAAGTCCAAGCACTAGAACATCTTACTCTGGAGTTTGTCCAAAAGTTTAGATCTGGAAGCTGTTCCTTTCCCTTCCCACTCTGCTTTTGCACGCAAGTCTTCTGCATGGCTACACATCAGATACCTGTTTAAAAAAGGGCACATACACCAACAGACCAAGTTTTTCTGGAATCAGTCTTTTTACTTTTAAGCATGATTATATATATATATCTCATAACATTCTTATGATTCTGAACTGGAAACAGGTGACTTAAGCTTGAGATTGATAGGAAGAAAGGCAGAGAACTATTCACACAAACATCTTCAGAACAAACATCTACAAAAAGAAAACAAAACAGATTTTGGGGAAGGTAGAAATGTCTTACTTCCAACTAAGCACAAACCAGACCATATTTATTCTACTTATTCCCAAGATCAGAAGTCCATACCCATGTGTGCACTAATTTGGATTCTAGCACTACAGAAGTAAATCATAAATCACATCGTCTTCAAGCACCTTAAACAGAACTCTGTCTGCTGAATAGTCTTCTTTACTCACCATTTTAGCATACCTCACTACAGCTTATGAATGGACAGGATAATAGCTTGAATACAGTTTGAGTTTTTACAATGTCAGCTATCAACAGCTATAAAATTCCTCTGCAAGAGCTCTCAAAGTCCAGGCACTTACCCACTGAGGACATGGATGCGTTCTGTATTGTATTTCAGAGGCGTCAGTTCACAGCGAAGAACCTGAAGTGCCTCCAGGACCTTGCCGTCCTCCAGGTATTCCAGGTACTTCTGCTGCAGCAGCAAAAACTTCATCCTCTGACATGACAGAAAGCAGCAGTCAGGGGAAAAAGGTTGACTGAAGTTTCAGAAAACGTTTGAGCCTAAACAGAACAGTAGAAACCATTCTACTATGCCCTTCAGAAATACAGCTATAGGTAATGTTTCATTAGTTCTTTTTGCTGGCTTTTCAACAACATGACAGCAATTACGTTATCTACTCATCTCCTTCCTGCCTTGTGGGCCTCCAAGTATCTTCCTACCTCAGAACACCCCTTCAACTCGTCTCCTTTTCACACCAAGTCCCTTTTCAGCTACCATTCTCCAAAGCCATAATTGGCTAGACTTCCCAATCTTACATTCTATCAGTAAAAGCAGCTCCCCACATATTTGAGACCGCATGACAGCACAGAACACAAGAGGCCAACTCAACAAGCTCTCCTCCTGCTTACATAGGAGCTGACCCGGATTGTTTGTACAGCTGCATAACATACAGCAATAACAAACTGACAGTGCCTGAGGTTTTGGGTTGTAGTTCCATGTTACCTTGTTTTCCTTGGGTGTTGTAGAATTTTTCAGGCCTACAGAAAAAAAATACAGCTTCCTATATTTACAAATTACTTCTCAGAATTAAATCACTGCTAGTTCACAATGCTCCTTTCATCTTACAGTTAGGCTCTTGCCTTTAAGGAAAGGAAATCAAGCCTGCTATTCTAACAACAACAACCACCACGGGGTCTTCATTTACTAGATTCCAACCCAAAAACCTGAAGTCCTAGAAATTTATAATACCCATTTAGTAGAAATAAGTTTGGTTGATTCTGAAAGAAATCAACTGTTCTGTGTCTGCACACCTTCACTGCTAGCAGTTATCAGAGATAAAGGACATTTTTGATCCACAAGACTCACCAGGTTAAAGAAAATGCAAGTTTTTAAGACACAGCAGTAAAAAACAGAACGAAGATTAAATGGAGCAGATTGGCTTTTCTAATGAACACACCACCAGTTCAAGCACTGGTTTCCTTTGCTTTGTCAGACCTCAGGCACCTCACTATTTTCATGCTCATATTTGGTCAATGTTTACTTAGTTTCAAACACACTGCTAGCTTCCTTAAGTAGAGGGATAATTGGCAAGTTCAAGATGCTCTTGCCCCAGTAAAGCTTACGTGAAAGTTTAAGGCTTACTATATATAAAGTCCAAAGTTAAAACAAAGCAGGTTTAGAGTCCAGAGATGTTCAGTTCTTCAAAAGAATGAAGTTTCCACACACAGTGCTATGAACTTACCACACAACTTTGTGAAGCATAAAACATTACCTAGTAAAGATGACTTATGTTCAAACATGTTTGTAGTGCTCTGTTGTCTTGTATGCAATAGGCAAACTCATTAAATTCCCTATCCAGCTTTTCTTTAGTTTACTTGAATTTGGAATTGTTAGAGCATTACTTTACAGTTTTTTCCAGGCACATTTTTTTGTGTTCTGACAGGTAGGAAAACAAAAGAGATATCCCAATTATTTACAGCCTGGGTGGCTGGTTCGATGCAGTATGCTCGCAGACCTCATGCTGTTTGCTTGTATACTTGCAGCAGGAGGGGTAAGACCTTCCTCTCCCAGCTGTGCATGTGCTCACAAGGAGGCATGGAGATGCTCAGATAGCAGTCACATACCATATTTCACTCCTCTTGGTCACCTCACTCTGATCATCAGCACCAGATAAAGAAAGTCTGGTATTTCCAGTTTGTAATAAACACAATAACCACTGCTACTCTTCCTTCTCCATTCACTGCATATAATACTTTTTAGCTTTTTATCATCTTTCCCTGAAATGTGATAACACTATCAAATTATTCTTTGCCCCTCCCTACTCTTAGGATTTGGCATGTTAATTTCATTTCCTCAGGGGGGAGAGAGTCAAAAAAGAGCAGAAACTTCTAAAAACCAGTTTTTGTAATGCCAGTCCCAGCAACTCCACAGAAGCATTCCAGGAACACTCCCATGCAGAATGCTGTTGCTGAGTTATCCAAAGAGATGTAGCTTCAGTTTTGGGTTAGAAAGTGTAATTTCCAGAAAAAGTAATCAGTGCCAGGTGTGACTGACTTATCAAGAACATAAAAGGCTCCAGAACCACAGAGTACTGTGCACTTCATGCAGAAGTCTCTCGTTAACATAATGGAGCATTAGAATAAAAAACGGTTTTAAACTGTAACTTATCTATACCAAAAGCCAGGGACTAAAGTGTTGATAGGGACATTAAATTGATTCCCTAAGCTATTTTCACAGAATCACAAAGGTTAGAAGAGACCTCCAAGATCATCAGGTCCAACCATAACTATAACAAGCATACCACTAAACCATGTCCCTAAGCACCACATCCAAATGTTTCTTAAACACCTCCAGGGACAGTGACTCCACCCCCTCCCTGGGCAGCCTATTCCAAGACTTTACAACCCTTTCAGTAAAGGAATTTCTCCCTTATATCTAATCTAAACCTCCCCTGCTTCAGCTTGAAGCCATTTCCTCTCATCCTCTCACTGCTAACCCTAGAGAAGAGGTCTACCCCCAATCTCACTACAACCTCCTTTCAGGTAGTAGAAACTCACTACAACCTCCTTTCAGGTAGTTGTTCAGAGCAAATCACTGCTAACCCTAGAGAAGAGGTCTACCCCCAATCCCACTACAACCTCCTTTCAGGTAGTTGTTGAGAGCAAATTTGTAACTCCTCCAAAACTTGCCCTACAGCTTACACAAACAATGGCACCAATACAGCCTCCTTAAGGCAAAAGTCACACTCCAGTGACATATTTCATGTAATTTTCTTTATATCAGGACAGTCACAGCCTCCCACTACTTATTTTTGTGCAACAATTGACCTTAGTAACAAACAGATTCCTCTAATTTCTCTCAACTACTTAAATGCCCTACCAATAGTACTGCTAATGACTTCCAGGATCATCATCTTACAGTAGCCAAGATCATTTTGAGTACATCACCTCTTCTAGAGCCTAAACAACCTCTTCTAGAGGAAGAGCTGTTTATAATACTGGCAACTGTCAAGTAAAGGCAAAGACCTTACTAAAGTAGAACAGAACAAATCTAAAACTAATCTGACACAATGCACCCACCACAAGAACAGCTTCCTCATTCTCCATGTTCTTTAGCTGCCTTTCCAAGGGGAAATAAAAATGACCACAATCCAAACTACGCTACCTACAACATAACAGAATTGCCTGGGATCTTTTGTTACCACCTCAGTGTTTGCCATGGAAATTCAACATCATCACACTCTTTACTCTCCAACAACTGAACAATTTAAAACCAGACATCACCACTGTTTAGCTTATAGCTAAGATTCTTCACCCTGTAGAACCCATGGAGAGTCCAATATAACAGTTTCAGCACTGCAGTCTGGCTGGTTTTGTCCACTTGCCACTACCTTCTCCTGTCTTTCAGTCCCATAGAGAGGAAGAGGATAAAGTGCATCACTTTGTTGTTTCTAGAAGCTATTACTTAAGCTGAAATTGAACCTCTGACCATCCTGGGGCAAAACTATGACACAGTTAATAGATTTAAAGGTGGGGGGGGGAGGGTGATGGGAGGTGGTGGTGTAAAGCAACTGTACAGTAAAGCAACTGGGCCAGACAAGCATCCTACCACAGTAAAGCAACTGGGCCATTCTGATCACTGCTTACAGTAGCAACTCTCCAGAAGTTTAAAAAGTAAAATGCTTAATAACCTCATTTTAGGATTCAATTTATGGTGTCATTTTTGACCTGCATATCTTAGCAAGCTCCACAACAGGTTTATTATGGTACTAAGAGTTCAAAATAAATAAGTAAGCACTGTTGAAACAACTCTTCCTTGAAATTCATTAAAAGAAGAACCTAAAAGACATGCTGAAATTATGTGCTGATATTTCAAGACAAACTTCACACAGTTGCTCTCTGCTTACAGCCTGCAGAACTAAGACTGCAGTTTTCATTGCTGTGTAGTCCTTCCTCTGATAGTCTTGTAAAACACTAATGAAAGCACCCAAAACCCATCCAAAAGCTCTACATAAAGGGCAGAAAAATATTCTGGCCTATAGAATTTAAACAAAGTTTCAACCATACCAAATCCTGCCTCTCAGAGTACATCATTCCAACAGAGAACTGCCCTAAGTGCTAGTAGCAAGAGGGACACAGTACAGGCAGGTGGAGCACTTTGCTCAAACAAGATCTAAACCACCTTTTTGTTGTACTGCCTGCTGCAGGCTGTATGCCTTCATAACTAGGGGAAAGCCCCATTCCAGTAAAGGGAAATAAAAGTAAAGAGGACAATCTGAAAGTGTATTCTAGATGACTACAGAGGAATCATCTCCACATTTCTTCCTAGCTTCAATTAGTTATCCAAGCTACAGGCTACAATATGCTGGCGTGGCCTTAAAGTAAGCAAAATCTCAGGCTGGATTGAAGCTGCTATTTTCTAAGTCTTACTCAAGGAAAAATAATATGCTTGAATCAACTGTAAAGTTTTCCTACAGATTGTCTCAAGACAGCTGTATTTTATATGCTGGAAAAGTAAACATGACTAATCACACTATACAGCACTCAGCTGTGTTGACACCAATAGAAATAGCAGACTGTTGGATGCCTCCCACCCCCCCAACATACCAACACATGGCATCAAAGGCTTACAGATTGAAAAGTAGGAACATGAAATGTCTTCATTTCACCTGCAGACCTTAGAGCACTTTGCAGAAATCAGAAAATTCAAACAGAATTTCCCAAATACACACATATCCCCATCACTGACCAGACATGTCAAAAGCAGCTATGTATCCTGCTTATTTTGTCCAGGTCACATTAACTATAAAGGGAAAAAAACCCAAACAAACACAAAACAAAAAAAACCCCAAACAAACCACAAGCCACCAGCCAAAAATAAACCAAACACACACACACCCTTTACTTTGTTAAATACTCTGTCATTTAGACTTCTATGTACCCATTCACAAATGCACACATTTTTGAACCATCTAGTCATACAGTATGAGTCACAAGTCAGGAGTCAAGAAACCCAAAATCTAATTTTCTGTTGGAAGAATTACCTGCAGCAGCATCTTGTTTGGACTTTCCCTAAACAAGATATTTATCTTCATTAGCTCTGACTCTGCTGCAGCTGGGACTACTACCTACAGAGCATAAAGCACTCCTCCTTACCTGTAATGATCTTTCACAGGTTTTTCAGGTGCTGACTATACTAACACCCACTCAATCTCAACCACATGCAAAAAAAAAATGGGGTCAGGAGGGAGGTGGAGACTGTGTGCAGATGAATGATCACACAAAATCTCAACTTACCCTTATCCTCCAGTATTGTCTTACACACACACACACACACACACACGGCATTTAATACTGTTATCTGTTTTAAATTATAGGAAGCTTATCTAAAGAAGAACAACTTTAAAATGAAAATAGTTAATATTTGGTTCAGGTAAAGTTCAGTCTAAACCAAGTATTTTTATTACACCAAGTTAAACATCAACATTAAACACTAGCATGCTTTCAGAGCCCTTCAAAACAGTAGAAGGAAAATGTTCTTTTTCCTCAAATCAAGTTTTCTGAAACAATACAATGCTGATACTCAGTTAAACCTCTTGGCTCCCAGACTTGTATCTTAACACTACAGAGAAACTTGTTAACTTCAGAAGTTAGAAACTTGAGAAATTCTGCTTCAAGTGATCATTCACATTCACATAGAGTGGTTCATACTTTCAGTTCCCATAAACTACTGAAAGCTGTATGAAATATTCTACCCATAGGAACAGTGAATCTTAGGTATATTAAGTCTTTGAGAAAAGAGAAAGTGAACTACAATCTATTTAAGAGGTGCTAAGATTTGACCAAATTAACAGAACAGAATGTAAACTTCTCTCAAGTACCCTCTGATGTTTTGTTAAACATCTGTTTTTCCTACTTCACTTCCTGTTCTCTTTCTCACCCTCCCCCACCAGACAGGAAATTGTCTTGACAACAAATGAATCAGCTAGAACTGGAGCTAAGCAGCCATCAGCTGATTCTTCATTGTTTACAGTCAGACACTTCAAAAAGCCTTGCTATTGCTTTCTTCTCAAGTGCCCATAGTTATTCTAACTTCATTTCCCTAAAACAGACGTTTAAACACCCAGAAGCTGCCGGTTGAAGAACTAAGCAATGATTTTCATCTCTAGATGGAAAAAAACCAAAAATCAAACCAAGAAACTTTCCTCCAAGTAACTGAAATCATAACATATTGTAACTGTCACGTCACAGGATCTAACAACCTTTTTTTTTTTTTCTTTTTCTAGGTTCATCTTCTACAAAAAGCCAGCCAAAGTAAAAAAGCTCTAAATCAAATCCCAACCAGCGGTACAAATGCATTTGCTCTTTAGAAGCCATCTGGAAAAGCAACAGTATTGTTCATGGTCTATAGCAGCCTCTATATTCTTGTAATGTGCTATTCCAATGCCAACTCCACTTTAGTATTACTGCATTTCTAAACTACTCTTCCCTTAAGAGCACGACTCCCATAAACATGGGGATTGGGACAAGTGTTTCAAGTTTGGAATCAGTGCTCCACATAGGCAGTTTCTACAGAAACTGACCTATTTTAGAACTGGTACAGGAATTATATTTTATCAGTCAGGTATGTTTAACAAAGTTTAAACATTCACTACACCAAATACTAGCCTCAATGCTTTTGGGCTTCATAGGTCCCGCTCTAAAGAAGAATAAAGAGTCCAGATTAGTGTGACGTTTGAGACAGCATGCAAGCCCCTTAAACAAAACAGAAAAGAACAACTATGGACAACCAAGTGCATAGGAAAGGATGACACCACTACAATTAGTCCAACTACACAGCTCTGAAAGAGTTCAAGTGTGCCTCTTACCACAATTGCATGCGGAGAATGCACTAAGGCCTTAAGTTCATTCAGGTCGTTCTCAGCCTGCAGAAACCGGCATAAGAAAACAAACAAACAAAAACAAAGAAGTATATAAGGAGGCTGGATTTTGAATTCTCTCACAGATACTATAAATTTCAACAGTGGTTAATACAGTCCTATAAGCCCTACGTTACCTTATCCCATTCTCCTTCCATGACATGATTGCGGAATTTGGTAGCAGAAGGATGTTCTAAACGACATCCTGACTCTTGCATGAGAAGATCAACAGTCTGGCTGCAGGAGAGATACAGTGTAAAAAACCCGACCAGTTTCACCCTCGCAAATACACCGCCTGCTACGAGAACAGTTAACCATATTTAAAAGGAACTTCATCAATAGTGAAAATACTATGACCAGATTCAGATGCCTCACTTGCCTGAGACATGTAAACAGCTAGCTAAGGCCAAAGCAAGTTGTCAATGAGCTCAGAAGCGTTGCTGAAGTACCATAAAGTCTGTGACTTACCAGCCACTACCAACAGCCATCCCTGCACAGAAGATAAACTGCATGAAGCTGTTAGCTACTGGCTACTGTTCCCTGCACCCTCCCTCCCTCCCTCCCCCCCATAAAAGAACATGGAGAGCTACTACATCTGCAACAGGCCTAACTACTTCATCGGGTATTAAAAGACTGGCTCCTTAAAATAAAAGAAAACTTATGAACTTGTAGCCCTCCCACTTTTACACTAAAAATAGCTTATTTACTGTGGTGTTGTCTATGAACAGTCACTGCTGCTGTAAACTTGCCTCGTGTCAGAGGCAACTTATTTTCTGTACTCAGTTCTTTATAACTGACCCATTCCACAGTCTTTTGAAGACTTCTTTTGTGGTAGCTACATGAAGACTTGATAGGACTTCTCTAGCTTCCTTCTAAAAGGATGACATATTGGCTTTAGCTTTATTCACAAAGTGAGCTTTGTGATTAAATCCTCCAAGTTGCCATACTCCACTGGAAAATTACTTTCCCTTTTCGGATTTGAAGGGCCAACAAAATCTTATCTCTAGACGTGAAATGAGTATAATTGAAAACGTGCGTCCAGCACAAATCTGCAGAGGCCTTCACCATTTACAGTGATGAAGGTTTCCAGAGTAAAACCAAACAGCCTATTTAAGTGGCAGTTTAGTTTGTGCTCCCTTTCTTCAAGCTGACAAGCCAAATCCTGGAGCTCATCTGCAAAAAGCCACTCCCCCACACCCAGCTGCAGGCTGCATTATGTTTACCAGATAACTTCTCCCCCACTAACACATTTGTATTGATCTACCCTTATCGGTGTGCAACTCGACTTCCATACTGCCATCCCTGGTAGAGGAAGCTCGCAGCCTGTCCCTTGGCAGACACTGAGCTGACTGACACAGGCTTAGAAAACATATCACCGGCTCCATTTTTTTTTTTTTTTTGCGAGCAGGCCTGCCCCACTGCTCTGCCTCTCACTCGGACACTGGTCTCTCCCCGTTGGGGACTACCAGGCTACTACAGGGCAATTTTTGCCACCTTTCCATCCCCCACTTCCCTCCGGGGGTCTCTTCCTCTCCCCTTCACCCCACCTCCCCATTTCGGGCTGCCCATCCTCCGCGGAGACCCCCGGCCTCCTGCGACCCCGCTCCGGACCCTGTCACCCCCTCCCCGTTGGCGAGGAGGAGGACAGCGGGGCGTGTGTGCGGGGACTTCCCCGACCCCAGAGAGACCCTTCGGTCAGGGCACCCCGCCCGGCGCGGGGAGGGAAGGAGCTCCCCCGCGGCTGCACCCCCCCCGCCCTTCGCGGCCTCTCCGTCTCCGCGGCCACTTACTTGAGGCCCAAGCCGTGGAGGTGCTGCCCGATCAGCCGAATCACGTCCTCGTCGGACTGCGAGAGCCGCTTCTTCTTCTTCAGGGAGCTACCGCTGCCGCCACCCCCCAGCTCCGCGGCGGCCGGGCCGGGGCCCCCGGCAGCGGGCACCCCGTTGTTGACGCTGAGGCCGCCGGGGCTGCCGCCACCGCTGTTGGCCGAGGGCAGCAGCCCGTTGGCGTGGGCCAGCTGGTCGCCGGCGGCCGTGCCCGCTGAGGCCTCGCCGTTCTGGGCGCCCAGGCAACCCAGCTCCGGGCCTGCCGGCCCCTGCGGCGGCTGCTGCTGCTGCTGGCCCCCTCCTGCCCCGTTGGCCTGCATGGCGTTACCGACGCCGCTGCTGCTACTGCCTCTGAGCGGGGCGGCGGCGGGGGCGAGGCCGGCGGGGAGCGAGGGGGACTGGGACGAAGTGAGGCCTGCTCTGCCCGCGGAAGCCCCGGGCTCTCCTGCTCCCTCCACCGCCGCCGCCGGGGAGGCCCGGGCTTTCTTCCGCGGGGGCGGGGAGGCTCCGCCGGTGTCCGAGTCGGAGGAGGAGGAAGCGGAGGCCAGAGTTTCCTCGCCGAGAGCGGCCGTGGTGGGAAGCCGGGGGG
>VWZX01001803.1:568862-612985 GCA_013399015.1 Galbula dea | reverse complement strand
GGGGGGCGGCGGGGGTGAGGGGAGGCGGAGCGGGGCCCTATGCCCCCCGGAGGTCCCGGAGGCAGCGCCGCCGCCCGCTCGGGGCTCCTTCTGGCGATGGCGGCCGCCGCTGCCCTGAGCCCCCGCCCGGCAGCCCCAGGCGCCCAGCCCGCTCCGCTCGCTCCCCGCTGGGTTTGTCTCCTCTCAGCCCAGCTGCAGCCTAATGGAGTCCGGGCCGGGACGTCACAGGAAATTCCTATACTGCCCCCTACACACACTTCCGCCGCCTGGGGCTGGGGGTGGGGTATGGGCCCTATAGATGCCGGGGGGTGGCAGTGGGGCAGGGTCCAGGCTCGCCGTCGATGCTCCACTGAGGCTTCCTGCGTCGCCGCTGGCCGCTCCGCGCACGCCTGGCCTCCGGGGCAGGGGTCATAGAATCATAGAATCATAGAATGGACCAGATTGGAAGGGACCTTAAAGATCATCTAGTTCCAACCCCTCTGCCAGGGGCAGGGACGCCACACGCACTAGACCAGGTTGCCCAGGGCCACATCAAGCCTGGCCTTAAACACTGCCAGGGATGGGGCCTCCACAGCCTCTCTGGGCAACCTGTTCCAGTGCCTCACCACCCTTTGGGTAAAGAACCGCCTTCTAATCTCTAGCCTAAATTTCCCCTTTTTCAACTTATATCCATTCCCCCTTGTCCTGTTGTAATCCGACCAGGTGAAAAGTCTCTCCCCCTTCTACTTTATAATCCCCTTTCAGGTACTGAAAGGCCACTATAAGGTCCCCTATAAGCCTTCTCTTTTCCAGGCTGAACAATCCCAACTGTTTCAGCCTTTCCTCGTAGGGGAGGTGCTCCAGTCCTTTGATCATCTTTGTGGCCCTCCTCTGGACCTGCTCCAAGAGGTCCACATCCCTTTTATGCTGAGGAGCCCTGAACCAGACACAGTACTCCAGATGGGGCCTTACGAGGGCAGAAGAGAGAGGCAGAATCACCTCCTCAGACCTGCTGGTCATGCCTCTCCTGATGCAGCCCAGGACACAGTTAGCCTTCTGAGCTGCAAGTACACATTGCCGGCTCATGTCCAGCTTTTCGTCTATCATGACCCCCAAGTCCTTCTCTGCATGGCTGTTCTCAACGAGTTCCTCTCCCAGTCTATACTCATATCTTGCGTTGCCCCTACCCAGATGCAGGACCTTACACTTGGACTTGTTGAACTTCATCTGATTCTCACAGGCCCACCTTTTGAGTTTGCCCAGGTCCCTCTGGATGACATTCCTCCCTTCTGGCATGTCAACCACACCACTCAGCTTGGTGTTGTCTGTGAACTTGCTGAGGGTGCACTCAATACCTCTGTCCAAGTCATTAATAAAGACATTGAAGAGCAGCGGTCCCAAGACAGAACCCTGAGGGACACCACTTGGCACCAGTCTCCACCTAGACAAGGAGCCACTGACCACAACTCTCTGACTGCATCCATCCAGCCAATTTCTTATCAATTGGATGGTCCACCCACCAAATCCATATCTCTTCAATTTTGAGATAAGGATGTCATGCAGAACTGTATCAAAGGCTTTATAAAAGTCCAGGCAGATGACATCAGTCAGTCTTCCTTCATCAACCGTTGCAGTCACTCCATCATAGAAGTCTATCAGGTTGGTCAGGCACGACTTGCCCTTAGTGAATGCATGTTGGCTTCTTCGAATCACCTCTTTGTCTTGCATGTGCCTTACCATCACTTCCATGACAATGTGCTCCGTGATCTGCTGACGCCTGTGGGGGCTGTAGGTGTCCTGCCTGCCCGGGGCTCCTGTGCACGTGCCAGGCACATGCCCACCCCTGCCAGGCCTGGGCAAGAGCTCAATGGCCGAGACGTGCGAAGGCGCCTGGTGGGTGCGCAGGACCTGCAGTGAGCACCTAGCACCCAGACACATCTCGGTGGGACTGGCCATCCCCCTCGTGTGGTTGAGGTGGCTAGGCTGAGGAGGGTTATGGGGATTTACTCATTTTTTAAATTATTATTATTATTATTAAATAAAAAAGGAGAAATGCTCAATGAAGTCACATCCTGTCCTTGTCCAGGTTGGTTACTGGAAGGGTTTGGACCCACTGCTGGTCTTGTCTTTTGTAGGTGCTATGTGCATAGGCATAGAAGTGGAGAGAAAGTGGTGTTCTTACTGTAGAACTTCCAGGAATGTTGAGAGTTGGGGCACATCTGTCAGGACAGGCTCCCAGAAGACAATGGGTGTTGTAGGGGTCCCAATCTCTGCCCTGAGGTCTCTCCCTGCTGTCCCTTCTTGTGCAGAAAGGGAGATTAAAATCCTTAGCCAAGTATCTGGTCAAAAGTCATGAGATGAGTGAAATCCTGGTCTTTAAAAATAGTGTCTTGAAATAATATGTTCTTTGTTATTTGGTTTACAGCCTAGAATTTTCATCTTTGGTATTCTCAACCTTTTTTCCAAAACCCAATGGGAAGTAATAAAACTTCCCCTCCTCCCCCTTATTGGAAGCTGAGATTAACAACTAATCATCTTCCCCTTCAGAAGCTGAGGTTTTAGGAGCTTCTGAAGCTCTTAACTGAATGTTTCCTGTGTTACTTTAAAATGGTAAGGTTGGGCAATAGTGCCTTCTTTCAAGTGAACTTTGAAGCAGTCTGTCTGAGGGAAGCCATGGGCCCAAGACCAGTGGAGAAGTCTGTGAGGAGACAAAATCTGTAAAAGGAATGAAACCAGAGGAGGAGAGGAGACAAGACTGCATGGAGACCTGGCCAGTTGAAGTAGGTACTGTACCTTGGCCATGTTTAGAGGCATCAGAGCTATTTGATAACTCTTAGACCAGAGGGAGAGGTTGGAAAGAGATTTGTCACTGAATGTTGCCCAGATGTTAAATTCGACATTGTTCTTCCAGAAAGATGAGCGTGTTGGTTTTGTGTTCCTTAGCTCACCAGCTCAAGCTCCCTCTAGCTGGAGAACACAATGCTTGTGTTTTAACCACTTCACCACTGCCCTATCTCCTGCCATCTCCATTTCTTTGTCTTTTCAGCATTCTTGAGTTCTTTCTAGGTCCTCTCCCTCCCCAAGTGCCATCACTGAATCTGAAATTCAAAGATTTGTGTAAAGATGACAGGAACAGTATGGAGAACAGCATAGATCCTCTGAAGGCTAAAGACTGAGTTTAAGGAAGGTGAAGTTGCCCATTGTTCTTTCCTGCCCTGTGCTTTGGTATTCACAGAATCACAGAATATTAGGAGTTGGAAGGGACCTTGAAAGATATCTGGTCCAACCCTCCTGCTAGAGCAGGATTCCCTAGACCAGGTCAGGGTGAGAGTAAAAATCCTTTCCCACCATATCAGTTTGTGCCACTGTCCCCTCAGTTGTTTGCCCTGCTGTGCTGCTGCCACATGCCTGGAGAGCCTGGTATTCCCTAGTCAGTCACTGCTTTTGTTATCTGCATGTAGCCTGCTGTTCCCACACTACAACTTCTGTTTTCATGACTCTGTGAAGAGTATGTCTGTGATGAAAGAAATGCAGAATCCCTTTCCTGTAGCTGGATGATATCATACAAGCAAGTGATGCCCATTGGTGGTAGAGAAAGGTGCCACAGGGTCACAGTGTCCCCCATTCATTTTAAGGACTAATAGTTGTGTTTGGAGTTGGAAAGAACTTAGAAGACAACCTCTAAGAGGTACCTTTTAAACCTTTTAAAGAAGTACATTACTGCATAAATTGCAGTGAAAGTACTTGCCCTCACCCCTCATCTTCTTCCTTAGGTGAGGAGGAGATGTCCCAGCAGAAACACAAGGAGATGGAGGAAGAAGCTTGGTATCCCTGGGGTGGTACAGGCCCCAGGCTCCTGTGCCAGGGTGAGATGGGTTGAAAAGTATGAATATTTTTCAGGATCTCATCTAATATGAAGGTGTAGAAAGGGAACAATTCATAGCCCTGGGTATGAAAAGCAGCTTCAGCCAGATCCTAGCCTTGCTCCTTTCCTTCTTTGTCACCTGTGGCTTTCCTAGTCATAGAGAAGGTTTTTCCTTCACCTAGGCTTTTCCTAGTCACCAGGAGGGGGTCTTGAGAGACTGGTCTGTGGCTAGCAGACCTTCCTGCCTAAGCTGCAGCAAGGAAAAAGAAAATTGGGAAAGGGGCAGTGGCACCATCCTTTGTCAGTCTTTCATCAGCTAGGCCCTAATTTGGATCCTAATTCTATTCCACATCCTTGTGAGAGAAAGCAGAGTTAATGACCATCCAAATGGCATGCAGCTTTTTGAGCCATTGGACAAATCAACTGGTAAATACAAAACACATCTCACTTGTGACAAGGGATTTTATTCTAATGGCAAAAGTATGCATTTGTCATATGCAGACATCTTCAAAGTTTCCCAGAAGTAGAGAATAAATGCAACAGCTCAGCAATAAAAATTGACAAACTTAGAAACACCCAAAAGAGGAATTTTGAAGACAGATTTTGGCAACCTTAAGTGCAGTTGTCAACATATCAGCCATGTTACTGAGGTAAAGAGGCAATACATAACTATGCAGAATGTGTACAATTCTGGCTATATTGTAATTCAAACAACTCCCTGATTTATAGACCCATATCTGTAATAGAAAAATGTTGCAGAAACACTTCTTAAACTTGTGAAAGTTTAGGAGACCAAATAGACCAATCACTCCATGTCCAAAACAACCAATGAAATGGCCAAATGTTCCATATGTTGAACAAGTGGTGTCTTTCTGGGTCAGAGAACTGTCTTGGGACATTCTAAACTAAATATATATGCTCAAAAAAGCAAGAAACACTTCAATGTTTCAGCTGACTAGAACTAATAAAACTGTAGCTAATCTCTCTCTCTTTTTTTTCTGCCTCCATTTGAATATGGAGGAGGATGGGGCAGAAAGTCCAGACCTGCATAATAAGAAGGAACTCTTTCACTAAGGGGCTGGGGCTTTTGCTGATAACCATGTGAGTCTGCTTCAGCAAGACTGAAATACTAGAGGATATTAGAGAAAATCCTGGAGAGATAGATTAGTGATCAGAACTGCATGTTAAATGTAATGAATTGTTCGCTTCCCTCCTGTCAGGTGTACATGTGTGTACTTTTCCTTCTGCACCAAATTTCAGGTTACTGGAAACAAACCAACCAACAACAAGGAACAAAAGAAAAAGTAATAATTTACAACAATGGCATTTTCTGCAGTATCAGCTAAATAAATGCTTGAACAGACACCTGCATATTCTTGTAACTTTCCAAAGATGAGATGTGGATGAAAAAGTACTCCTTTCCTTGGGTAGCATTTCTAGAAAGCTTTCCACAGATAAGTGATTTGTAAGCAGATTACACTGGGCTGTGATTCTATCACTTCATACAGAGCATGGTTGGTATTTTAGTAAAGGAATGGAGTATGGAAAGCCAAGTCTTGGTTGGAGCTTCACCTGAAAGAGAATCTGAAGGGCAACAAAAAGGGCTTCTACAGGTACATAGTCAGCAAAGGAAGACAAGGGAAAATATGGGCCTGCTGCAGAACTGAGTGATTGATGTGGTGATAAAGGCTGAGATACTCAAGGCCTCCTTTACCTTAGCCTTTACTCCCAAGCATCTATGGCTGGTAGCAGAGTTTGCAGGAGAGGGAAGCTACTCACAGTAAAGTAGGATCAAGTTAAAGTCCACTGAATGGTTGTATACAAGTCCTCTGGGCCATACAGTGTCCATTGGAGGGTGTTGGCCAGTGTACCCTGTATTCACTCCCTATGGCATTTGAAAGGCTGTGGCATTTAGAAGACTGCTGGTGGCTGAAAAAGGTCAAATGTTATGCCTTTAAGTTATGTCTGACCCAACATCTAACTTTGGGCTTAATGAGCCAGGGGAAAGCAGAGTATGCTGTTTAAGGTTACCTTTACTAGGGCTTTTGATAGGGTCTTCCTCACTAACCTTATAACTGGGATGGGATGGGTGGGAAGGTTATGTGGGTGAAAAACTGGCTGTGCCACCAGGCTTGAAGGGTAGCACTTCATGGGGTTGAAGTCTGGGTGACACTCAGAGGGATCAAGGATTGATACTAGAGCAGGTCCTCTTTGATATGTTTATCAGTGACTCAGAGAGAGGGACAAAATGCACTCTCAGCAGCTTTTCAGCTGATCTCCACACCAGGCTGGGGAGATTGCCATGCTGGAGGCCACAGCTGCAATTCAGAATAGCCTTGGCAAGCTGCAGGAATGGGCCAATGAGAACCTTGTGATGGTCAACAGAGACAAGTGCAAAGTCCTGAACGTAGGAGAGGTTATCCTCATACAACACTACAGGCTGAGAGCCAACTGGCATGGGAGTAGACCTGGCCATTCTTGTGGCCAGAAGAAGTTCATCATGGGAGTTCATCACCAACAGGGCTGCATTATTGATGTATGCAGCATGTATGTGCTGTCAGTGCTGCACATTGGATAGCCACTGTCCAGTTTTGGGCCCTCCAGCAATAACCAGTTCAGCAGAGGCTGCTAAGGTGTTATGTGCTGGAGCACGTGGTGTATGAAGAGAAGCTGAGGAAGTGGGTTTGGCTAAACAAGAATGTAATTATGGTGCTCATCTTCCTGAGGGGGAGTTATAGAGAAGATGGCACAAGGCTTCCCTCCAAGATGTGCACCAACAGGACAAGAGACAAAGTGAGAAGTTGCACCCAGAGAAATTCCAACTGTGTTTATGAAAACAAAATTTGAAAGTGAGAATGCTCAAGTACTGGAACATGTCCCCAGAGTGATTGTGGGGTTTTCCATACAAGGAGATACAACTAGGCTGGACAATGAAACCTGGTTTAGCTTTGAAGATAGCCCTGTTTGGAGTAGGAGGTTCAACCAGTGACCTGCAAAGGATATTGTCTGACTTTAATTTTGCTGTGATTATAAATACACTTCCTAGAAGAATCCCTGTGGCAGGTTGAGAACAACATCAGTGACTCAATAATTGTTATGTCTCAGGTGTTACTGATACTACATCCCAAAGCTTCAGAACAGACATCATGTTGGCCTTCTAGATGAGCTCCTGTGGCAAGGATAAGGGCATTAATGCTATTGTTCTAACCTAACTAAATATTAGCTAATCACACCAAGTTTGTATACATACACTGATGTTGACCTTTGCACTCTCCTGGGCAACCACATCATGATGTAATAACAAAAATAAATGTCAGAAAGTGCTGAGAATCCCATGTGATATGGAATGTGCCATTTAATACAGGGTGTATAATTTTATTGCATGGTCAATAAAACTTCTCCTAGGAACAGCATACCTGGCATCCCTCTATTTCCATAGCCATAGGTGTCTTTCTGGGCAGCACAGGATGCTGTGTATTAGGAGAAGTCAGACTTCTCTGGATGGGCAGATAAAACATGGATGTGCAAGAGGTCTGATGACAGGCTGGTCCTTACTGCACAGCTTTTCTGTGTGTGTACAGGAAGACAATATTGCATGTGCTGTGAATCTGACATGTCAGACTTGCTTTGCATGCGTGGTTTATCTCCCTGGGGACTGCAGAGCAGCCTGCAAACTCTGGCTGTGTAAACTGTGGTGTATCAGTCATTTTCAGATGTATTAGGAAGTTGTGTGTAGCCAGGATTTGGAAAGATGGTAGTCTGCCGTGTCAGTGTTTCAAAGAGATGTTTCCACACTTGCAACAGACAGAATAACAGTGTACTTGGATTTGTCAAGGGTTAGGGCTGGGCCAGTCACTAGACAAATGACAGACACTCACTCTCTATTAACTCCTCTTCCTTCCCAAAGGGAAGAGAAAAGGACTAAGGGAGAGAGACTTATGAATTGGAAAACTAAAACAGCTTTAATGAAAATAATAGCAATAGCATGAAACTTATTAAAATGTATATAAAACCAGTATTGAACCCAACCACCTTGATGGCAATTAGCCACAGTCACCACTGATCTTGTGGGCAGGGGCTGGAGAAGTCCCAGAACAGACTCACCAGCAGATGGAAACTGGATTCAGGAGCTGGATTCTGGAACTGGATTCAGGAACACACAGATCTGGATCCAAGGCAGAACAAAGTCCTCCTTGAACTCTGGCCATTGAAGAAAAGAGTTTGAGCCTCATGATTTCTCAGCTTTATATCCCATATGATGTATATAGAATGGAATATCTTGTTGATCAGTTTAGGGTCACCTGTCCTGTCCACTCCTCCCTGCAGGCACGGCCTTTACTCTGCACCCCACAACTTGAAAACACAAGATTTAGCAGTGACTTTGGTCTGCATACCAATCCTTGGTACTAACTCTAAACATCAGACATTATCACTACTAGAAGCAGACACTGTCTGTGAAAATACTCTGTTAACTTCAGAAAGTGCAGTCACTCAGAAGAGACTGAGCTGAAAGTAATACCACTAAATAGAATTAGTTCTGTTCTACCTCACACTAGAACAGACATTTTTTTCCCCACATTTCACTCTAGCACTTACTAAATCTGCTTCTGACCATTGTGTGCAGCAGGAGTTGGCAGGTATTTCATAGGAAAGACTAGCACTGATTTTGTCCCATGGGGCTTTCCAAGCTTGTTGTTCAAAGTACCTCTTGTAGTCTGTTCTTTAATATTAGTGTGTTGATTTCCAGGTCTCAGCTGAGGTTTTGGTGGTTTTGTGAGATTAGATTTATCCTTCTATTGTTGCAGTTACTTTACTTTTCCTACTGGAGGACTACTCCCCTGCCTTTTACTTCTTGCTGGCTCCCAAGGCAGCTGTTATTTCAGGCTTGTTAATAGTGTCTGCCAACTCCCACATAGGTCCTAGAGCCTAACCCTGAGTGGGGTAACACACCACTTTCTACTGCCTACCCATCGAATTAGGCCCTGCCTCTCCCAGAGTGACAAGTACACTAGTCCTTTCTGTTTTCTCTAGAGGGTTGTATTACAAGGAACTCTTACTCCTGGAACTAAACAGTCAAGACTGGGCATGCAGACTCTGGTATCTCATATCCACTCTGGAATGGGCAGAGAAAGGAAATTATTACGTAATCCCCAGCAGATTACATCTTAACATTAAGCTTGTGAATAGCTCCTTGGAGCCCTGGGATTACAGAGTAATTTCCCCCCCACTTCTTAATCAGGAATATGTGGTTTTCTGAAGTCCATGTTTAAAAACAGTGACCAACCAGAACGCCCTTGCTCGCCTGGGATGAGGCATTAAAGGTTAGTGTGACCAGAATGTAACTGCACTGCTGTTGAAATGCCCCATATTTTAAGGTGAATCACTACAGATTAGTTGCAACTGTATCTTTGCATAAACACAACTTTCTCCACCATTGTTGGTGCCTAGCATTCACATCAGAAATAAAGAGCCACAAAATTAGAGAAAAGATTTGTTCACTGCTTCACCTATTTTGTAACTGTTATCCAGTGCATCAGCTCTGGCACTGCCTGTCATGCTTCAGAACTGAAAGTTTCAAATAGCTGCTGTTAACAGCACAAGACACCACTAATAACCCAGTACAAAAATATTTCTGCTGCATGCTTGGAAGAGTCTTGTTCCAGAACCATACTGGCCTGAGATGCAGAAACAGGAAAGGGAGTCATGGCACAATAGCATTGCACACTATTCAAAGCTCAAGCTCCCAGGATGCTCATGCAAGACAGAAGTTCCTTCTGTAGCTAGCAGCAAGCAGTAAGATGTTAAACTCATGTGATCTGATGACCTTTAAACATTGTGTTATGATTTCCAGAGGAGCTTGCTCATATCTTTTTCCAAAGACTCCTAGTATCTTATAGCTATTTTTTTTCCTCTTTGACTAATGTATTTGGGTACTGAACACTTTGGTACTAAACCAGCATAATTTCTCAAATTGTAATGTTCCTCACATTTTCTAAAATACTTGTTTCCTTGAAGATACCCCCTGTGGCACAGGAGCAGACCCTTGTTTGAAGTAACTAATACACCCTATTTGAATCTTTGCCTCACAAATGCTGTAGCAATTTCATATACATGCAGGTTACGTCTTTATGTTTCTGCGGATTGCCTCTTAAAGAAGAGTGCCACGAGGCTATCTGAAGCATGGTGTGGAGGGTAGGCTTTGCTGGCATTCATTTGGCTGCATTACTTCTTACCAGTTTGACTAATGGAAAGGACAGCCTACATATTGTCACAGAATCACAGAATCACAGAATCATTAGGGTTGGAAAGGACCCTCAAGATCAGCTAGTCCAACCGATAGCCCTACACTACTCTTACCCCTAAATCATCCCCTGAAGAAACACATCTATCCTCTTCTTAAAAACCTTCAGGGATGGCGACTCCACCACCTCCCTGGGCAGCCTATTCCAATATCTCACCACTCTTTCNCTGGTCACACTATTCCTGATACAAGCCAGGATGCCATTGGCCTTCTTAGCCACCTGGGCACACTGCTGGCTCATGTTCAGCCGGCTGTCAATCAGCACCCCCAGGTCCTTCTCTGCTGGGGAGCTCTCCAGCCACTCCTCCCCGTGCCTGTATCGCTGCTGGGGGTTGTTGTGACCAAAATGCAGGACTCTACATTTAGCCTTATTAAAACTCATCCCATTGTCCTCTGCCCATCCATCCAGCCTATCTAGGTCCCTCTGCAGAGCCTGCCTACCCTCAAGCAGATCGACACTCCCACCCAGCTTAGTGTCATCTGCAAACTTACTAAGGGTGCACTCTATCCCCTCATCCAAGTCATCAATAAAGATGTTGAACAGGAGAGGCCCCAGCACTGACCCCTGAGGGACACTGCTCGTGACTGGCTGCCAACTGGACTTGACTCCATTGAGCACAACCCTCTGGACTCGGCCATCCAATCAATTTTTTATCCAGCCAAGCGTGTGCTCATCCAAGCCACGAGCAGCCAGCTTCTCTAGGAGAATGCTGTGGGAAACTGTCATTCCTGTTGTTGTCCATCAGCACAAGATGATACAACATACTCAATTATGTCTGCAGGATTCTTGAATTAGTTCCTAGTTTTCTATAAATACTAACACTGGCTTTGTAATCATCTTCTGTTTAATGGCACTTCTTCAGAATGCCACATCTGAGAGAGGAGCATGTCCTGCTGGTTACACTGAGAGCTGGGAGGCATAGTGGGAAGGAGGAAGGGTAGCTTTGTAAAATTAGGATCAAAGGCTTGGTCTCTTAAGTATTTCAGTGCATGTGTAGACATAATCCTGTGGGTAGTACTGTTTGCCACATTTTCACAGTTGGAACCTGGTATTATGAATTATAACAAATCTGTCACCTCAAAGGAGCTAACTATATTACACACCATGGACACTCAGAACCTCACAATGAATTCTGAAATAATCTGAGTCTTTCTCTCCTAAAAACAGAAGCTCCAGCTCCTGAAGCTAAAAGAATCCCCATGTGTTGTTAGAACTGCCAAAGATGGGTAGTAACAAAGACACATGTGGAAAGCACAAATGCAAAGTAGGTATTTTGATAAATCTGCTTTGCTGTTCCTGTTGTTAACAGTGGTATCAGCAGGAAAACATTTGTAGAACTTAAGGTTTGAAAAACATAGTTCATGGTATTAATCTATCCCAACATTACACATCTCTAAGTAAAGCATTTAGCCCAAGCTATTTTTCTAGGCTTCCTCTGGAGAGGTGGAGGCACCTTCAAAGGTCATTCATCCCAGATACTTACCTTACTTATCACTTTCTGGTGTCTTTGTCCATTGACATTAAGGGGAACCTAGCTCAACTACATTACTAACTTGTAGGTGAGTAGAGTCAAAAGAGGTAAATTCTAGCCTAAATTCTACCACTGTAATGGCAGATTTGAAAATGCAAACAATGTCATCATGTCATCAAGATGCCAGTGTGTCAATGACAATCACAGCAAGTTATGACAGTTGAACACCTACACCCACATTACTGGGGAACCAACCTGTGGCTCCTGAATTGCATGCAGCTGAGAAGCCAAGTTGGAGCCATGCTGGCACATCACTTCTTGATGACCTGTCATCATCTATTTTTGAGGTCATGATTGTTCTTAATATTCAGCTGTGGAAGAATACTAGCCACAAGGAATGTTGAGGACATATTGATAGATCACCTGAAAAAGCAGCAGGTCTCTAAGGACATCCTCAGGAACAATCCTAGCATGGTCTCCAGGGACCTTTGAGGATAGAGACCTACTACCTCTTAATTTGAAGCTGCTCCCAGAGCTCACCATCCTCATAATTCTTCAGGATATATGTCTTGTGAGTGTTGGGCTTAGCTAGCCTCTAACATATGCAGTTCATTAGATAATAAAAGGTGGTTTTGTTGCTTTTAAACTCATTATAGAAAAATTATGATACTTGCACTGGAACAAAAAACAAGGTGAAAGCTTAATAACCTTTACTGATTAAGTGCAGTAAGCATTCTGAATATACAAAACTGCCAGCAGTTTCTCATTATTCCCACAATCTCTCTTCCTTGGTAAGAACAAGCAAAACTACAGGTATTCAATATCCTATCTTGGAAATAAGCTTTCTCAACAAAACTGTAAAATATGCCACTTTGTTCACTAAACCCATTCATATTTCATATCAATTTCTCAGTTTTATAAGGTCACTTGTGCCATGGCAGATTCTTGCAGTGCTTGCTTTGGCAATATTTTAGTAGCCTCATTCAACATTGAGAAGAGACTTAGGATTATCTACTTCACCATTACAAAGCCCTGATCATGCAGATGCCTTAAAATACCTGGCATCAACACATTATGGCTTGCTTGAAGTTTTGTGAGATATTTGATGCTACAACACCCTTAGTCTGTCTTCTACACAGAACTAATGTATTACAACTTGCTTTTGTAATTGATTAAATATTGATATTTTTGATCACAACTTTAGTTAACAATGTTAACAACATATGTTCCCACTATTATGTGAAAATAAGACTATGCTACTTTACATATGTCCTAAAGTTTGTCATAGGAATAACAATTTTAGCTATGTCTTTCAGCACCTTTAATGGTTTTTAACATCTTACCTATTACAGGTATACCTATAAACATGAATTTAAATTGTAAATAATTTAGTGTATGTAACAAACCCTATGGATATTTGCTTTGAATGGCTTCAGCTGAAGAGATTCTGAACAGAAATGAGGCAGATTCAAATTGTCAACAGAAATGTTTCCATGACTTTGCATTTGAAACAGGTCTTCTTGAAGAATAATGCATAGTTATTACAGCGTCACTCATTTTAGAAACAAAATGAAAATATGTAATTTTTGAATGAAGTTCTCTAGAAGGCTCAGCCTGCTGAAGTTTACATTGGGCCTTTGTAATCCTCAGGGAACAGCCATAGTCCATGTTTCAAAAGGAAGCCTTTTCAGGAACAACATGGGACCTGATGGGATACACCCATGGGTACTGAGAGAATTGGTGGACATGGTTGCTAAGCCACTCTCTGTTGTGTTTCAAAAGTCATGGCCATCTGGTGAAGTCCTCACTGAGTGGAAAAGGGGAAACATAAGCCCCATTTTTAAAAAGGGGAAGAAGGATGATCCAGGGAACTATAGGCCAGTCAGTCTCACCTCTGTGCCTGGTAAGATCATGGAGCAGATCCTCCTGGGGGAACTGCTGAGGCAGAAGAATAATGAAGAGGTCATTGGTTATAATCAACATGGCTTCACCAAGGGTAAATCGTGCCTGACAAATCTGGTGGCTTTCTATGAAGAGGTTATGACATCAATAGAGAGGGGAAGAGCAACTGACATCATTTACCTGGCCCTGAGCAAAGCCTTTGACACTGTCCTGCACGACATCCTGGTCTCCAAGTTAGTGGAATATGGGTTTGATGGATGGAGCACTCGCTGGATAAGGAATTGGCTTGATGGCCACACCCAAAGAGTGTGCATGTCCAAGTGGAGGCCAGTGACAAGTGGAGTCCTTCAAGGATCAGTACTGGGTCCACTCTTGTTCAACATCTGTCTCAGAGACATGGCCAGCAGCATCGAGTGCTCCCTCAGCAGGTTTGCCAACGACACCAAGCTGTGTGGAACGGTTGATACACTGGAGGGGAGGGATGGCATCCAGAGGGACCTGGACAGGCTGGAGAGGTGGGCCTGTGCCAACCTCAGGAAGGTCAACAGGACCAAGTACAAGGTCCTGCATCTGGGTCAGGGCAATTCCAAGCATCAATATTGGCTGGGCAGGGCCTGGCTTGAGAGTAGCCCTGAGGAAAGGAACTTGGGGGTGTTGGTGGATGAGAAGCTCAACATGAGCTGCCAGTGTGCGCTTGCAGCCCAGAAGGCCAACGGTATCCTGGGCTGCATCAAGAGGAGCATGGCCAGCAGGTGGAGGGAGGTGATTCTCCCCCTCTACTCTGCTCTCCTGAGACCCCACTTGGAACATTGCATCCAGTTCTGGAGCCCCTGTTGCAAGAGGATATGGGGGTGCTGGAGTGAGTCCAGAGAAGGGCCACGAGAATGATCAGAGGCCTGGAGCACCTCTGCTACGAGGACAGACTGAGGGAGTTGGGATTGTTCAGTCTGCAGAGGAGGAGGCTCCGAGGACACATTATTGTGACCTTCCAGTATCTGAAGGGGGCTACAAGAAGGCTGGAGAGGGACTTTTTAGGAGGACAGACAGTGATAGAAAGAGGAGAAATGGGTGCAAGCTAGAGGAGGGTAGATTTAGGTTGGATATTAGGAGGAAGTTCTTCACCATGAGGGTGGTTAGGCAATGGAACAGGTTGCCCAGAGAGGTTATGGAAGCCTCATCCCTGAAAGCTTTTAAGACAAGGCTTGATGGGGCCCTGGACAACCTGATCTAGTGGATGGTGTCCCTGCCAGGCAGGGGGGTTGGAACTAGATGATCTTTGAGGTCCCTTCCAACTCTGACAATTCTATGATTCTATGACAAGGCAATATAAAGCCTCTGAGATGGGGAAGTTTTGCTGTTTGGATAAACATAATCAAAATAAGATGTAGAAATCATGTCTTCAGTGGCATTCAGCTTGTGTTGATTTATGCTTTGCTTTTCTTGATCAGGGGGCATACATCAGTCTTCTCATTTCTAAAGATGTTGTCATCAGGGGTTGCCAAATTCATCTATCATTTTTATTTGTCATTACATTGGGTTTCTGTTTGTACAGATCAGGCTGCACATTTTTCTTTCTTTTCTTTTTAAGAGGTTTGTGGTGGCAGGAAAGAGTATTGTGTTATTCTGAGTGACACTGACATGCAAATAAATAACACTGAAACTTGGAAGAGTGTTAATTAGAGATTCTTAGAACTTGCCTGGCCTGACTTGGCATGATGGTATCTTGCCCAACTGGCTCTCTATTCTTACGCGTGTCTGATTCATCTTTGTGGCAGGAAGCAAATGAATTCATGGAGTTGTTTGGCTTAATCCTGCTTTTTTTTACATTGCAGGAGCATTACCTGAGGAAGAATAAGTAATATCAGAATGATTACCCCAAATAATATTTGGTATAGATTTCTATTTTAGTAAGTGAAGGTAGATGATGTATTTGGCCTGCTATTTTTTACTTAAATGAGATTTGCATTGTTTAAGACTGGTTTGCCCTCTGTAATTCTACTGCTTCTGTGCAGTTTCTCTGTAGTTCTTATTGGTGTGAGGTCACAGTAGGGCTCATTGAAACAGATTAGCATTTATGGGATGATGTAATTAATCATCCACAGCATAACGCCCAACTTGTAACTTCATGTTGCCAACCTTGTAGCTCTGAGGAAGAAGAGCAATTTGGGTAGCAGTGAACAAGGAAGACTGCTGTGTGTGGATGAACTGGAATATCACTTAAAGAGGTCTCTCAGTTAAAAGAGAAGCAGATGTTATCTTCACACCCATATGTTGTGTGTAGACATCAGAAAGCTATTTCTTAAAGTCTTTGAAGTGAGATGGGTCTAATATTTGACCTGTTCCTCATTGCAGCTTCTGCAGGGGTACTGGACTGTGGGCTGGGGCTGTGGAAGCCACAGGTCTTGTGCCTTAGCCTGCTTAGCCTTAACAGCTGCTTGCGGTGTTAATTAGCTGGGGTGGCGTGTCCTGGTGACACAACTGTAGAGCATCTTGTTTTGGACTTACTTCATAGGAGTTGCACTGAGTTGTGCAGTCATATCCTACATTTAACTACAGGTTTATATGAGTCAGGTAGCTAATCCAGAGTTATTCAGAATATGTAGCACAGGTGATGCAAATCCCAAACACTGTGGGACCCTGCTCCGTGGCCAGCACTGTGTTCAGTAATTGCTGCTGTGGTTTGACACGTGGGGTTGTGAGCAGCACAGGAACATTCTCAGTATGATGTATTATCCTGCCCTTTTTGCATCTCCTAGTTTTCATATCTTTTGTAATGTTTCAGAAAGAGTTCCTGGAGGTTATTTTTTCTCTTTCCTTAGGAAGGTGTGTGGTAGTAGCCACATCTGACATCACATTACATTGCAGTATTTACAGCACATAGGCACAATATTTTTAACATTCATATACCAGTAATTCCTGCAGGTCAAGGCAAAATGAACCCCATTTTTGTAGGTATTTAGTAGAAGCTTAAAATGAATGTCTGTCCATACCCCAGTAAATGTACAGTTTAGAAAGAGGAGACAAAATGGGAAGATAACATAAACAGAACAGTATAAATAGAGGGGGTTCCACTGTAGGTTTTTCTTAATGTTGGCATCAGTCTTTCAAACTATTGGGAAGGAAGCTATTATTGAAAAACAATGGGAAGAGAAAGGGAAGACAAATAGTGGCATAGTAATGTGAAGAGAAAGGGCAGAAAGAGTAAATTTCCATCAGAGAAGTTTTTGATACTGAATTCATAGAAATAATGCAATAACTAATACAATAAAATCACTTGAGGAGCCAGTTAAAATCTTCCAAAGAGGTTGCTGTTGCTTGCTGGCAGCTTTTGACTTCAGCTGGAAATAAAAAGCCTCTTTTCTTCATAAACCAGAATTAATCTGTAACACTTTTCTTCTCCAACTCAAGTGACTTGTGTTAAGGGAGCAGCTTTCAGATAAGGACCCTGAACCAGGTCCTGTTTGGGTAGTGCAGCATTTCCACCTGTATTTTAAGGCACCGTTCACCACTCCACTGTTAAATTGCAATGGGGTCACTCCCAGCTTACACTACTGCTAGGACTCCTGCTATGCTAATGAAAGTGTGCCTAATAAGTCTACTAGTTGAGAAAGTTAGATACTGTGTTGGGGTGGGGAGGAGGAGAGAAAGATATAAGGGGCAAGAACCTGGTCAAAAGAAATACAGATTTCAGATCACTTGCTGTATTGTTGCCACAGTGTTAGCAGTGTTGCTAGTGTAATGCTTTCAGTGTTTACCAGCTGTACTCAACTTTGCAGCTGAATGAGTTGAAGAGTGGGAGGGCTTTTTAAGTAAGGAAAGAGGGAATTGGAAGAATGGTAATTGAAAAAACAATAAAAATCCTTCCTATTTTTTTTGCTGGTAGTGTTTTAAGATGGTGAGATTTGATTAAACCTGATTCCTAGCAGAAGACAGGTCATTAGACATCCCTGAATCCTAAAATCATGGGAAACTAGGACTGGGAAAGACTTTGAGCAATCCATTCCTTGCTCCAGTCTGGGAATGTGTATACCAACATGATTCCTGATAAATGTTTGTCCAACCTGTTCCTTAAATCCTTCACAGCCTCCTCAAGGAATCTACTCAAGTCCTTAACTAAGCCTACTGTTAAAAAAACCACAACCCTTTCTAATGTCTAATCTAAACCTCCCACCTGAAGTGTACACCCATTATTTCTTATCGTGCCATGCTGGGCATGAAGAACAGCTTAATTCTCTTCCTCTCTGCATCCATCTTTTGTGTTTTAGATAATGCTTACCTTCTTCTGAGTGTGCCTTTTTGTGTACATCTGGACTTGGATGAAAATAGATTAAAGGAAAAAAATAAGAAAAAATAGGTTAAAGGAAAAGAAAACCAAAGAGAAATAAAAATTCTGGCTAAGGCAACTGTTTTAGCCAAGCAGGCAGCAAGTGTCTGAAGTGGAGGAGTTGGAAAACACTGGGCAGGGCAGGGTGATTTGCTTAAGGCAATCTGGGGCCCTAATCACAGTGCATAAAAGAGAGGCTGGTGCCTGCCATGTGTTACACATGTCTTATGACAGTGCCTGTTTGGCATTTGTGTCTCACCTGCCCATGTCTCAGCCTGTATCTCTCACCTGCCACCAGTGGCCAGGAGCCGTAGGTGCTTCTTGCTGAGCCTGGTTTTCAGAGATAAAGTTAGTTCTCTGCTTCCATTTTTAGTTCTTTCCATGTCTGAAGCCAGAGATGGGTAAGAAAAAGTAGAAAATGAGAAAACTTGAAATGTGGTGGCAGCTAGAAGTCATGGTTGTCAGATCTCCTTTTTGCTATAGTTTCAAAAATAATACAGTTTATATTAACTCTGAGTGATTTTTAGTTTTATGGAGAAAGCCATTTCCTTTCCTTGGAATGGGGGTGGGCCTTACTATTATGGCTGTAGGAATTAGTATTATCTCTGAGGATCTGGATGTGCTTTGAAAGAAACCTGGAGAAGTGCTCCAAGTGTACAGTTTACTGTTGATAACTGTGACACCCAGTGGTGATGTAAAGAACCATAAAAACATAGTACAGAGTGAGTGCAGTGAACCTAAAGGCTACAGAGACTACTGAGGAGGACACAACAAATGTGTGCTTTCCAGAGTAGCACTCTTTTCCTTGGTAATGTGTAGAGATAGTAAAAATAAGCAAGGAGTTGTAAGACTTGTGTCTCTTTGGTTTGTTTTACCATATTTGACAAGTACATTTATTTTCACTTCTACAAAGCTATTCAGTATCTGGTGAGGCTGAGGTTACAACTCTGATACAACAGCCTGGATGGTTGACAAAAAGTCACTTTATTACTGGGAGGTATGAGATGGCTCTTAATTCTTGTTGGCAAGAAGCTGGCTCAGAAGAAGTCTGGGAGATAAAGGGACCTTGTTTCCCCTCTTCATTTGCCCCTGACACATTGTGTGGCTTAGAGCAAATTGCTTGTGGGCATGGCTGATAAGTGTTTCAGTCAGTATGTTCATCAGGGTGCAAGGTACAACCAGTATTAGTTTAGGTGGCATTCACCTCCAACTGTTTATGCCATAGACAAGAATGATTAAATTACATGCTATGTATAATGTGTCATATTTCTATTCCACAGCATAATATTACTTCATGAGCTGTGTTTTATTACAGAGCACTGGATACAAATTTAGTCCCATATGTCAAGTAAATGACAAATTAAATTCTATTGTTTATGGATCACTGACCATAAAATATTTACTCTTGGTGGCATATTTTAAATAAAAAAAAATCAAATTTCATAAAACCTAATTGCAGTGGACCAAGAAACACATGCCCATTATATATATTGTTATATCTGTTGATTGGGAATGAGACATTCTGGTAAGTCCACTCCTCTCAGGGTGAGGAGAGAACCAAGACAGACAGACCCAAGCTGAAAGGCTGTGTTACAGCATTACTTTCCAACAACATCAATATTAAAATTTTCACAATTTAAAAATTATTTTTATGACCATCAATGTTTCATATGTAATAGGATCACATGAAATATTTGTCATAGCCAAAACACTCAAATGCTGAATTCAAAAAAAACCCCTAACCTTAAAACACTTGCACATGCTGGAGCTAAATTGATGTATCAAAAAAATACAGCATTCTCATGTGTCATTATTTGGCTTCCTGTAAAATTTAGTAGCCCTATTTTCACAGTTGCTGTCCTGATTTTTACAAGGACACAACCAAAAGTTAGTTCCTCCCTGGAAGGTTGTTCCAGAACCCAACCACCCTCTGGGTGAAAAACCTTTTCCTGATGTCTAACCTAAATCTCCCTGACTCAACTTCCTACCATTGCCTCTAGTCCTGTGACTACCCACAGGGGTAAGGAGATTGGTGCCTGCCCCTCTGCAACCCCTCCTGAGGATGTTGAAGACAGCAACGAGCTCTCCCCTCAGTTTCTTTTTCTCCAGGCTGAACAAGCCAAGTGACCTCAGCTCTCTTCATAAAGCTTCTCCTCCAGACCCTTCTTTGTCATCTTAACCCTCCTCTGAATGCTTTCTAGTAGCTTAATATCCTTTCTGTACTGTGGCACCCAAAACTGCACACAGTACTCAAGGTGCAGCTGCACCAGGGCAGAGTAGAGCAGAACAATCACCTCCCTCGACTGCCTGGCAATGCTGTTCTCAATGCACCCCAGGATGCATTTGGCCCTCCTGGCAGCCAGAGCACACTGCTGACTCGTATTCAGTTTACCATCAGCCAGGACCCCAGGTCCCTTTCTGCAGCACTGCTCTCCAGCCTCTCATTCCCCAGTCTATACATGTCTGGGGTTGCCCTGTCCCAGGTGCAGAATCTGCAGGATCTCCTTGTTCACCCAAGCAGGCCTTCTCTCATGTCTGCTAGACTTCCTACACTTCAGAATTGCCTTCTTTTGTGCTTGTAGAAGGTGGCAGTTAAAGAGTGACCAGTGTTGGTGGACACCAGCCCTTCTCTTACATTTTTTTTTAATATATTTCATTTAGCTCATTTCAATCCTACCACTATTTTTGTTGTTGTTGCTTTTTATTATTAAAAGTTTGATTGAAGTCCTCACAGACTGGACAAATCATGTTAGGAACCTGTCTGCCTTCTACTTTGTTTATAGCACTTTTTGCCACCCAGAATAAACAAGGCCATGGGCAAGCTGCCATCCTATTCTGGACAGGATGTCTATCAAGTGTAGTGAGTGCAAGGTGTTTTGTTTACATTGTGAAACTGAGCTTGTTTTGTTTGCTGCCTAGTTCTGTATTCTTTATTCTGGAAGTATTTTCCTGTCCCATAAGGAGAAAACTTCAACTCACATCTGCATTTTTACTTAAAAGAAAACCAAGATATCTACTAGTTGGAATGTATTCCAATACTTGATTCATAGGAAAGGGTACATGAAGAGAAGCAAGAAGTCTGACTTGTATCTTGATATTTACCATAGTTGGGAAGAGCATTCTTGGAGGAGCATGAGTAGTGACATATTTTATCCTTTCCCTCACACTGGGGCCTGTCATGCACTGGAAGGGAATCTCCTGGTAATTGTTATTAATAGCTATGATGTAGCATGCCAATGGCTCATGAAGTGTCTTCAAAACAAACGTTTCAGACACAGACATAAACATTAAACATCATAAAATACACTTTTCCCAACAAAGCTACACCCCTACTGATTAGCCTGTTCCCTGGAGTCTAGTGATATAACAAGACCTTCTGAATTAAACTTCCATGCTCATCCCTCTTCACACCACCCTTCTGTGACAAACGAGCTCTTCCAGCACTCAAGTTCGTTCCAAGAGTTAAAAATAAACTCCTCATGCTCAAGAGCACTGAGACCTGGTTCTTTGCAAATGTTGGCTTCTAGGTATGCACATTAATTTCTCAATTTATTAAGGGAGAAAAAAAGAAAGGGAATAAAGGGAGAGCTTAGGAGTGGAAAAAGAGTAAAAAGGTAGCTGCAAAAGGAGCCCAAGAGCCTGGAAGCAGGGTGAGCCACAGTGCTCTGTTGGGAGATCAAAACAGGTGGATCCACCCATCATAATCTTCTTCTTGCACAACCCCATACATGCCTGTGTGTGGATGTGTCTCACCCTGAAAAGAGGTGAAAAGAGGATAGACTGTTGACTTTCACGATGGCCAGAGGAGATAGAAGTGAGTTTTCAGACTCAGCCCCTGCAGCCAGTACACTGAGTAAAATAACAAGTATAAAGGATGTAGTAAGCAAGTTGATTTTGTATCAGGGTGCAACTTTCAATAACTACCAGGCCAAACTCCTTCCTGCTGGTTTGAATGCTGAGGTATAAAGCCAAAATGTGTGAAATACAAAATAAGATTGGATTGTGGGAGTAAGAGTTTATAAAGCATGTTTGTTTAAATAATGCTACAGCAGGTGTAATACATCTCCTGAAGTCTCAGGAGTTCAAGAGTTGAAAATGGCCATTTGGGACTTGTGTGTATAAATTAGTGTCAGAGAAGCCAGATAAATTCTATTCTCTTCAAGCTGAAAAATCATCTCAGACAAATGACAGAAATTTCACCTTGTTCACTAGAAAGCCTTTCCAGAACAACTGGGGACCTGCAGTTTCAATAACAGACATAAAAAGCCTTCCTCTGCCATGTGTCTGAAGTACAGCACAACTTAACACCAGTGGTTTCAGTAACAGAAGCACCAGTCTCAGTCACTAAACAACCTTCTTGTGGCAAGACAGGACATCTCCCTGGAGTTTTTTATGTGGACTTTTGATTGTTTAGGTGTTTTTGTATTTTGTTTGGTTTTGTTTTGTCTTCAAGCACAGATAGCCAAGGAAGAAAATATCTGATTCATTGCTGTGACTGCTGAACAAAAGCTCCTTTAAAGAAATGTCTTTGGGAAGAGACAAAATTATCAGTTGTTAGCCTGCTATTGCTTTACATAACAAAATCACTTAGACATTCTTCCTCAAGAGGTCATGTCTGCTGCTCTGCAGAGGCTCAGATGGGGCACAGTAGCTTTGCTTCATCATCACTTAGGTTGCCTAGTATTCCAGGAGAAGTACAGGGAAGGGGCAAGAAACCAATGGAGAAATTAAAATAGTTGGGGATAGAAAATCTTGGCCATTTGTTATAGCAGGATTTCAACCCAGCTGTGTTAGAAATGTGCTCTATACTTTGGACAAGCTGTTGCACCTGTTGGCACCTTACACCCTTATTTAATGTGGAACAGAAGTTTCATGATTAGCTTCTGCCAATCTAAGACTACTGCTGCCAAAAGGACATTCCTCCCACTTCTTCTATCAGACTAGACACCCACATGACCATACAATAAACAGATCCAACCAAAAACTAGCCTTGGGGAAAAGAGAAAGAAAGAAAGAAGGAAAGAACAAAAAAAAGAGGGATTAATTTTTAATTGAGCCTGGAAGTTAAGTAAGCCTTGTGTGCTGCCAGATAGTTCTTAGTGCTAATGAAATGGGTGGACTGGGATCAAGCAGCTGGTAGGATGGACAGCTTAGACAATTACCCTCAGCAGCAGTGAGATTCAGCAAGTGAGTCTTATCTTAAGTGGGTACATCTACTTTAGCATGCAGCGTGGCCCAAGCAGAACAGGTTGTGCTGCCATCCCAACAGCTGTGCTGTGCACATTGGAGGGACAATTGAAGTTACAGCCATGTGTTGGAGTTACAGGTGTTGCTGCTTGCAACAGGGAGTTGGACTAGATGACCTCTAAAGGTCTCTTCCCACTTTAACCTTTCCATGATTCTAAGATTTTACTCTGAGTTAGCTCTAGGCTTGTTCCATGCAGGAGCTTGGTGTACTGGGTACAATTCTGGAGAACACCTTCCAGTTCAGTTGATACAAAACCTTACATAGGTTCACCCAGTATATACTTGGGCATACCACTAGTACTAATATTTTTTGAGACCTCTAGATACTGCCATAATACAAAAGTATTTAAAGTCTGTTTAAGCTCTCTGCTTGGGGATGGGAGGCAGGAAGGTAGCTGGCCCAGTGTTGAGCGTGGCAAGAAAGACCAAGAGGATATCGTGTGGTTTTATCCCTATGAAAGACTGTGTCTTTCCTGTGGCTCTGCTTTCAAGAAAAGGAGGTGTGCCAAGGCTAAAGCACAGGTCTCTGTGCAGTTCCTGTTGATGATGGTTCACTCTGCTTTTCGTCTGTGGTTGTTACCTTCCCAGCATACAGCTCTGCTTTTCTCAGCTTCTGGATGCTTCACCAAAATAATCCGAGGTCTCACACTGTAGTTAAAATGTGCCTTTTGGACTAGAGTTCTTAGTTTTGCCCTTTGGGTGTGTTTTGTGCAGTTGAGTGTGTTTGTCACTTACTAATCCTTGTCACCGGTTACTCTGGCAGTAAGAGAACAGCCAGCAGGGGGCGCCAAATCCGCGTCATTCTGCTGAAGCGACACCAGCCAGGGCCATGCGGATAGAATCGCAGTTGTTCGGCATACTTCCAGTTTAATACCTGCAATTGCTTGCCAGCACGGATGTTTGCTAAGATACCTCTTGGCTTCCGACGAGCTACAGTGGTGAAACTAAGGCTCCAACTTCCATACGTGTGGAAATCTGGGCCAGCAGCAGAACTTACTCCTGACAGTTGTCACCTCACTCCTTTCCCTACTTGGCGCTGCAGGCTCCAGAGCTCATGGCCCAGAAAGACATTCTCTCTAATACTGAATTCGGATAGGTGTTTGTATTGGCAGAACGGGATTCGCTGAAGGCTTTGCCTTTCTGTTCCCAAGTATACTGATACTGGCATTGAGAAAAGATTTTGTGCTGAAGTCAGTGTTGGGCTTTCTGAAGAGCTTAACCTCTCAATGGCCAAGCAAAATGTTTTCAAGCCTCAAAAAAGTGATGTAGCTTAACTCTGCCTCTGTAATTATGCAGAATCTGGAACTCAAATTACTTACAACTTACATTTTAATAAGAAAACCCTCTGCAAAATAAAAATGAAACACAATATATCCTCTCACAGTTCTTGGAGTATTGGTTTAAATGTAAAGTATGGATCTGATTCAAAAGCCTTTTTCATGTGAGTGGTTCGCACTCAGGGAACATCTGTGGGTGCACTGAAGAAAAGTAAACCCCATGATTTGTGTATATAACATGTATGTATTATTTATATTTTGGAAGTGTGTCAGTGTTGGATCCTGATTTGATAACATACAAAGCCAAGTAACATTGCTGTTCAGCAGACACCTTGAGAAATCTATTAATTGGGAGCTACTTATTAGTATTTCTGTTACAGCCAATGTCCAGGAAGATAACAAAACATGTTCAAGCCTTGCTGTGATATTCATTACATGATTTTTTTTTCTGCTCTGCATGCCCAGTCTTGGATTTTTGTTATTCTAAATTTCTTTGAAAAATCAGGCCACAGAGAGACTGTGAGGTGAAAAAGACAGTCATGAGACCAAGATGAGAGCATAGGACTGAGCCATGACTGCTCATTCTTTGGCTTTTGGTAAGTCATTTTAAGGTCAGATTCATGAAATCATTTAGTTATTTGAATTTTAAGTTCAAATGGTTAGGTGCATGGTTGAGTAAGTAGTGCTGTTAGGCTTGCTTATCTACTTTAAATGTAATCACTCCTTGAATAAAATAGGCAAACAACATCTCTACTTATCCTTCCAGAAAGCAGGTTCTTACAGGTATTTGTTATTGTTTCAGACAGCAGGGAAATAATGTCAGGTGACCAAAGCTCAGGTGATAGCACATGTGCACACTACCAGCTCAGTAACTATCAATGCCTATCATGCTCTGTGTTGAACTGATGGTGCATGCTTAGCTGATCTCTGCATGTACAGTCAGTCCAATATAGTTGGATTCAGTGATATTAAAAGCAGGACCTAGAAATCATGTATGCTTTCCTCCAAAGAGATATCACTCTATCAATCTTCATGATTTCTTTACTGAGTCTTATCTCAGCATTTTCTCGTGGGATTTGTGAATCTTATATTTTTGACTGTGCAGTTTCACAGATTCATTGACCTTGCAGCATTATTGTGAAAAGAAGTACATTAAATATTGGGAAGACTACTGATCACAGAATCACACAGGATCACAGAATGTTAGGAGTTGGAAGGGACCTCGAAAGATCATCTACTCCAACCCCCCTGCCACAGCAGGATTCCTATTGTGTCCAGTTCTGGGCCCCACAGTTGAAGAAGGATAGGGAACTGCTGGAGAGAGTCCAGCACAGAGCCACAAAGATGTTGAAGGGGCTGCAACATCTTCCTTCTGAGGAAAGGCTGAGGGAGCTGGGTCTCTTCAGGTTGGAGAAGAGGAGACTAAGGGGTGACTTCATCTATGCTTTTAAGTATGTGAAGGGTGGGTGTCAAGAGGATGGGGTCAGGCTCTTCTCAGTGGAGCCCAGTGACAGGACAAGGGGCAATGGCTGTAAGCTGAAGCATAGGAGGTTCTGTGTGAATACATGTAGAAATGTTTTCCCCGTTGAGGTGCCAGAGCCCTGGCACAGACTGCCCAGAGAGGCTGTGGAGTCTCCTTCTCTGGAGAGATTCCAAACCCATCTGGACATGCTTCTGTGTGACCTGGTCTACTGATACTGCTGTAATGGGGGTTGCATAAATATCTAATATAAATAGACTCTAGATTCCCATTGGTCACTTTAAAGAATGTTCACAGCTTTGAGCTTTCAGCTTCATTTGTCCTACTCACAATAGCAGGGTAAAATAATGATTTCACACCTATATCTTACAGCCACCTGGCAAGAACTGTGTGAGACCCTTGAAAGCAGATCTAGGTTGTTCCTTAATCATATGCAGGGTGGTTGTGTTTCCTCCATCTCTGTAGTTCTTAAATCTTGTTAGCTTGAAGTTCTGGGGCCTATCTCACCTGTGACCTGCTTCACTGGTTTCTGTGCAATGACTCTTAAATGTATTTAGAAAACCTGCAAAACAAACTGACTGCTCTCCCCACGCTCAGCAGCAGTGGATCACAGAATCACAGAGTCACAAAATGGTTGATGTTGGAGGGGACATCTGGAGGTCATCTGTTCCAACCGCTGGCTCAAGCAGGTCACCTAAAGCAGGTTGTCCAGAACCATGTACTTGAATATCTCCAAGGATGGAGACCCTGCACACTCTCTGGGTGACCAGCAGTAGTGCTTAGTCACCCTTACAGTAAAAATATGTTTCCTGATGTTCAAAGGCAACCTCCCCTGTTTCAGTTTGTGTTCATTGCCTCTTGTCCTACAATTCCCTTGAGCCTGCTCTTCTCTCGACTCAGCTTTTCCTCATATGAGTGATGGTCCAATCCCTTAATTATCTTCATGGCTCTCTGCTAAACTCTCTCCATTATGACAATGTGTCTCTTGTACTGAGGAGCCCAGAACTGGACACAAAATGCAACTCATAGGCTAACCAGACCTTTCCATTTTTTCAATAGTTTGAGACATTCTTTCTCCACATTTCCATTGCAGCCTGCCTCACAGGGGCTAAGTCACCTGTCCTATATGGCCATAATGAGGCTTATTTTCACAAGCAGCTCATCCTTTGCTGGAGTTTTCCCCTGCTGAAAACCTGATGGTTGGTGGGTGTAGATGTGTTAAAACTTCAAGCAGAGGTGGACAAGAAATCCAAGGGTTTCCTTAGGCGTGTCTTCCCCCTACAGGTCAGTATTTTGCACTGCTTATAGTGCAGAAAGGTCGGTCCCTGTCCTAATCCTTTCCTATCCCATTCTCATTTTGTTTTCTTCTGTCTTTCCCACACCTCTCCCACTTCTTTCTCTTTAGTCCATTTATAATATAATACCTAGCAGCCACGAGATAACAGAATAAAATATGACTGCAAACAGAGCAAAGTTGGAGCCAGACTTCTCTGAACAGTGGCCATATCCAGGCTTTTGTTTCATTTATGTAAATACATCATGTACATTGAGCAAGTCCTCAGAGGTTTACAGTCCTATCCATTCTCAATGATTCTTTCCTATTTAAGTCTCCTATACCTAGAATGAAGCCTAAAGGTAAGAAACAGAAGTCACCCAATCGAGCTGACACTCTCAGTAAGCAAAGAACCAGCATAGTTCGTGAGCTCTGAAGTACCAAGCACAGCTGCTCAATTATTTCTAAACGTGCTTGTGCAGTTCAGCTGCCTGCTGTAATGCTGAATTTTAAGGCTGAACTTCCCCCCTGCTGCTTGTTTACTCCCCTGCCTTTTCCTGCCTCTGCACAGCACTTCCCAATTGCAGAGAAATTAGCACTTCTCCTTCTGCTTGTACGACTGCAGTATGATCCTCCACACAAACTCACCCAAAAGGTTCAGGCTGGTTTAAGATTCTTTCTGAAATTTAGCTCTTCCATCCCTTAGATATAATATCAGAAGAAGCAGTCTGAATATTGGAGCTTAAAAACAAGCCTATTTTCCCCCCCTTTTTTGGGAATAGGTAGAAAAAATGTGAATGAACCTCTGGTATTGTACTTCTCTAAATCACAAGTAAACTTTTGAAGAGACTTGAATAAAAGGAAAGAGAGAATTTGGCCACAGAAATGATCAGATGATGAAAGGACTGGAGCACCTCTCCTATGAAGAAAGGCTGGGAGAGTTGGAGTTCAGCCTGGAGTAGAGAAGGCTCTGGAGAGACCTTATTGTGACCTTTCAATATATAAAGTAGGTTTATAAGAAAGACAAGGAAAAACTTTTTCCTAAGGCCTGTAGTGACAGGAAAAGGGTAAAAGGTTTGAAACTGAAAGAGCAAAGACTTGGATTGAGAATGAGGAAGACATTTTTTACAATGAGGATGGTGAGACACTGGACCAGGTTGCCCAGAGAAGTTATGGATGCACCATCCCTGGAAGGGTTCAAGGTCAGGCTGGATGGGGCTCTGAGCAACCTGGTCTTGTGGGAGACGTCCCTGCCCACGACTGTAGTGTTTGAACAAGATAATCTTTAAAGGTCCCTTCCAACATAAACCTGTCTACAGCTCTATGATTTAAGAGTGTGGTAAGTAAGAGAATAAGTCTCTGGATTGTAACTAATAGCCAAAATCTAGCTAACCATCCAGTCTTACAGCTTAGATGTAGTGTGCATGACGTTTTCAAAGGTAGGTTAAGGAAGCACGGTTTGGTTGTTGTTTTTATGTGACTATTAACATTGTGCTGGAAACATGGAAGTTTAGCAACATATTCTCACTGTCATGACTTTACCCATAAAAAGGTCTTTCTAAGTCCTGATTTAAATCTCTTTTTGGAATTTAAGACCATTACATTTTATTCTATTTGTAGTGGACAAAGAATTTTATATTCTATTTCCATACTCACTACCCCTTTGCTTATTTGAAGACTGTTTTCTTGCATGTCTTTGGGGTTTTCTTTAAGTGAAATGAGCTCAATTTTTTCTGCCTTATCTCAGAGTGTTTTACATCTCTTAATATCTCCTGAATTATCTCCAACAGATGTATGTAGTTTTCACAAGTATACTGTCCCAAAATGTCAATACTTCACATCTTCAAGGCTACATTTTGCTTGTATATCCCAGTAGAATATTTTCTGGTTTAATTCCAGATTGACACTATTGACTCACATTCAGTTTGTGATAAAACATGCAGCTGTTTTTCTGAGGATGGCTGCATTGTATTGGGAAAATGCAGCTGCTTTTGCTATTGATGATTCAGTGTGAAAGTGGAAGGATTTTGCACAAGGGATTGTGTAGGATACTACCTCAGTTCTAGCACTAGTCATAACTTCCATTAATATTTTGGATAATGCAGTAGAAAGGATTATTAAGTACCATTCAACCATCAGCTGCAGAGGATTCCTTAGCTGCCTGTGAGAACCATCATGACAAGTTGAGAAATCAATATGAGAAGTATACACAGTTAGCTAGGAATAGTTAAATACAGAATAATAAACTGGAAACAATCAGACTTAAGGGTAAGAGTAGTGTAGGGCTATCGGTTGGACTAGATGGTCTTGAGGGTCCTTTCCAACCGTAATGATTCTGTGATTCTGTGAAGGGTGAATATCTGCTGTTAGCCCCTATGAATTTACAGATATTTAGAGAAGAAGTCATATAGTGATCTACTTTCACAATGTAATATGACAGTACACTCAGAAGCCTCAGATTTGCGGCCCAAAATTGCAGGGTTTGGGATTCATATCTGATATTCAGAGACAGAAGGCAGTAAATAAATTAAACAAAATAGGTTGTGCATAAAATGAGTTTATGTGACTATGCCTGGTGCAGATTTGGACTGAAATGCAGTCATAGAATTGTTCTTAATTTATCCGGAGACTCTCTCACAGTTTGGTTTCATACCTTGCCTAGGAACTCAAATAAGCTGAGTATCTTTGCCTTACAGCACAGTAAAATTAATGTTCCAGTGACTCAAGTTTCTAAGCTGAAAGTTGTCTTCTTAAAGAAGACTCTAGCTGTGTAGTAGGAAAAAAGAAATATGTCCTGCAGTTTTCATGCACTTTAGTAGCTAACAAAGGCAACATTTTTATTTTTGCTTCTTACAAGTCAACAAGTAAAATTCATTATTTTTTAATTCACTCCTTGTTTCTCAGAAAAGAAAGTGAGACTGTGCTGCTAACCATGTAAGTAGATGTACTTAGCTTAAAGCAACTCTCAGCCCTCTGTGCCTTTTACAGAACACTCTGTAGGATTACATCTTAGAGAACATAGTCCTATGCTTCAGAGAAATGCTCAGTGTTTTATGAGCATCTTTTTATTGAATTCAAAGAAAGTCCTACACCTATGCACAAAGAATATTGATAAGCACAAGCCAAGAATTGGAACCAATGTAATGTGTTTGTGTTTAGTTCAGGCCTGGCAGCCCCTTGGGATGAAATAATCTAGGTAGGGTAATTTTGGAATGAGTAAAGTTGCACATGCTCCCCAGTGCTCTTTCTGAACATTAGTGTGGACATGCCTTTTGTTGGAGCAGAAGAGTAATTGGGTCTTTGTTCCTCTTAATTTGCATTGTGATGATTAGCAGTGGAATCTTGCTGTGATTGGTATGCTTCTGACTTTTGTGAGGCAGAAGATTTTCAGTTAAGAATTGCATTTGCTTATTTCAGACAGTGCAGTGAACCACCAGAGGACAACTTCTCAGAGCCCCTGTGTGCACACCTTAACACACTCAGCTACCCTAGCTGGTTGGTAGGCAGATCAAACTGTTTAACTGAGCTGCTTAAGCTCCTTTACAGTAATTCTACCTTCTTCCTTGGGATGCACTAGTCCCTTCAAGATGAAAATGTTCTCAGTAATACCATTTGTGGACACAGATCATCTTAATTCTTTTCCCCAATGACTGTTGTGATAGACTTCTCCTCTTTCTAGGCCTATTTTCACAATACATATAGATAACATAAAACTTGCCCAGTGAAGCAGAGGTTGTTTAGACAGAAGGGTGACTATCTGCTCTTAGTCCCTATGAATTTACTGATATTTAGAGAAGAAGTCATATGGTGATCTACTTTCACAGTCTGCTAGTCATCTCCAAGCGACCTTCCCTATTTATGGGCATTTTAACAGAAAGAAATCAATAGGGATCCACACTGGGTATGAATTTACAATTCACTATTTCACACTATTCTTGCTGGAGACACTTCAGTGCTAAAGACAAAATAGCTTCCTGTACTTTCAAAGCAAGATTACTTTCTCCCACAACGACAATGTGGCCTTAGTGGCAATTAAGCAGCTAAGCTGCAGTGTTTGGAAAGTTACACTCTAATTATCACCAGATATCTTCTCCATCTGGGTCAGAACAATTATATGAAGAATCCTCAGGGGGTAGTCCAGTGTGTTACCTTTTCCTGTAGTATCATATCATCTCCACTGAGATTTCTCTGGTCATATTCAGATCATCACAGTGAAAAAAGCTCTTCCACAGTTCACATCAGCAAAAATGCTTTCTGATTTTCAGTTTTCTGAACATTCAAAGTACCTCTCAGAAGGCAACACATATGTATATACACACACATCAGTGACAACAGTAACTGACAGACCATTAATATGAGTTGTAAATGCCAGTACTGCTAAGTCATCATCTTTGCTTCCATTTCAAGCCTGAGTCTGCCAACTTCTTTAGCTTTGCTTAACTGACTAGTTTTGCTGTTGTTAATTGGATATGGAATTATTGTTGCTAAAATGAATGCTTCAGAAGCCAAAAAAAAAGTCCTCTACCTAAATACTTGATGGAAAAATCTTTTTCTTTTAGATAGTCATGTCCACAAAGAAAACTTTCCTGGAGTCAGGTTGATTTTGAGAGTTGCTTCAATTGCAGTGCAAAGCACACACAATGCCTCTTAGGAAAAAAAAGTTCATTTCTGTTATGTGCTGTTTCACTTCAGTTTATAGAGAAACAGTTTGTGTAACTGAGGGTAGTGGTGTGGTTCTTCCCCACTCATGGGCCACTCAGTACAGGGTGCAACTCCCCTACCTGGAGCACACAACAATCCATTGGAAAGCCAAATATGGCTTGTGGAAGGCAGTGTACCAGAGCGTTATGGCACCTCCTTAGCTTACTGGCTCCTGCTTCCCCTGTTCTTTGGGAGCAATGGAGACAAACACCTGCTGACAAACCATGCCAAGCGTATTAATTTGTGACACCCAGTCACAAGAAACACATACCTACTTTTCTGGCTCAATTTGCTAGCTAATGTCAAGGCAAATTCATTATTGTAAAGTTATTGCACATCTAAGGAAAAGAAAGCTTAGTTTCTCTATAGAACTAAATGCTGTGAACTGAGAAACAGCTCTGTGTGTATGTGTGTGTGTGTGTGTGCATGCAGTACTTGTGAGTCATGAGAGCTTCTGTAAAGGCTGTTCAACTTTCTGAAGTTGACATGAGTCATTGTTCTCTTCCCAGGTAATAACTAGTTAAGATCCCTTTTAGCTCTTCCATTCCTCTAGTAATCTCAAAGGCTTGTGTTTCATTGATCTTCAGTGAACAGTTGTTCATCTCAGAGCTCTGAGCGACAAGTAAAGGCTTTGAGAAACAACACAAGATAGCTCCACTTTGAGAGCATGGATGACTAGACCTGGCATCTGTTATTGCTCAGCCACTTTTGTGTCAGAAATAAAAGTGGTAATTTCTTTAACAAAAGCAAGCATACCTTGGCCTTACTGATTAATGTAGGTACAAAATATATAGGACTTGGAAAAAAGAAACTCTGAATGGCAGAGATTGTATATTAACTTCCAAAATTAAGCCCAACAAAGGCATAATTTTTACACACTACATTACAATCACTCTTTCTTCTAGATATTCCTAGAGTATTTCAGATGGTATTCTGAATATTTACTGAAGATCTAGACCCAGACTTTCATTATCTGACCCTTGTAGTTTAGGCAAATTTATTTAGATGTTTCAAGATAACAGAAAGCAAAAGAAGATGGAACACTAACTAAGATAGTGATATAAAATGTGATAGAACCTCCAAACAGGATTGCAAATCTTTCCTGTTCTCTTCTTCATAAGAGATGAGAAATGCACAGAGAATCACCTTTTCTTGATGATTCTGCTTTGAACTAGAAATTTTTTATATGATGTTAAACTAGGATGGTTAATGAATTAAAGGTTTATATTTAGAATAGGAATGATCTTTCAGCATAGCATTCTCATAAGACTTCTTGCTAAACATGTTCCCACTCCTCCATTGCCACCTCCAACCTTTTCTTTCCTGGTATTTTTCCAATTTACAGCATGAATCCTTCAGTTCTTGTCAAATGCTGCAATAGTTTTCATAAGGTACTTTAGCTGAACTGACTAGAAATTCTAAGCAATCCAGAGTACTACAATCATTAGTTTAACACCTGCAGTTAAAAAATATCCCTATCTATGGCTTTTTCATTTTCTCTCTGATACAGGATGAGGAATATGTTTCAAATTTAAGAAAGCTTAGGGGGTCAGTTTGGGCAGTCCTCAATTCAGTGTTTGATAAAGAGCTCTGTTATTGATATGCTAATAAAAGAACTTGTGAGTTTTTTGGCAATTTATATTTTCTCCTTTAAGCAGAGGTCAGTAAAACCTGATAGTAATTTAGGAGAGGTAGGGGACAAGAAGGCAGGCTAATGGCAACCAGTTTTGTACTGTCACTGCAGCTCATGCTGCTGTACTTCTGCACCCCAGTACTTTCACAGCACAGACACACTTCAAAGTTCAAAACCACACTCCCTTCAAAGACTTTTTCTGAATAAACATAGCCATCATTGAATGTATTCTAATTTTTAATTTTACTTTCTTTATTTATTCATTAGTCAGCACTGGGGTTTATGCACACCATATTGCAACTATTCATTTATGTGTGCAAGTCCAAAGTGACTAAGACCATTAATTCACTTAGAACACATATGTTGGTTGGATGAAACACTGATTTTTTTCTAAGTCATAGCAAAGAGACTAGGCCTTGGTTTACTGCAGCAGATTGTTGTTTTCTGCACAGGAGGGATGAGCATTCAGTAGCAGTCTCAGTATAAAGAGATAGAGGGAGAACATTTTGTTTAGTATGAGAGAGTTTAATCTTCTCCTGAGAAGCAAAAGCATCACATGTTGGATTTTGTTCTAGTTTACCTGTTCAGAATGATGGAATCATAAGATGTGATCTGATGCAACCTGCAGTGGGTGGGAGCAACCAGCAGGATGTGTAGAGTAGCAGAATGTTTCAGGTGCTGGGGTGGGAAAAAATGAAACACTGTTAAAATCAGAGGAATTTGGCCCAGAATATTAATTCAGTGTTTGGACAAATGTATATCTTATGCAAATTGCCTTCTTAGCATAGCTAGCTCTGTAGGATCTTCAGTGACTGATGAAGGATTTCTCATAGGTTACTTACTCAGAAAATTTGTTCTTTGATTTTCACACCTTTGGTGGAATTCAGTTATTCAGAACTGATAAGGTTGAAGCTCACTTTCCCCCCAACACAAACCCAAATTAAATTCCTTCTTAGCAGGATTAAAATATGTTAGCAGAACTTGTGTAAAGTTTCCCTGTATTGATCTAAAGTAAAAGAAGGAAAATCAAAGGCAAATAAGACTTTCAGTTATTCCATGTTAAGATCTTACTTTACTTATATAAGCCCTGCATAGGTTTCCATTTTTACCTTGAGCTTCCTCTCCAGACTAAAAGTCTTGAACAGTTCAGGAAAATGTTCATAGAAAAAAAATTAAACATATTACTTTGTCAATGCTGAAAATATCATTACTAATTTATGGAAGTCATAAGGCTAATTTATTAGTCACTGGCCTATATTATTGCAAAGGTAACTTTGACAATGATTTGACCATGAAGTAAGACTGTCATTTCATCTGGAATCTGCAGATTATCTCAAATAATAATGTATAAGAGGATGGAATGCTTCTTGTAATCTCTGTTGGATACTAGCAGTAAAGCCCAATGGTGGTAGTTTGTATATAGGAATTGCTAATCATTTAGTATTACTTAAGGTCCACAGAAGAGAATTAGATGCATTATTAAAATGTATTCAATCTAATGAGTGACAATTCTCTACTCTGATTAATATAATGGATTTTACTCCTACAGGCACTCAGTAATGTGTTACACTTATGTCCTGGTTTGGGTTAGAACAGAACTAATGCTGTTCAATGATTTTACTTTTCAGCTCAGTCTCTTCAAAGTGGCTGCACTTTCTGAATTAACAGCATGTCACAGACAGTGTCTGCTTCTAGCAGTGAGAGTTGATGTTTAGAGTAAGTATCAAGGATTGGTATGCAGACCAAGGTCCCTGCTAAATCTTATGTACCAAGCTGGGGGATGCAGAGTAAAAATCTGCACCTGCTGGAAGGAGTGGACAGGACAGGTGACCTTAGAGTGACCAGGTAGGTGTTCCATTCCATATATATCATACTCAATATAAGCTGAGGGATCACAAGGATCAGGCTTTCTTGATCTCTTCTGTCTCTGAACCTGATCCAGGTCCTGAATCCAGTTCCCACCAGCTGCTGCATCCTTCTGCCAGTCAGTCTGTTGTATTCCATACTGGTTTTGTTTATACTTGCATGTATTTCATTTGATTGTTATGATTTTCATTAAAGTGGGTTTAGTTTTCTTTTCCAATGCAAAGGTTTCTCTCCCTTACTCCTTTTCTCTTCCCTTTTGGGAAGTGGCAGGGGTTAAGAGAGAGCATCTGTCACTCATTTATTGTCTGGTCCATCACTAACCCTTGATAACTTGAAACTCTATGTTGTAACAATGATATGTCTTAAAACTGTGAACCACCTTGGCTATGCCATGCTGTTGGTGGACTCAAGGTGATTTTAGTCTCTCATTTCAAGGACTACTGGTCTTTATAAGGACTTGTTCTTTAAGTTTATACAGCTGTGGTACTTATTTGGGAGTTGAAAGAACTCAATAGCAGTCCCTTCTCATCTCTGATTCTGTTCTATAAATTAGTCACTGGAAATTTCTTTCAGTACCCTCAAATTTTTTCATTATCTATCACAAAAGGTCATTTCATATAAAATAAGTGCTCCAAGATGTAAGGACATCCTGAACTCATGATTCTACTAAATCTATTTTCATAATCTATATAGGAACATTGGATGTCATTTGGTTTTGAGAGCTGTCTGTTGCCCACCACATGTACTTTTTTACTATTATTTATCTAGTGACTGAATTTTTGTGGTCATTTCATAGGGGTCCTCATAAACTAAAAAGTAAAGGCTTTTTTCTTAAGTAAACAATCCCTAATCCTCTCATTTTGTGCTTTGACCTATCATAATATTTGCAGAGGGATAGATTTGAGAATCAGCATCTCACTACCAGTTGTACAAAAGCAGCAGCACCATCTCTCCTCTTGTGATGACTGTATGAAATGGTGATCATGTATTGCAAATCAGATCTGGTTGATTCTCTAATTCCTTCAGGAACCTGCAGTCATATTTTCCAATACATATGCATGGGGAGGACAAATACTTTCTGTTTACAAACACCACATCCAAATGTCAAAACATGCTTCAGTGATAGCTGTAGCATTCCAAATTTTAATCTGCTCATGTAAAGCAAGGACCTTTATAGTCTTTTGTAAAAACTCTTACTCCAAAGGTTTTACAGACACACTGTCATGATCTGTTTGTTTCTATTCTGGGATACAGCCTACAAAACTAGCTCATATAAAAACTTGTGATAGGAAGTACTGTTGATCTTGAAGTACCTTGGGTGACCCACCAGCAAATACATTTAAAATAGCCTCTTCTGACAGAAGAGAGGAGAGAATACACTTCTTTTTTTTTTAATTAGTCTGAACATGAATTTATTTTCTGTTTCTTATTGACTTTCTACTTGGTCTGAATTTCATCTTCTGAATTCACCTTTCTGAATATTTTCTGCTGCTGCATTGCTGGGTTACAGGTGTGTGCTGCAGGAGGAAAACAGCAGTTCCTTCTGGGAACAGCTTGGGAATTCATGACCTGGAGGAAGTATCAGCATTTGTGACATTTTATAAACAGGAGAATGACGAAGAGGTGCAAAAGTGGAGACTGTGCCTGCTAAAAAGAGCTACTGAATACCAGGGAGCAAGGATTAGTGCATTTCCTAATGCATTTCCTAGAGGACTGCTGTAGAAATTTGGGGCCTTTTATTTCTATTAATAGAAAAGAAACTTAGGTTGGTCTCAAAATCTGGATGTGATTTTATTTTGGGAAAAATAGTGTTAAAATAGCAGTTTTTTCAGAAGTTGGTTATAGTTTGTATTTGTCTGCTGTGCCTATTCCAGACCTCTTCAACTGATAATGCTTCATCCTCAGCTTCCACACCCTCTGTCCTGGTCTCTGTGCCATACATTGTTTCAAAGGAGAACTGCTGGGGGCTGGGCTGTAGTTTTTCGTGCAGCTAGGATCAGATCCATCAGTTTATTTGAAGGTTAGGACCAACCAAGACCTTAGAAGTGGATGGGGAGCTAATAGGAAGGCTGATGTTCCTGCTGTGTTCACAGACGCTTATACCAGTGAGAAAAGGGTCAGGCATTTTCACCTTCTGTCTCAGATTTTGCTGTGGTTTGCAGTAGTTTCACTTGGAACTGACAAAGGAATGGCTCCCAGCTGTGAGGTCCTCATGCCACAGAGAACTGCAATGAGTTTGTAAGGAGATGGAGGCAAGGAAGACTCTTTAGTCGTTACTGAGACAAATCTCAGAGATATGCTAAGTGAAGGGTAAGCCTTTCCACCACTCTACATCACTTAAATATTTCAAGATACTTAAGGTAGCTTCATGGTATAATATAAGAAGTCAGTAGGACAAAAACATCCTAAATGCATCCTGATAGATTTTCTTTTCACTGGGTATCAGAAACTTTTGTAGTTAGTCAGCCACTAGCAAGGATTAATGAATAGAAATATGGCTAATGGGCAATATATGTTCCAAAATCAATATCAGGAAAGACTGTGTGATCTTGGAAGTGTTGGGCTGTGGAACTGTCTCCTTGCAAAATGAGAATCAAATATTTTGCCTGTATATTCATTGAAGAGCTCCAAATACACAGCTGGAATGTAAATGAAGATGTGAGACACTGAAAAACAGGAGAATATTTCCCTTGGTAATAGGTAAATTAGTCCTAGACTGAGATTTAATGGTTGTTTCCACTTCTTTTTTGATACCTATAGTGTATTTCTATTTTTATAGACATGTGTGTGTGTGTATACACATAATTGCTCCAGAAACAAATGTTTTATATTGGTTTTTGTCATGGTTTGGGTTAGAACAGAACTAATTCTGTCAGTGATTTTACTTTTTTAGCTAAAGCTTCTCTAAGTAACTGCACTTTCTGAAACTAACAGCATTTTTTTACAGTCACTACCTGCTCCTAGCAGTGATAAGACCTAATGTTTAGATTTACTACCAGGGATTGGTATGCAAAGCAAGGTCAGTGCTAAATCTTGTGTCTCACATTGTGGGGTGCAGAGTAAAAGTTGAACCCACAGGGAGGAGTAGACAGGACAGGTGACCCCAAACTCACCAACTAAGGATTCCATTCCAGAGGCATCATATTGGATATCAAACTGTGGGTTGGTTCCTTTTTCTTCCCCTCTTTTTCTCTGGCTCTTCTTCAATGGCCAGCATCTGAGGAGAGCTCTGTCTGTTCTGCCCTTGATCCTGATCCCTAAGTTCCTGCATCCAGTTCCAGGATCTAGTCCCTGAACCTGGTTCTTGTCTACTGCTGAGGCCTACTGCTGCAGTATCAGTGGTGATGGTGACATAGTTACCATCAAGGGGAGTCTGGGTTCAGTATTGGTTTTGTATATATTTGTATATATTTCATTTTATCATTATTATGGTCATTAAAGTAGTTTTAGTTTTCTTTTCCAATCCACAACACTCTCTTTCTCTCTTATTCCCTTTCCTTTCCTGTGCGAGGAGGGGAAGAGGGAGTAATAGGGGGCATCTCTCACTGGATTGATGGTGAGCCCAGCCCTGACCCTCAACAGCTTTCTTGGCAGCACCAACTCTTCTGTGTTGAATCTTAACATAAGTAATATATATCCAGATATTAAAGTAACAGTTGCAGAAAAAAACCTAATGCCCAAAAACCAAAACCCAACCCAAACCAAAAAAACCCAAGCCCCTCAAAACCAAAAATCCACCTCCTTTACAGCTCTTTTCAAAAGCTGTGGTTATGAATAAACCATTTACTTACACGAGCATGCACTCAGCAGGATTTCAGATACAAAAGAATGGAAAGGTCAGAGAATTCCAATGCATTTGCTGCATCCCTGTATGATGCAATATTACTCATTCCTATTTGCCATGTTCTGTCCTTCTTAATTAAAGCATGAAATCACATGTACAGTCTGGAGCACCTCAATTATAAAAGGTTATATCTATCAGTTTATTCCTGATTGGTTTATTCATTACTGGCCTTGACTCTTGATTCAAATCAGAACTCTTTCCTCAGTGCATATTATGTTAAAAACTGGATACCAAATTTTTAAACAAAAATATATTGTAAAGATTTAAAAAGAAAGCTTGTATTGCACTTGGCTTTGGTGGAATTATGATCTCTTGTGCCATGAACTCTGACTTTTCACAGGTGACCACTGGAAAATTTCTAAATAGTTTTGTTACTGAACTCCTTTCCATCCAGGATAGAAAAAATGTTGTGAACTGAAATTCTTTTTAAGTTTTTGTAAGGATATTTCAAATATATAGCTTTCATCCATGGTTTTCAGAATACTTTTGAATGGGACTTGTGGTGGTGAATCCAAAACAGATCTCCAGCAGAAATGGCCAAGTCATGTCTGGAGATACTATGGACGCTGTTAAAAACAAGGTATGAAGGCAGGGCTTACTCTTCCTTCTCTATTTTAGATATGTGCTTCAGCTGTTTGGAGCCTGAACATACCTGAAAGATCTTCAAGAGCACTCTCCCAGTTTGTGGCATTTAAGAGAGGCTTGTCGATATTTGCTCTAACAATAAATAACTTGATCTAGTTAAAGATGTCTCCACTCACTGCTGGGAGGTTGGACTAGATGACCTTCGAAGGTCCCTTTCAGCCTAAACCACTCAATGGTTCTATGTTAAATATCTTTTTCATCTGGTGGGAAAGGACTGGAAGATCCCACTATGTTGATTTACTCCTTTTCAGCTCATTAGATCCTAGGTTGGCTTTCTGTCCCTGTCTCTCCATCAGAGGATGACCACTGCAGCACCGGCCTCCCTGCCACAGACTTGGCCTTCTGCTGGCCAAGCTCCCCTTCGAGGCAAGTCCCAGCTACCTGGATATTGGGGCATCAGATTCACCAGATCAACAGATTGGCTCAACAGATTCACCACATCCTATAATTTAAAAATAACTTAACCTCAACCCAAACCCCCCAAGTTTCAGCATGTGATTATCTTCTCAGGATTTGGCCTAAACCAATCCAAGTCAACAATAGCTCCTTTCATGGAATCAAAGAAAGGTTAGAGTTGGAAGGGACCTTTAGAGGTCATCTCGACCAACCCCCCTGCTGCAGGCAGGGACACCTATAACTAGATCAGGTTGCTCAGAGCCTTGTCCAATATGACCTGGAATGTATCCAGGGATGGGGCATCCACCAAGTCTTTGGGCAACCTCTTCCAGTGCCTCACCATCCTCACTGTGAAAAATATCCTACTTATATCCAGTCTAAGTCTTCTCTCCTTTAGGAAGAAAAGGTTGCCTGTGCCCCTGATTACTTCCCCATACTTCCCAAGCCCTTGAAATTTCTTTGGATAGCTCTTCAACTCCAGGTTGCATCTTCCTCACCTCCTACACGGAAGATCAGTAATAGGTAATAGTCTGAAGGCTGAACCAAGCTGGTAAGTTTCCTAGTGATGTCCTTAACGCTGGTCCCAGACTTGCCTATGCTGTGGTGACAGATTTCAGATGATTTCAGCCAGAGACACGCTGCTCGAGTGGTAGCACGACCCCACCGCGGACCTCCCCTCTGAGGGGACCGGCCCCTCGGGGGCGCCATGGCGAAGGAGGCCGCCCACCACCGCGCCTCAGCGGGGAGGGGAGAGCAGTGGCTGTGGTGGAGGGGCCGGGCGTGGAGCCCGAGACGCTGGCGGGGCTGCGGGGATCGGGAGGGGCTCGGGAAGTGAAGGGAGCGGCAGTGAGGAGCGCGGCGGCCGCCCGGCCCCGCTCCCTGCACGGCTCGACTGTGGCTGTGTGTGTGACACTCCCCTCCGCCGTCACGGCGTCCGGTCATTTCGCCGATTTCCCCGCTGGGATTTCGGGGGTCGCTCGTATCCTGTTGCCTGCCGGGCGGGCGGCGGGGGTCTCAGAGGGCTCCCCCCGCCATGGCTTTCACCTTCGCCGCCTTCTGCTACATGCTGTCGCTGGTCCTCTGCGCTGCCCTCATCTTCTTCGCCATCTGGCATGTGAGTACCCGTGTCCCCTCCTCCTCTTTTAAGGAGACCCTTCAAAACGGCTCCAGACCCCAGGACGGAGGGATAGGTGGGAGTCGTACCCTGAGGGGAGAAGGGCAGCAGGACGGGCTGGGGCTGAGGCGAGCAGCCCCGCTCCCGGGGAGCCGAGGCGAAGCCCCAGCTGCCAGCGTGTGCGACCGTGGTCCCGCGGCAGGAGCGGGCGCTTCCCGCGCGTTCCCGCCTGGCATCGGTGGCCGTGTCGGGGCAGACCGACCGCGCGGCGGAACCTCTGCGTGGTTGTTGTAGTTAAGTTTTTACAAAGCATGAACACCAGTGACTGCTTCTGGGGTAGCGTAGACTCGAGCGACCGTCCGTGCCGCTGGGAAGAGCTCTCAGTCCGAGTCCGTGCGGAGACCTCCCGACGCTGGTGGCTTTGGCTGAGTTAAGATGTACTCATGGCTCTAGCACTGGCTGTGCGATCCTCGAAGTAACAGCAACTGTTTTTTTTTGTCTGAGAATAGAGCGTTGTGAGGGAGAAACCATCCCATTCCTAAGCGAGCGGTTAGGTTGGTTTTCCGTCGGTAATTGCTGTGTTGGTAACTTCATTAGAAATCGGGTTTGAATGTGAAACTTCTTCACCTTCCTAGTGCGTGAATTGAATATTGGAGTGTCACCTTCATTAATTTTGCGTCAAAGTGGTGGTGCTCATTCCCTACTGCACACGGGGTGACTCGTAGGTGTAAGCATGTAACTTAGAAGGTGCTTATTTCCACAGGAATGAAATTGTTCTTATGTATAATTTGCAATTCCTCTAAATGGCTACATTATTTTGGAATTATTTACACTATGTGTGTGCTATACAAATACCTTTGTACTGTAAATATTCAGGATGGAGCAGGATCAAGATGAAAACTAAAGCAAGTCTCATGAATGACTCTACAGATACCATATGGAGTAGGATAAGAAAACCCTCGTTAGACTAACGGGCAAGGAAGATGCAGAATTTATTTAAATGAGAGAAGAGCCCCTAGGTTAGTTGTATGTCAGTGTATTAGAAGATGTGAAAATTCTTTGGAATCAAATTATTTTGAACAATTCTTTTCTTCTTAATGAAACTACAGAAGTGTGTTGGTAATGCCAAGTACTGTAGTCATGTCAAAGTAGTGCAAGGCTGAACAGGGTCTCTAGCAGACAAATACTGCATTCCTGTTCTCTGAAAAAAAGGAGTTGTAATATTTAGATGATTACTTATGTTTTGTTCCCTTGTCTTCCTCAAACCTTTATGTACTCAAAAGTAAAAATTCTGCAGGTTCTTCAACGGGTTTAAAGTTGAAAGTGTACCTACTCTGAATCTCTTGCTGCAAATCAAACAGTTCTTTTCTTCATTGCTATCGCAGTTTTGAAGATCTATTATCATGTCATCTTTTTCCTAGACTGAAGCTGTTGCTCTTCTAGCAAATCAGGCAAATTATTCTTCCATAAATCAGTGTAGTTACTGCAAATGTACTCTTGATGAAATATTTTTTCAGTGTGTAAACTCATGGAGAGCAATCCATTAGTTCTAGAACTCTGTAAGAGGCAACTAGGAAAGGAAACCTTTTGTAAAGAGGCTTATGTTTATGGTGCATGTTTCTTACAACTATTGAAAACTGTTGAGGGATTGAAGTTGATAACGGCTGCAAATGCTGTTGTATTGTAATAGAGCAAGAACTGGTACCATCTTTTCTTATAAATAAATAATTACTCTATTAAAATACTTTGTGAAGGTCATAGAACAACAGATTTAACACCCTGCCAGAATAAACTTGTAAGTATACCTGTTACCCACACATACAAAATAGAAGGATTTTTATTATCCTTTTTATAAGGACTGTTGTTTTCTAGTTTCTTATTTCTTCTAAAATGTAGTCTTAACATGTAGGTTATGTATTGAGTCATAGGAGTTTCTTTTACCTTAAACATCTTGTTGTGAAAACCTTCCCAAGAAACAAAATGCCTACTCCTTCCCTGTGACCTGACTTTTCCACTGTAACATACTTGTAAAGGACAGTACATTCTCCTAAGGGAAGTGGAAAATTTCAGTAGATGTATTTACTGTCCTGTTAAAATGCTTTTTAACTGGTTTTGTATTTTTGAACAATTTATTTGGTTACTAAGAATAGGTTGATTAAATCATCTGAGCATCCCATCACTTTGAAAGATTCCTGAGGTTCTAAGACTGAACAAGAATTTGTATTTTGTAAATTATTTTAAAGGACAAGAAAGAGCTACATCATTTTTACTTCATATTGTTGTCACTTGATGCCGGCTGAGATGTAGGCAGTTATCTCAAATGAATTAACAGGGGATGAAATAAAATCTCATTTTCTTCCAGCTAGGAGGCCAGAATAATTAAAATTTTCATTAATATTGATATCATAAGTTCAATAAAAACTGCAAAACCAAAACAAAAGAAGAGGGCAAATGAAGATTTTTATCCAAATGACGTTCAACAGGTCCAAGTGTAAGGTCCTGCACCTGAGTTGAGGTAATCCTAGACATGAGTGCAATCTGGGAGATAAACTCCTCGAGAGCAGCCATGTGGGGAAGGGCTTGGGGATCACAGTGGGTATGAGCCAGCAATGTGCACCTGCAGCCCAGAAAGCCAATGATAGCCTTGGGCTGCATCAAGAGAGGCATGAGGTCAAGGGAGGTGATTCTGCCCCTCTCCTCTGCCCTTGTGAGACCCCCACCGGCAGTATTGCATCCAGCTCTGGGGCCCTCAGCATAAGAATCACAGAATCACAGAATGTTAGGAGCTGGAAGGGGCCTCGAAA
>VWZX01001803.1:454941-568693 GCA_013399015.1 Galbula dea | reverse complement strand
CCCCAGAATCCCATTGGCCCTCCTGGCCACAAGAGCACACTGCTGCCTCATGCTCATCCTTCCATCCACCAGGACCCCAGATCCCTTTCCTTTTCACTGCTCTCCAACAGCTCAGCCCCCAACCTGTACTCATACATGGGGTTGGTCTTTCCCGGGTGCAAGACTCGACACTTGGTCTTATTGAATATCATTAAATTTCTCCTTGCCCAACTCTCCAGCCTGTCTAAGTCTGGCTGAATGGCAGCACAACCCTCTGCTGTGTCAGCCACTCCACCCAGTTTAGTGTCAGCAGCAAACTTGCTGACAGTGCACTCTGTTCCCTCAGCCAGGTCATTAATGAATAGATTGAAAAGTACTGGTCCCAGCACTGACCCCTGAGGGACTCCACTAGACACAGGCCTCCAACTAGACTCCATCCCATTGACCACAACTCTCTGACTTCTGTCCTTCAGCCAGTTCACAATCCACATAAGAAAGGTGTGGACCTTTTAGAGTGAGTCTAGAGCAGGGCCATGAAGATGATCAGAGGGCTGGAACACCTCCCCTGTGAGGACAGGCTGAGAGAGATAGAAATGTTTAGCCTGGAGAAGAGGGTCCCTTCCAACCTCCCTTTGATTCAACGACTCTTTGATTTTTGGAAACTGTTTTTCTGATTCCTTTCCTCTAAGTTAAAGGCTCTCTATGTACATTACTGTGCTCTGTACTCTTTGGGGGCTGACTGAATGAAGCTGGCCAGAATATTTTAAAGGAGTTGTAAATAAAATACAGAAACTCCTTCAGACATCTGGAACATCTGAATGTATTATTGCTGGAATTTGACTTGTACATACTCAAGGGAAGAAGCAGGCTGAACAGGTGAATTCTGCAGGTACTAGATAGTATTGGTATCACTTTCTGTGGTGTGGGAATTTTTTAGGCATTTAGATTGTTCAGTGACCACATTACCTCTACTTGTAATGACACAATATTAGAAACCTCACGTAGAAGTGGATGTTTTCATACCACTGTTGAGGACAAGTACTGGAGAATTTAGCAGAGGATGGTGACCTTTCTGCTTGGTTTCTTCTAACCAGCCTCTGGAACACAATAAACCTTATTTTACCATTTAAATAATAAAGGCTATTTCAAACAACTCTTTTGGCCTTCAGAGTAAATTTTATGTAGGAATATGAATTAGTCCTTTCAAAATCCAGGAAAACTTTTCCCTGACTTTAAACTCTTATGAGTATACAATTTGGTAAATTTTATTATATTTGAAGCCATATTATCCAAGCATATATCAGCTAAATGAGACTGTCTTCAAATGAAGTTAGTGAGTGTCAAAATGCTGAGCAAACTTTGGTGAGTGAATATCTTTCAGGGGTAAAAAGTATTACACAGAGATGCTGTTGATTTGAGTACATAGTGCATGTGGCTCTTGTTGCAGAAAGAAAGTTACAGTAGTGGCCTGTTTGCTTTACTAGCTAAGGTATCATTTAAATGTGGTTTAGCCAAGGTATTCTCTCATATAAACCAGTGCAGCTGAGCATATTTTGGTGCTGTTGTGTGATACAACTAACAGCAGAATTTAGTCTACTAACTACATAATTTTTTATCCTCACCTGATCATGTTGTAAACTCAAGAACAGAGTATATGGTCTTCTACTAATAATCACAGACACTTTATTTTGCTGTCCTCAGCTCTTGTTTGTCTATACAAACAGCTTTTTACTCCATTCCTAAACTATCTTGAACTAAGATTTATCTTCCTGTTAACATTCAATTGAGCTATGTCCCAACAAGATTATTACATTAGTTCGTAGAGTAGCTCCACTGAGAGTTGTGTCTGAAGTGCAGCTGACTGAAGTTGACCAAATTGTGGTTTATTTGTCTTCACTTAAAATGTGACATGCTTGTGTGAAGTCCTGCAGTACTATTAGTCTCTTCAAATGCACTGGGTTTGGGCAACCTGAGTCCTTCCCTTTTTTCATACTTTAAGACGACATTACCTGCCTTGAGATTTGTTGTTTTAAAGAAAGGTTTAAGAAAGAAGCTTTTCAAAGTGTTCTATTTTATAATACCACAGTAAAACAATTTATAAATACCAAAAAGATTACTGTTAGAGAAAAAAAAAAAGAGAATTTCTGCAGTGAGCCATCTCTTTTTGAGCCCATACCAGCATATCTTTGAATGTGTGCAACTGGTTCATGACCAGGGGTACTTCAGGGTCACCAGAAATTACTAAGAGTATTGTGCCAGTGAAAAAATGAATAGTGCCAGCCTGAGAAATTGTACCAAACAGAATGCTTTTTGGAGTATTCTGATATAATTGTGAATTCAAGTGAATCTGTGAGCAGCTTTCTGGCATGGCAAGGGTTGTGTGCTCTGAAATTGATGACAGTTACTTGAAACAAGCATGAAGAACAATGCAGGAGAGCATGGAAATTTTTTGCTTCTTTTGTTTTATGCTTTGATCTTCTCCTCCATCCCCCCTTATTTTCTTTTGAAGTGTTACCACAGAATCACAGAATATCCTGAGTTGGAAGGGACCCACAAGGATCATAAACTCCTGTTTATCCACAGGACAACCCCAAAGTCACAGCATGTGCCTAAGATCATTGTCCAAATGCTTCTTGAATTCCATGAGAGTTGGTGCCATGATAGCCTCCCTGGGGAGCCTGTTCCAATGCTCCACCACTCTCTGGGTGAAGAACCTTTCCCTAATATCTAACCTGAACTTCACCTGGTACAGCTTCACGCCATTCCCCTGAGTCCTGCCTCTGGTCATCAGAGAGAATAAGTCAGCTCCTGCCCCTCCTTCATGTCTGGTGAGGAAGTTACATATTTTAATGGTAACATTAATCCTGATAAATGACCTTAATATGGCTTTGGCTTGACTTAGGTACAAGTTCACAGGTGTGCCTAAAAACCATGGGAGGCAGTGATTGAATAGAGTAATATATAGGCTAAGGTTGATTTTTAGTTTGAAATTAAAGCATTTTTTTGCAGACTCTAGGGAAAGAAGCCCTTAGAAACTATATTCAGTGCTGTTTCTGCTAGTGGCTTTGGGTATTATGTTTAACAGCCAGACTGAATTATCCATGCCTTGTTTTCTCATTTACTAAGCATGGGTAATAGAACTAAGCTCCAAGTACTGCATGTCATTTTATTTTACATCTATCCCTAAAATGCCTTTGCTTCCTGACAGAAAGTGCTATGTACATGGAAGATGTTGCCACTTCTGTTATTTGTCACTGTACTGTCCTGGTGATGTGGACTACATTTTATTAGTATGTTGCAGAAGCTTAGGTAAAAAATTCAAAAGCTGTCTAAGAGTTAAGTGTGTGGAGTTTGGTGAGTATTCAGTATCTGACTCACCTAGACCTCCTCATAAAATCCCTAGCCTAATTTTTGATAAATTGTACAATCTTAACTTTAAAGATAGATAAAAAGCACACAAGACATTCATTTAAAGCTTGGGTTGATAGCAAATTCAGTTGAGCAAAGCACTTCAGTCACAAACTTGGTGTATCAGTTCTCAGTGTATCAGTGTCTTCATTGCTTCTGTAACCTTTGTTTGGAGGATAGCTGTCTGTCTTACCTGAAACCAGTGGAAAGATCCATGAGCTCTCCTGGATCTGTGCTTCTCTTCAGTAAAGGCTGCCAGTCATCTCAATTTGACCTCTTTACAATGCCTTAGAGCCTTGAGAAGAAAAGTAACTTGTCTTGAAAAGAAAGTAACATCTTTATAGACTTGTGGTCAAGCTTGAATGTTCTTTTAGATACTGGTGTTCAGTGCTGTTCTGTAATGAGTCATTAATTCAGTTCTCTGAGAAAATTGGATAATTACATGGTTAAAAATAAAGTCAGATTAAAGTTTGATGAACAGGAGCAGAAATTCTGTTGCTGTATGTTATGCATGTTTCTTGAAGACAATTTTGTCTTCTCTAAGAGGCTAAGCACATTGTTCCTGGAGGTTTCATAGTCATGACAGTTTAAGGAATGAATCTGATATTTCCACTCTTTTAAAGGCTGAGCACAACCAGATTGGTCTGGCTATAACAGAGCCTGACAGTTCCCTTACAACTTTTCTTTCCAATGTTTGTCACATTAATACTGACAGACAGATATTAGGCCAGGCAGCAGAGGCTTTGGAGAAAACTCTATTTTATGTATTGGAAAATAAGAATATTTCAGTTTAGTTGCCTTGTCATGCTTAAGTAATGATTAAAAAAATCATAGGAGTATTTGGGCTCTACCACAGACTTAAATGCTGTGGAAAGATTAAATTGGATCTCTGTGTATTCTTGAACTGTCATGATGAGATTTATTTGGAGAAAGGCTTTAAACTGTGAGTGGTTGCCACTGGCTGTAATTCCAGATGCCTCACAAGTCTCAGTGATCTGTGTAGAAGAAATGATTCTGTCGAGTCTCATGCCTCCCACAAAACCATGCAGAGAGCTATTTAAATGGTATTTGCTTGTCACACATCTGCTCTTTTTTTGGGGTATTAAGATTAACTGGAAAACCTACTTGCTAAAGGGATTTGATATCCAAATTAATAAATAGTATATTTCTAGTGCTTTTTTTTAAACTGCTATGCTTTTTAATAAGCAAGACAATATAGTTGTCATATTTTATTAGAATATAAGTACAAGTCTTTTATTGAGTCTGAGGCATGAGATTATAGCTCTTGTTACATGTATGTTTATTCAGCCACCACATGCTACATTAAATCATGCTTACAACGTGGAATTCAACACTCAGACCTCTTTTTGACCTCTTCCTCAGTGCCTCTGACAAGCAGTTCATTTATAACCAGTGTTGCTGCTGACAGCTGGAGGTGACTCTGCCACACAATGAAACTAGTTGTCATTTAAGTCCTAAGCTGGGGGTGCTGAGATATTTGCTCTTCTGGAGATAGGTGTTTTGGAAAACATTTCCACTTATGATGGAAACAAAGTATCTCTTCAATGTAAACCAGATAAGAATTATTTTTATTTCCACTCTGCAGAGGTAGCCACTTAAAGTCACAGTACAGAGCCAGCTGACAAGATAAAGGTAGAAGAATGTCAAATACTACTTGATTCACTAGATCAACTTCCAGTGTTTCACAGTTAGAAATTCAAAGAATCATAGAATGGCCCAGGCTGGAAAAAAAAATCAGTTTGTGATCACAATGCTGTGCAGAGAGCCAGATGCAGTGTTATTGACAGAATGGTTCATATGTTCCTTAATAATAATTACAACTTCAGAAATATCCAGTTCCTGTTAAAAGAAATAATAAAAGATTCATAGAACAATTTCAGATGGAAGGGAAATCACCTAGTCAAATCTCTTCTTTAAGGCAAGCCTAATTCCAAAGTTAGGCCAGGCTGCTCAGGGCTTTGTCCAGGTGACTTACGAATTTGCCGTGGGTGCAGAGTCCACAGCCTCTCTGGGAACCTGTTCCAGTATTTTACTCCTCCTCTTGGCCACATTGTTATCTTACACACAGCTGGAGTTTCTGTGGGTACAACTTCTAACTTTTGTCTCTTGTTCTGTAGGTGCATGCCCCTGAGAAAGGTTTTGTGCTGCCTTCTGTCTAACCCACCCCAAGGAAAGTGAATGCAGTGATGAGATCTTGCCATAGCCAAACCCACTTCTCTCAGTCTCTCCTAGTATGCAAGTGCTCCAAACTTCTTTTGTCCACCAGAATGGCCAGATCCTTTTCTGCAGGGCTGGTTGCTCCCAGGCTGTAGAGTTGCACCTGGATAGTCTATCTCGGGTGCAGAACTTTGCCCTTGTCTTTGCTGACCACAGTAAGGCTCTGGCTGATCCCTCCAGCTTGTCAAGGCTGCTCTTAGTGGCAGCTGTGCCCTCTAGCATGTCAGCTGATCTCTCCAACCTGGTGCCATCTGCAAACTTTCCCCCTCTGTCTCATCTTCCAAGTCATAGATGAAGATGTCAAACAAGACTTGCTCCAGTACATATACTTGAGGAACTCCACTCCTAACTTGGCATCAGTCTGACTTCAGGCCAATGACCTTTTCAGTCTGATGGTGCAGCCAGGTTTTCACCTTGTAGCCTGCCTGTTCTATCCCTCCAGTCTGAGTACAAAACTTTAATGCTGGGTCACAGCATCTTTCTCTTGCTTCATGTTTCATTGTGTGCCCATGAAAATTCAGAGGAACATCAATACACTTTCTGAAGGCAGGACAAAATTCTATGTATTTTTGTCCACTTCTGATGGAAAAAGTATTACTATATAAAGCTAGGATTTATTTTAAGAATGTCATTGTGAAAAGTTACATTAGAAGGCACTGAAAAATCACAAACCAGTTACAATGGAAGTAGGTTTTCTCAGCAAGGTACTGCAGAGGCATTGAACTTTCAGCTCCAGCTTTGATAATGTGAGCACATGAAGCAGAACATAAGGGAGATGAAGAAATAGTGCCTTCACTGAGCTGTCCCACAGGACACTGCCTGCAACTCCTCAACAACCCCATAGGTCATGAAAAATGTTTGGGTTGGTTTTGGGTCCTTTTGTATTTCTGTACACCTGTGGGGCATGTCATATTCTGCCTATCAGAGAGAGAGTTTTTGGTTTTAAAAACATAGCCAGAAGTCTAAGCTAAGCACAGCACTGGTGGAACTGAAGTGTGAAAAATTAAGGTGATTTACAGTAAAATGGTGAGAATCACAGAATATTAGGAGTTGGAAGGGACCTGGAAAGATCATCTAGTCCAACCCCCCTGCCACAGCAGGATTCCCTAGACCAGGTCACACAGAAAAGCCTCCAGACAGGTTTGGAATCTCTCCATAGAAGGAGCCTCCCCAGCCTCTCTGGGCAGTCTGTGCCAGTGCTCTGGCACCTCAACTGGGAAAACAGTTTTTCTTGTATGTACAATGACAATCCTAGCAATTCTCTGCTAACAGATACTGTACAAGTACCAGGCATTGTTGATACAAGTGCCATTTTTTTACATCTAATAACTTTTAATTTTTGAATGCATACAAATGCCAGCCATCTTCATGGTGAGACTCACTGTTTCAAGCATTTAATTGTTTGGTCAGACTTTGGTTACATTATTGTTTTATTGCATCATGAGTTCTGCCTTAGTAGTTCATACTGTATCACCACCTAACTGTAAAGTGCTTTACGCATTCACAGAATGGGCATTTATAAGCAAGCATGATGAAGGCTCCTCTGAGATCAGTTTGATTGCACATGCTTCAGAGTTGTTCTTCTCTCAGTATTATGCAAACACTCTTAGCAGATCCTTTAGAAAATTGATTTGCTAACCATTTAAGTGGCAGTGCTGTTTGGAGTTACGCTGAATGGTATCCTGAGCCTTAATCATGCTTCTGTAATTAAACTGAAGAGTTTCATAAGAACACAGGTGAACAGACAAGGATGTTTGGGCTGCTGTTGTTTTACTCTCAATGTTTCATCATTTTTATAGGCTGCTGTATCCTGTATTGCTTCACTTGCCTTACCTCTGCCAACACAGCTGTGTGGCTATTTGTGATGGCTATTTCATGTATGTGTGTGTGTGTTTCTCTTGGCCTTGGAGTTCTTTCCTCCAAGTTCTGCCTGACCTCTTTTTGGCCAAGGGAGAAAAGTTGGGAAGATCTTAAATCTGGGCATCTCTGCTTGATGCCACCTGTGTTAGAGAAGCCACTGTTCCCTTGCCCTGCCTCTTGCTGGGCCAGCTGGGCTCCTGCTGTGGCACAGGAAGCACAGATCCAGCAGCATTTCTTCCTGCCACCTCACAGTGGGCTCCTTTCCAGACAGCATTGGTGTCCCCACTGTTGAGTACATAATGGGGAATAAAAATGGTGTGGGAAGGGGGGAAATAGGACTGTGGGAGTGAGGAGCTCAGGGAGAAAGATGGGAAGGAAAAGGCAGATGGGGGGAAGGAAAAATATATATATGAGTAGGAGACTAATGAGGGAGGATTGAGAATGCAAAATTCTTGTCTGGGAGACATTGAGAATAGAAGGCTGCCTGAATCCAGAAGGTATGGTTGAATTCAGGTGGTGGACATTTTTGAACAGCCTGTGTAATGAGTCTTCTGTGCAGTTATGGTGTAACATGGGGCATGTTTGAACAGGTTTTTTAGCCACAGAACCCAGATGCCCTTATGTATTTCCTGGATTTTGGTGAATGTGCATAAATCACTGCAGGTAGGAATGGAGAACACAAAAGTGGCTGTGACTGGGAAGCCACACTGTGACAGATTGTTTTACAAGACAGTCCTGACTATCAGATCAAGTCAGTACCCAACTACCAAGTGACAGGATTCTTGATGCAACATGGCAATTTGTTGTCCCTGGTGCTCTGTGAGTGACTGATCTTGGGGTTTTGGTGTTGAACTGAAGAAATCAGAACTGGTTAGAGACCAAAATGTTGACAAGGTTTTGATCTTGTTATCTAAATTGAAAAACCTGTTTGTTTTAGAAGGAATCCAGATAAAAAACTCCATTGCATGTAGGAGGAGGAGAGCATATGCAGAGCAGAAGACTGGCAGCATGCTTGTATCAAAAGTACGAGGAGTGTGGGAGATTTATACTTAGTTCTGTATTGCTGCAGAGATTCAACCTGTATTTCCCATAGCTTACAAAGGAGCACAGATTTTGGGCCATTTGGGCTGGTGGGAGACATCATCAGATCCTCTGTAAGATTTTATTGGTAGGAGAAGAGCACACATACAGCTGTTTGGGAGTGCCAACTTCATGTCTGCTGCCTTTAGTTCGGACCATAACATTAGCTTCAACTTTGGCCTGTGGAGTCCCCAGACACAGGTATCCTGCTGAGTGTGGGGGTCTGGCATTGTATGAAATTCTTACCCAGAAAAACAAGAGTAGGTCTCTTGCTGCTGTAACCCCTTCAGGGAAATGTATATACATGGCAGCATGATAACTGATAGGCAGTGGAACTGACACTGTTGTCCATGTTTCAAAAAGATGAGCAGCCTGATAGTTCAGGTTTTCTTGCGAGAGACAAAAGACATGATTTTGTAAGTCAGCTGAGACAGAAGAATTGTTTCTGCCACACTGAATGTGATTAAACTTAAGTAGTGCAAGTCTATGTATGTCCAAGCTTTTTTATGTTCAGTGCAATGTGCTGTATTCACTGGCTTTGTTGCTAATTGAAAACGTGGGGTTTGTCTTAATATTGGTAACAACTGTTTGTACCCCTTAAAAAAATGTTGAGGAGTGTGGTTGATTCACAGAATACTGCTACTTTCAGAGCTGTTTATAATGTAAGGTTTGGGTTTTTTACTTAAAAAAAGGAAAAAAGTATTGTGAGAACAAAATGATGATATTTTTTGGGGTGAGAGAGGGAATTATGGCAGTCTGGATTTACCTTAAAAATCCTCCTCTGCCTGAGGTCTGTTCTGAAATGTGTTCTAGCTGCAGGGAGCAAAACTATTAGCCTATTTAGAAACAGGCTCTGTACAGCTATATTAGCATCACCCACCAGCCTGCACAGCTTGCTTGCTTCTCTTCCTTCTCTTAATGAACTGCAGTTTATGTGTGCACAGTTGATTTCTGCCTGGCTGGATTTCAGCAGGTCTAAACTGGAAGATACAGAGTGGGTATAAAGTTGTGGTACAAGCACAGGTAATCTCTGAACTCTGTAGTTGGGGAATAGGTGGGACATTTGACTCCCTTCTGAAGGAGAGAGCTGTCATGCCTCAGCTTCAGCATAACTGGGGAACATATTTTAGTGTCTGCAGTAAGCAAGTGAAAACTGTCCAGAATCCTGTTATTGGCCAGTAAAACTTTTTGCTTTAGCTGGATAAAATGATACTAAAGAGTTTGTTTCACATCAGTTGTAGAGATTTGTCAATAAGTGCTCATCAAATCATCCTTCTGGGGAACACCGTGCTTGCAACAGAATTTTGCAGCTGCTGAGGTTTTTTTAGTAGTTTTGTCAAAACAAAGAAGACAATTCTCATTCTTGTACTAATGGGTGGGTTGTTTCAGGTGACTGCCAAAGAATTATTCTTCCTGGTTTCTCCTTCACCTCTCTGCAGACTTGGAAATCTGAGTTGGCATAGCTGAATCAATACTACTGCTTTTGTCCATCTACACAGATTTTTGGGGTTTTGTTTTTTGGTTTTGGGTGGGTTTTTTTCATTTTTATACTTTTTGTTTGTGCAGGGGAATACAGTGGTGTAGCTATACCAGTGCAGACTGGTATATTTGTGCACATGTGCTCTTAGAAGAGAGCCTTCCTCCATGTTTTTTCGTCAATATTTATTTAGAGTAGTATAATTATACCTCTACATTTCCATAGGTGAATAGGAAAGCCTTTTGAATCATGTTTGCAGAATGGAGATTATGCATTTTAAATTCTATATATTGGAGTTTCTATTGGAAAAGAATTAGGATCTGGCATAAACAGTTGAGAAATTACAAAAAGATTTTCATGACTGTTAAGTTAGCTTAAGCTTTATGTTAGAACCCAACAACTTTAAATCATGTTAGCCTAAATGTAACACCCTTTTGCAGACAGAAGAACTTCAATAAAAATGTGAAGACTAGGTGCTCAAAAGTATGTTTGTGCAGCCCTGGATGGAGCCACAAGGGCTTGGTTTGCATTAGGAATGTGTTTGGATTTCTGTATGGACAGTTGTTTATGTGATACGTGTTTGTGTGGTAACATGAAATTTGAGTTAAGTAGAGCAAGGGAATGCCATACAATTGCTAGTGTGAAATCTGACAACTGAAACAATTTTCTACCCTTGAGTGATTTAAAACCATTTGCAATCTTAATCCAAAAAGGCACTGCTTAAAGCAGTGTTCTGCTCCAGAGATGAACAACAGTACAATAATCACTTCTCATATGTCATTAGTCTTCTGCCAGTATTCTTTGCTTCCCCTAACATTTCATACAGTGCAGCAATCTGGAGGCTTTGTGAATAATTCTGGAAATAACTTAATTTCTCTAAGCTTCATTTTTCCCCTTGTGTAAAAAATTGCAATGATATTTTCCTTGCATTTGTTAAAGTCTTTGTTGCCTTGAAGGGAGATTTAGAGCTCGAAGGCATTGTTTATTATGATTGTTTCCTTTTATTAGGATGTGGTGAATTGATAAATGTAATATTCAGAAGAGTAAATACACTGAGGAAAGATAAGAGAAGAAAGGAGTATCTTTAATCTCACTTCCCTCTCTGCACTTCCTTTGGCTGCAGTGTTAAGGTTCTCCTCAAAAGCAGCATTTCACATACACTGACCCAGGAAGCTACCATGTTTTGTGGGCAGGTAGGATGAAACCCAAGGTTTGATCCATTCTTCCTTTTTTAATAGGTGTTTAACAAAAGGATACCAACAAGGTATAGAATATAGCAAAAAGGATAAAATTCTCTGGATTTTGAGGCAGGCTGCCCATCCACTCATGCAGTTTTGAATAATCTTTCTAAGCAATTGCAGTCTATCCCTCTCTAGTAGAAGAGCTCTTCCTACTAATAGAAAGTTAGGAATGATTTCCACTAGAATTATCCTTGACAGTGCCAAGATCACTCAATTATTTTGCATTATGTCCCATTCTTGCTTCATTGGTCATGTAACTTCAAATTCCTGAGGGATTTAAGCCTCACTTTAAATATAATTAAGGTACAAATGTGCCCCAGTATGATAACTTGTAATAGCAGGCAGATTTGTAGCTGAGATCAAGTGGAGAAAGGCAGAGAGCTAAGTGGTGTGAATTAACACCAAGGCATTGACTGACATACTCATGGGCTGATTTTGGCTGGGATAGAGTTAATTCTTTTCAAAGTAGCTAGTATGGGGAAATGTTTTGAATTTGTGCTGAAAACAGTAATGATAACACAGGGATATTTTAGTTATTGCTGAGCAGTGCTTACACAGAGTCAAGGCCTTTTCTGCTGCCCACACCATCACTCCAGCAGGCAGGCTGAGGGTGCACAAGTTGTAGGGAGAGGTCACAGCCAGGAGAGCTGACCCCAACTGACCAGAGGGATAGTCCATACCATATGGTGTCATGCTTAGCAAAAAGAATAGGAAGGGAGAAGGTTCAGAGTGGTGGTATTTGTCTTCCCAAGTAACTGTTACACTTGATGGAGCCTTGCTCTCCTGCCTGCTAGTGGGAAGTATGAATGAATTCCTTGTTTTGCTATGCTAGCGTGTGGCTTTTGTTTTACCTATTAAACTGTCTTTATCTCAACCCACAAATTTTCTCACTTTTCCCATTCTTTCCCCCATCCCACTGGGAGGAAGTGAGTGAGCAGCTGTGTGGTGCTTGAGTTGCTGGCAGGGGTAAGCTATGATAACCTATCTGGCTAATAGGGAAATGTTGTTACAAATATCAGAGCACTTGGCAGGTTTCAGGGGAATGCAGTTAAATCAGTCAAATAAGGGGTGAAGTAAGGAACTATTATCAAGTACAAGCAAGGATTAAAAGTTTTTTCTTTGATACTAAGATGCAACATGGAGTTGCATAAGGTAAAATTACAACATTAGTAATGTTTAAGCTGAATGGTTTTGTCTTTCTGACTTTATCTAGTACCTTTTGAGGGCATGTATGTTTAAACTTGCATGTATTTTGCAGTAGTCTGCCTGCCTCAAAGAGACAGAGTGTGGAGATGGAAGAGGTAGTGCAACGTTTGTACATGGCACTTGGAGCTAAGACTGTGTTCTGAAAGCTTGTAACGTGACCCAGGCAGGCAGTATTTATTAACTCTGTTAGTAGGTTCCTTATCTGAAATGCAAACCTGCACAGATGCTGTAGACAAGGCTTTCAAACACCATTCCCCTGAATCTGAACTGCTATCTGAAAATCAGATTTTAGTGCATCTTTGGGTTATCTTTTCAAATAAGAGATATTGAAGTCCATAAATAGTGATACCTGCCAATACAAAACTCTTTCAGGTTTCTAGATGATCTACTGAATTCCATTACTGATTTGGAAACTCCTGAATATTGAGACAGTTCCTACACCTGCCATATATAAATTCCTGTAATGTGACTTGGATGCAAGGATGGAGAGTAGAGCTGTGTCAGGCTTCTGCTCAAACACTTCCTAATAAAACTGAAGCTGTTAAGATGCAGCCATATGGATAGTGTGCAAGAAGCTTTCCTTAGCTCTTTGGCCAGAGCTTGACTAGGTAGATTTCTCTGCCTTCTGAGCTGTCTTCAAAGGAAATTCCTGCTGAACTTTCTGGTGAGGGACACCTCTTCCCTTGGGATGCAGTAACAGGCACAGAATTCTTTTGGGACTCAGTCCCTGCTTAGATTGACAAGGTGAGAGTGTGGTGTCCCCCCAGCCCCAGAGAACTGAGCCTACTGGGTAGCCAAGTGAAGCCTGAGACAGGAACCTTATTTCACCCCTTTCTTATTTCTCTGCCACTCATTATTGTGCCATCACATTATCTATGGCCCTTTTTTCTCATGTTCATAAGGATCTTCCTTCTTCTCCCTGCAGTTAGAAGGAAGGGTTAATAATGCAGGGAGAATTTGGTGCATATTAGACACCTACAACTTATGTATAAAGGGTCTTAAAGAAATTTGGCCAGAAAAAGGTTTTAACTTTTTTAAGAAAGGGATTGATTGGATCTAGTATCTATTGGCAGCTGTCAGTATCAAAAACCCCAGACATCCAAATCCAGCATTGTAGGAAAAAGATGAAGTAGAGATTTAGTGCCAGCATCATTTAGCTCTGTTATTAATTCACATACAAGGAGTTAATGCATATGATCTGTGTGTGTGTATGTGTGGGTTTGCATGAATGTCAATTAGCATGAGCTGGAAAGGAGCTTCTGCCAAACTGAAGACAAATGCTTTTGGAGTCATGCCAGTTTTGATGCAAGTTCTCACAAAATAAAGCTTTCTCATTTTGCTAAGTAGCTGCTGTAATGAAACCACCTTGGCAATGCTATACTTGCTTTGCATTATCTCTGAACAATCTTGGAACTTCAGAGAAGGCTCCCAACTTTCACAGTAGGTTTGTGCTGTGTTCCAAATGGAGCAGTGAAAGGGGAAAACATATGCCTCCTCCCTCTTTTAAAAATAAGCTTGGTGTATTTACCACTTGGATCTTCTGATGTGGTGTCTGAAAAAAAGTGGAGGATGAAGCTGACAGCCCAGGAAGCCCTCTCCGGTTCTCCTTCCTGAATTCTGTTTTGACAGTTAAGGGACAATAAATTAATAACATTTCCTAGCATTCCTACTTCATTATAGGACAAGCAAGAGACACTTTGATCTAGAAAGTAAAAGATGTTTCAGTCTCTCCTGAGCAGTGTGTTGTCTTTAAAATCAATACAATCAAATATTGAACTATGCTATAAAATCTGATTTTCCTAAAACCAAAGCAAATTCCAAAGCAGAAATGTAATGTTGGAACTAAATTTTGGTTTCTGTCTTAATCTTTCAGAATCAGTGTTTTGGAAATGCTTGTTGTTCTGGCTTAGGAAAAATACTCTGATATGTACAGCTAGCACTCATTCCTAAAAATGAGGATCTGGTTGCTTGTGCTAGTTAACAAAATGCTAGTGTGCAGGATCATCACTAGCTGTTCTTTCTGGTTCAGATAGGAGGCTAAAACAGATCTAAAAGATTTCCTTGAAAGTTTGTATTGGTTTTGATGTTTTTCCATCACTGTGTCTTCACTTTATTTGATGCCTGTGCTTTAAGGGGCTGCAGGCAGTTGACAGAGTGCTGCAGCAGGCTGTGCTTTTTGCACTAGAAGTTAAGTTCTGTCTTTTCTGCTTTGTCAGTTGCTGCTTCTTCTCATCAAGATCCAACAAAGTAGCTCACCCAGCTTGCATCAGAATGATTCAGACATGCCAAGTGTTCAACACTAATTCCTAAACACAGTAAATATATCTTACATAGCAGCTGGTGGTCCTTCATGAAGGTTAAAAGCACAGCATGCTTCTAAACCTCTCCACCTTCTTTCTGTCCACTTGCTGACCTGCAGACAATGTATGAAGCACTGGTGTGGGTGCTGTGAAAGCTGTGGATGAGAATGAAGGGGTAGACAAATTGTTTAAATGAACTACTAAAAGACAGTTTCTTCAAGATGGGGTTGTGGTGCATTGGCAGGGTGGTGGCAAGGAAACATATGTTCAGTGTTACTGTTCTGTGGTTAGTGTGGTTGTCATCATGTTCTGTTTTATCTTGACTTTTGTGAGGTGCCAATAAGCAATAATATCCATCTTCTCTGCTGTTGCTGAATTCACACCCACATCAACTCCACTGCCACCCTAAACCATCACATTCTCAATTAAAATGTATTTCTGTAAGAGCTCAGTGACTAAAAACAAAATGTATCTTCCCTAAAAATGAGAGATCATAATTCATTCCTGCCATTAATAGGTGAAATTTTTAGTTTGATAGCTGCCTAAGCAGAAAACAAAATTCAGGTTCAATTTTATTTGAATACTTAATTATTCAAAGCTGTTATTGTCTGCAGAGATGAGCACAGAGAATGTAGGTAGTGAAAACAAATTTTATCACAGTATCACAGTATGTTAGGAGCTGGGAGGGACCTCAAAAGATCATCTAGTCCAACCCCCCTGCCACAGCAGGATTCTCTAATATACATATGATTGCAGTTGTAGATGTGCTGAAACATACACTGTCATCACTATCTCATCTGGTCAGTGTGTGTTTAAACTGGGCAAACTCCTTGCTGACTTACACTTGGGAGTTTTGAGATTTGTAGGTGGTGTGTATCACCTGAGAATGCAACCAGTATTTTTATAAACCTTTGGTTGTATTTAGTGGATAACACCCACAAGTACTCTCCTGTCAAGAGGATAAAAGTGTGGCTAGGGCAGTGGCAGAACAAACTTGCTGCAATGTTTTCCAACATGGAACCACAAGGACAATTCCCCAAGTCAGAGGTAGTTCAATATCCATTGACTGTTCAATTCCTGGCCCCCTTCTGCAGTAAAGATACAAATTATTGCTAAACATGATGCTTTTTTTCTGATACTGCTTTGCAAATGAACAAGTCTCTCTTTTTCTCTTTTACTTCCTAAATAAATATCAAACTGTCCTTACTCTCTTTCTATGAAGCTGTGTGCAATATTAACTTTTGCTAATAGAAATGCATTTCTCCTGGGTGTAATATCAGTCCTTGGCATGTTCCCAACATGCTATCCACACAGCTATCTGTTTAGCTATGTGACTTGAGGCTAGTCACTTCTCCTTTACTGTGTGGCCTTGGGAGAGATGGGCTCACTGATGCCCACACATGTGTATAGTCTTAATTGTCACCCTGGTTCAAGTTAGATTGGGTAATTAAAAGATACTGAAAAGTTCATAAAACATTCATTTACCAAGCTGAAATGATGGCAGTTTGTATGGTGAAGTGCTATGACTGGTATCCAGTATGTTGTTTGCCTCCAAATGAAGTACTCTGCCAGATGCTGATACATGTGGCCATTTCAAAGGTGAAGCAGAGCTTGAGCACACCTGGCTAGAGTCCCAGAGCATTCAGCAATGCTAATCCACTGATGTGTGGGGAGCAGGTAGCTGTGCTGCACCCAACTGCAATGGAAACAGGTAGAAGATTGTTTCTGTCAGTGTATGGCCAGAACACTGCACCTTCTGTGAAAGTATTCTGAAATATTTCACAGAGGCACAGAGTTAATTGGGTTTTATCCTTTTGGTTTAGGTTTGTGGGTTTGGGTTTTGTTTGTTTGGGTGGTTGTTTTTTTGTGTGGTTTTTCTTCTGTTGATTGGTTGGTTGGTTGGTTGGTTTTGTTTGGTTGTTTGGGGTTTTTTTAGGGAAAAAAGGCAACTCTGGCCCCACAATGCCCTAGGGCATTAAATTGCTACAGGAGGCTAGATTTAACTGAAAGAGGAACACTTACTGGTTCTATGAAAACAATGTGCTTAATACTGTCAGATATGGTTTGGTGCACTTAGATATAATGCAAGCATAACAGAAAGAGAATAGCATGCCAGCAAATAAACAGTAGGGCTTTGATTACAGAGTTGGGAATGATGGTAAAAAAAAAGAAAAAAGGGGGAAAAAAAAGAGAAAAAGCAAAAAAATGAGGAAATCTAAATCTGTAGATCTGAGGCTAATCTGTTCTCCAAACTGTCATTTAGGATTTCTTCAAGATTTAGCTGCATTATTTAGGCTAGCTCAGCAGAACCTTGCCTTAATGGTTCTGTCTTTCAGAGCAACCTAGTTTGTCATCCTATCTCTGTGTTCAGTGAATCTTTAGAGGCTTTCCTGGACTTCTTGAAGGCAGTCCATCTTATCACTGCAATATTCAGATTCCCCATGTTGTAGTCTTAGACCAGTCCTTCCTCTCAGCATGAGCTGGGTCTTGTACCGGCTGTCATTTCATGATTGTCTCAGACTCCTGGTTGCTGTTACTGAGTACCAAAAGGAAGAGCACAGCACATGCACTCTTCTTTCTTTCCCCAGGACATTTCAGCTCATCCTCCATTTACAATGGAAAAATAGCTGTTACACTGTACCTCACTAAGAACAGTTGTCACTCAAAACTTGTAACTGTTTTCTACCTTAAAGCTACATCTGTAAGTAGCAGTGGAGTGGATTGTAGCTCTAGGTTTTATTCTCAAAACTCTCACCAGATTATTTATGAACCCTGGATAGGCCATTTTCAGGACTTCTGCTCTGCATTCTGTATCTTTAAAATGAATGTATTTTACCTATACTGCAGGTTTGAGCTAACACCCACTTGGTAATTTTTTTAATAGCTAGGTAGCAGGCATGCTGTAACATGTAAATGCAACAATCATTCTATGAGATACTAGTTATCAAACTGCTACCTTGTACTTTGATCATCTTGAGAACAAATTTTTTCCTGGGTTGTAAATTGTCTACAAGGGAATCATTGTTTCAACATCTATTTCTATGGTGCCTATATTAGTGAGCTTTCATGAAGCAAGTAGAAGAAAAGGTATTACTGGAATACAAACATAAAGAGCATGATTTGACATCTTTGTATGAAATATGCTGATGGTTATTACAGCTCTTTTCCTTCCAAGAAAACATTATCAAACATTGTTATTTTATGGGCATCTTCATTTACTGCACTTTAAAAGCAGGCAGTAATCACCAGTGTGTGATTTCACTGTGTTTCAGTCTATTAGTTAATGGAGGAAACTAAAGGACATCTCTTCATTATGTGGTCTGAAGTAAGGTTCCTTGATTCCTGCTGCAATTTAAAAAGGGTGTGTTTTACTCTAGAGTGGTTTACCTTTTGAGGAGTTTCATTTGGTAATGAATAGTAGCTTAATAATAACTTAACTGGTACTAGTTAGAAATTGATATCTGAGGTAGGTTGTTGAGGGTCGAGGCTGGGCCAACCACCAACCCAATGACAGATGCTCCCTGTTACCCCTTTTCCCCCCTGCCCAGGAAGGGAATGGGGATAAGAAAGAGAGACTTGTGGATTGGCAAAAGAAAACTAAAACTACTTTAATAATAGTAATAATGATAAATGATATATACACAAAAAAATGGAAATATATACAAAACCCAATACCGAACCCAACCCCACCCTTGATGGTAACTATGTCACCACTGATACTGCAGCAGAAGGCCTCAGCAGCAGATGGGAGCCAGGCTCAGGGGCTGGATCCTGGTACTGGATGCAGGAACTTATGGATCAGGATCAAGGGCAGAACAAACAGAGTTTTCCTCAGATGCCAACCATTGAAGCACAGGAGAAGAAGAAGAGAGAGCAAGAGCCAAAGCTAGTAAGGGGGAGCTGACCACCTGTTTATATATCAAATATGATGTATATGGATGGAATACTTAGTTGGTCAGTTTAGGGTCACCTGTCCTGTCTGCTCCTCCCTGAAGGTGCAGCCTTTACCCTGCACGCCCCAACATGAGACACAAGATTCAGCAGTGACCTTGCTTTGCATCCCAGTCCCTGGCAGTAAATCTAAACATTAGGCCTTATCACTGCTAGAAGCTGGCAGTGTCTGCAAAAACATGTTCCTAGTTTCAGAAAGTGCAGTTTCAGAGGAGCTTTAACTGAAAAGTAAAATCACTGAACAGAATTAGTTCTGTTCTAACCCAAACCAGGACATAGGTTTAACAACTAAGAAGAAGGGGGTGTTATGTATGCATTAAACCTGGCATAGCATATCATATGCATCTTGTATTTTAGGCATCTAATGACTTTTTCCATCAAGTCTGGAGAAGTATTTGTTTGTGTAAGAGTTTATGTAATTTGGAAGTTTGAGAAAAAAATTCTTGCTGATAAGAAGGAAGAAACCTGGAGTGCAACAATGCTGAAAAGGTTATAGGCTGTAGAAATGGTTTTACAGAGTGACAGATGAATGGATTCATAATGTCATATGTAGGAATATCCCATGTTTTGTTTTAACTCACTGGTTTTGAAAGGAGAGTCTCGGGGACACTAGTTTCCCCAGTTTTGTCTGGAAAGGGTGGTGGGGAGGTGATGCATTTAACTAAGCCCTAAAGGCAAAGGAAGTGTTGGAATGAGCATTCATTACAGTGTTTGCAAACAACTGTTTTTCAGATCATCGCCTTTGATGAACTGCGCACAGACTTCAAAAGCCCAATAGATCAGTGCAACCCGGTCCACGCAGTGAGTACAGCCTGGGGCTTGCTAAGCAACAGCTACTAAAGAGAGGGAGAGGCACTGAGCTGTCAGTGAAAGTGTGAGTGTGGAAACGAACGTAGAGTATGTTGTCAAGTGTAGTTTGGAAAATTTATTTCTTAGGCCAGTCTTAGGAAGCCAGGTGGTGACTCTTTATGTTGACACCTTTCTCTTTCTGCTGAAGGAGGCAGGAAGATAATGTGGAAGTTCAAAAACTTAAGGAAATATAATGTGATGCCAATACTTTGAATCTTTTTGTTCTGTGGCATAAGTTTTCCTCTAGTTGCATTCCTGGACTTCTCTGTTCCACGGCAGGGCCCTTAACTCTTCTGTGCTTTAAGGGTAAATAACACATTCTACTACATCTGCTATGGAAAAGGTTAAATATCACCTGGGACTGTAAACTCACTTTTACCTAATGAAACAAAATGCAACTTGGATTTCAGCATATGAAAATTCCTCTGTTAATTTAGGGTGTGACATGGGGTGATTTAGCTGACTACAATTAAACACACATCAGATTTCTACCACCAGAAGTGAGGAGAACTTGGCTTCCTGTCATCTCACTGGGAATTACGATGACTATGACAGGTGCTGAATTTGATCTCTGCACAATATCAAGTTATAGAATTACCTACAAATGATACCCAGATTCAGAAGCTAGCACTGCTGTGTAACCTTGTTTCATAACTCAGCAGAGGATTTGTGGTACAGTTTAGACTGCTGATGATTTTAAGCATCATCTCTACATGAATCTTCTAATAAGAAGACTTGTTTACTGTTCATATTAAGAAATCCTGTAGAGGACTTCAGTGGAAGCAATTTGGTTTTGAAATTACTGAATCTAATCTGATTTTGAATTCACTTTATCTTTTTTTACTTCCCATCTTGAGAACTACATAGAAGAAACGTGTACTTATATGTAAAAAATTCCAGTTGTTCTCTTCCTAAAACTTGTAAGATGCTCCATGAAGATAATCAGATAATTCCCTTTTATTTTAAAATGGTAATGGAATTGTATTCCAGGATAGAAAAAGTTAGTAAGTCCCTGTTTCAATCAGAGTAGTGATATAATCAAAAAGTTAATCCTAGAGTTTCCAGGAAAACACAGCAAAGTATTCTGTGATCAGTTGGCATATTTGACTCTCTTCTACAAAACTTTCTGTGACAACTCAAGCAATAACCTCATATTGCTTCCTTTTGCACAGTTGCATGTTGATGCTGTTCAGCTAGCTGTTCAAAAAAGCATAGGGAGAGTTAGCTTCTCTCATTGGTATTTTACATTACCTGTTTAAAAAAGTAATTGTTCTGAATATTTTCCCCATGTCTAAATGAAAATATTACCAAATAGTCTTCTGAGACAACAAACCCAGCCTGCCTTCTGCAGTATAAGCAACAGTAGAATCTTTCACAGTAACTCCAGTGATAGGTTTATGCAGAGTGAAGTCTGATTTTACTAGTGAATTTCTCATTATGAACGTTTTAAAAGAAAACCTGTCTTTGACTTGTTTCCTTTCTATGAATCAAATTTAGAGCATCTTTTGAGTCACAGTGCTTAATTACATTGACTTCCAGGATTTATGAGTGCATCTGTTGTTTAAAGTAGCATTTCTAGGACATTTCAGATATTCTTCACTAATGGGTTAAATTCTAATATCACATGTTGTTCAGGTACCCTCTGAGTGATAGAGGAAGGTCTCCATACCAACTTCTTAGTTGTTTTTGCCATTCAGAATCATCTTGATGCCAGAGGTCAGGTACCTGAAAATGCAAGATAAGTCTCTCTGGTATAGATGGGCACTGCTGGATAGAGCCACAAATGCTGACTTAAGAAGAAGTTGCAGCCTCTGGTTCAAGGCTAACGCAGCCTTGAATCCCCAGTTTCAATTGTTATACCCAGTGACAGATGAAAAAATAACTTAGGACTTCGAAATGGGTAAAACATTTGGCTTACAAGCAGCAGGTAAGAAGTGCATAGAGTAGTGGCAGATTAATAATATGTTGTGCTTCTTTGCAGCCATTAATTATGACCTTGCCCCATTGTAATTGTAATAAATTGTCTTTAACACCAGCTAATTCCCTACCCTTTTCTCCCTTTGTCTTGCCAGAGAGAGCGGCTGAGAAATATCGAGCGCATCTGCTTCCTCCTGCGAAAGGTGAGCGGACACTGACCAAGGGTTTGGGAAGTTCATGAGGATGAAATCCTCCCAGTGGCAATGTGCCTTCAGTTTCTCTTGGAGTGATCCTAAGGTGCCACTGAGGAAAGGCTGGCTTCTACTGCAGGAGTGGATCTCATGGTGACCTTGTAGAGAAAGAGTGAGACAAATGATGAAAGGTTAAGATAATAGAGGATTTCGGGGTAAGGACTGGAACTTCAGGAGATCAGCACATTCATTTTGGAACATGCTTTTTGAGGGCACTGAATTGTTTTGTAGTTGCAGCTTGAGATGCTTTTATAGCCCTTTCAACTGATGCAGTTTTTGTAGTACACCCTTTGGAAATACCCTTTTTTTGGACAGCGGCTTACTATTTGATAAACTAAACATTTTATTAGCTACATATTTAATGTTTAAGGTTTTTATTTTGCTGGATAGAAAAGTTGATAGAGTATTTATTTTAACTTGACAGAAAAAAGATGCCAAGTGACTGCTTCTGAAGGATTTGAAGGAGCTGATAAATTGTAGGATTGATACATTCTCATCTGTGGCTTGAATGATGGCTTTCATAAACACTCATTGTTCTCCTAACTCTGTCCCACTGAAGTGAAAATAACCATAGCTTCAAACTTTTATTCTATATCTTGAAGTTTCTATAAATTGCCTTCTGCAGACTAGTAATGGAATCATCTAAATTATTCTGCATTTTTTGCTTCAAAAAGTTATCACTGAAGTGTAGACTACTGACTGCAACCTAACTGAGCTAAGATACAGTTTTAAGAAACTGATGCCTTATCCTTAGAGGTTTTGGAAAAGCCAGTGCTAGGGATTATTGGCTTGGGGTGATCCAAAGGTATAACTGTGACTCCATGCAGAATCTATGAAGTGTCATTCTCTGATCAATTAGAACTGGATCATACCTGTTTGGCCCTGCTGTGAACATGTGACTGTTGGGAGCCACACTTAAGTACTTATTTAGCCTGTTTATGACACCAGGGATGTGACAATAAGAGAAAATACTTATCCCCAATAAGCTTTCCATTTAATCAAATAGGCAGCCAGCCAATTTCAAGCTGTGTCCCAGTTTCTTTGATGTAAAGCAAGTGGTGAGTGGTGATGTATTAGTATATGTGAGGCCCATGAGAATAGTTTCCCTGCAGCAGTGTTTAATTTTTATTGAGCCTCAGCCTCATTGTGAACAGGGAAATGGAGCCTTTTGGCTGAACTAATCTGTATTTGTAAGAGACTAGCTTGCTTCTGGTTCACTTAAACACTTAGCCAATTCAACATCTTCTTCAGAGTTCTTTGAGGACACATTTGTTTAACTGTGAGATTATATGCAAGAAAAGGAAGGTGCAGTAATTACAGAGATTTGTAATCTTGAAACCTAACAATCACTAAAACTAACTTTAGTATATGTAGTAAAAAGGATTCACTGTTGGGGAAAATTTTGGAGAAACAGTAAAGAGTTGAGTGCCAGCTGTATAGATACAGGAAAATGACAGCTAGGGTGCTTTCAGCAAGCACTAAATATGTCCCTCACTATAACATGTGGCTTTAGGTCTGTTTCTCTTTCTATGAAGCAACAACATATCTGTTTTCCTGTGTCTTGAAGTCAGATAATGCTTTTAAAGGGCTTTGAAAACTGTTGATGATATTAGAGCTTAATGCTTAAGATCTGGTATAAATTTGTTTTTAAAGAGGTTATAGGTAGACTACAAAAGTCTGTTAAGCTTCATTGCAGGCTGGTTTTAGAAGGAGTTCTTGGGAATTATTAAATGAGCATGTAATATGTCATATAAATTTGATCCCTGTATGCAAAGGCTTTCTTAAGAGTGAATTTTCAGTTTTATCTCCACATTACTTGGAGAAGATGATTAACAAACTGTGGCCAGGTGTATGAAATATCAACAGCTATCACATACCCTCTTTACATTTTCCAAATCATAATGGAGGAAGTAATTGTTCTGCATCTGGGGATTTTCTGACCTTTGGTTTGGGGAAAAAAGTTTGTGTGTCATTAAAACAAGTAGGGATCAAGTGAAGTAGATATATGTGGTGCTAGCATGTGTACATGCATGTACACATGGGTTCATGTATTTATGGTGCTATAGAGTTAGATCAGTCTAGAGTTTTCTGGTAAGTGGAGAACAATTGTGTACAAAGAAGCTATGAACTTTGTATAGCTATGGTCAAATCTCTCCTATACTGAAGTGAATGAGAGGAAGAACTTATTTTCTGAACCCAGCACAAAGTTCTCTCAGGATACAGGTATCTCATTTTATTCAGTGGTGTGTTTTGGGGGCTTTATAGTGCAGATTTGTGTTCACTCATGTGTGCTATTACTGCTGAATGCTGTAGAATCTGTATCTGCTGTCTTTTTTACTTAACTGCCTTTCTTTCTCTAAGGAGACGATTACATGACACACTACAGTTCTGTACAAAGGTGCTCAGACTAGTTGTGGATGAGCTCCCTTGAGCCAGTGGAAGCAGTACAGTATTTTTAAGCAGTCAGCATTTTTAAGAAGTAGTGCCATCTTCTCTTGTTTATCCTTTATCAGGGGACATTTTCTTTCCTGAATATTTGGGATGAGGGTGACTGACCAATGTGCACTAGAGTAATTGCCATGGGAAATTATTTTTGCACTTCAACCTTGTTAGGTTCTAGATCTTCACCAGTAGCTCCTACCATTCTCTACATGCAGCAGCTACATGGATTTGGAGAGTGCCAGGTGCCAGAGTAGCTGATTTCAATTGACTGATCATATTCTTTTCTTCTTGATAAATATGCTGGTTATTATGATGATCTCTCCTTTGGTTGTTCTGCCTCATAAGTCTCTGGCAAGCCTGAGATGATATGATGGATTTTAGGAGTGTGTTTCTGGCTATGTCAGTTGATTGCTTCATCATGGATTTAGGGATTTATAGGTGTGTGATATTCCTTTAGTCAGTCTGCAGCCAGATGGTGATTAGCAGAGTACTTCCATAAGCCTACAGCATGGTTCATTAAAATGCTTCATGTAAGGTCATGTAAGCAAATTTAGCACATGTGATGTATAATCCCAGGGAGTTTTAGAGTGGTATGGATCCATCCATTTGTAAGAAGGAATCATGCTTTCTTGCTGGGGTTGAAAAATCTCATAGGCAGAAACTACAGCAATAAACCAATTAAGTTTGTTGTAGAACTGGGAGTAGCAACAGTGATTTTATATTTTGTAGTGCTATAAATTTTTTACAACCTCCATAAAGATGCTTTAATTCCTCATTTAGTTACACTTTACAGGCAAAAAAAAATGTTGTGGTATAGCCACACGAGAGGGCTAAGTCTGCTGGCTAATATGTACCAGGTTTGTGGTATGTATGATATTCAGTCTTCCTAACTGGTAGGCAACATTTTGTTACCTGAGGAAAAGAGAACTTTTAGCCTTGTTTATAAGGTATTTTTAGACTGTGGAGACTGCAGTGGTATTCTGCCTCACAGGACAAAGAGGCTGATGTTTCCAGAGTTCTGATAAGCTACTACTGGCACAGAGATCACAAAGGGAACACAGAAGGGCACCATGACTGTTACAATGATGGAGCACATGAACTTAGTCCACTTTCATTAAAGACCAAAGAGTTCATCAGTGTTATTGGTTTCTCAGTATATGCTGTATTTCTTGATGTATGTAATGCTGTCTTGTTCTGTACCTCATTAATATGATGAAGCTGCTGAGTTTTTGCAGGAAAGCTGTCAGGAAACCCTTCCTACTGGTATGTGTGTACCTCAGTACTTGGTACTTATTGGAAAGATGCTGCTAAGCTGCTGTTAGATGATAAAGCCAACTTTCTTCTGGCCTTGAAAGTGGCTCTGACAAGGTATTTTTATATTAGGAATGAGTATCTTTACACTCAGGCTAAAATTTGAAGTTAGCTAAAAGTGTATTCATACACAATTTTTAGTTGATGGAAATCATGACATGGATGTGTTCTGGCTTAGACAATTTTGGTAGTGTCTCATTAGTCAAAAGCATGAGATGAATTTTAAGTCTGCTGTTCTTGTAAACAGCAAGGCTGTTTGTATGTTGTACAAGTGAAAGAAAGAAGAATATAACTTGACAAGGGAAGTGGCTATATGGGAAAAGCAAGTAAAACACTTTTAGCTGACATACTACACACTTGCTCTAGCTCTTTGTTGGTTTAATTGTTTTTCTGCAGCTTGCCTGCAAGGGAATGGAGCTAAGGTTGATAGTGATTCACACTCAGCAGAGATTTTGTTTGCATCTGGAAAGGTGAGGGTTATAGTGACTTTCCCTGAATCTTGCAATAATGTTGCACTGCAGACAAAACTTAGGCCTTCAGTGCCTTTGTCACTGAGCTGCCTTTTCCTCCTTTGCACTCCAATAGGAAATTCAATGCAATCATCTAAAAGCTCCTCTCCTTCACTCTTTCAAGTGTTTTCTGCCTTCTTTGTTACATTTATTTATGAAGTGTGGAATGGGATAAGATGGGGGGAGGCTCTTCAATTAGTCTCCTGGGAACCCACATAGTTTTAAATTCATTTGAAACAGTCAAACTTGGCATAGTAGCTATTTTGCAGAACTGACAGTAGAATTGGGACCAAAGAGCTGGCAGTATTTATGCTTTCTGCACAAATAATCCCATAAATCTTGCTTGGCTGGAGATAATGCATCTCTTTTTCACACTTTTATTGCAAATATATTTGTGTTTACTGGAAAGGTATTACTATTGCAGTAAAGATACTGCACATAATCCCTTTCATCCTTTCCTTGTATACAGTACCATATCTGGAAAATGCTTAAGATGGGACTTTAGAATTTAGGGGAGACATAGTATTTCTGGCAGGCAACTCATTCACTACTGACACTCATTTATTACATGCTTTGTGCCAGCACTATTTTTAGTCAAATTTATAGGTTCCTGGATTCAGCACTTGAGAAAAGTTAAAACATAACAATTGTTATTTTTAGCAATCATCACCTAAGTACAACAAAACAATATATCCTGCTGTGCCTGTAGAGGTGTTCAAAGCAAGTATAAATCACAAAAAGAGAAGTTACAGAACTATTGCAAAAGAGAGGAGTTCAAACTTGTGACTCAGTCACAGTTTTGTGCTTACCTCTCTTTTACTCCAGGAGGAAGTAAGATTTACCAGTGCAATTCCTGATTGAAATTTAAATATCCTTTAAAGGGAGATACATATAGTTAGTCACAATATAGATAGTCACAATATCACTCATGAAAATATTTACATATAGAACTATTTCAGGTTAACCAACTGCATTTTGTTGTTAATCTCTTTTAAATGTTTATTCAGTAATCCAAGTGGCAAAGAAAGTCTCACTCTGTAGCAGATGACCTCTTGCTTCACAGTTCAGCTTTTTCCAGTTCTGTTCTGGAGGATATGTAAACATATGTCCTTACAGTATCAGAACATCACAAGGAACAGCAGAATGAGGCTGAAGATGCAGCAAAAATATACATGAGTAACAGCTGCCTGGAGTGTACTCCTGAGAGCAGTGTACTTCTCAGCTGCTCAGGGTAATGTAATTTATGCATCTCTTCCACAGAGCTGTGTTGAGGATATTGCCAGTATTTGACTTGCTAATGTATTTGCTCCAGTTTGGTATGCAATAAAGTAAATATTTGCATTTTAATAAAACTAAAGTAATTGGGGTTAAATCAAATGTCACTGTTATGTTTAGCAGAATGTTCTGTGCAGATTTAAGTCAGGATCAGACCCTTTAAAGCTGCTGTAAAGTTACAGAAGCATTATAGTATCTAAAAATAGAGTGCAATGATTTTACTTCATACCTGTTATGTGGAAGAAAATTGTTTCTGCTAGGAGTGAAGTGTCCTGCCTTGCATTTAGATGCTGCTGTTCTCAATAAAGCTGTTAGAATAGCAGGGCAGGGATTGTCTTTACCGTGTTTGCCCTGTACCAAATCTGCTTCTGCAGACTGACAGCCTTTACAAGCCAGATATGGAAACAGCCCTTTAGTGAACACTTAGTTTTCAGCATTTATGAAACTGTCAGTCTTAGGCAGACCCCCCAGGAGAAGGCCTGAGGGCCCTTCCTGTGCTGTGCAGATGGCTGAACTTCATTTGAATGATCACTGAGATTTCATAGACCTGCCTGTGAAAAGAGGGGCTGGTTTTCTAGAGCCTAACGAGCAGCTGTGGAACTAAATGTCATTCTCAGCAGTTTTGGGGGAGCAGACAAAGACAACATGAGCTCTTGGGATAACCCAACTGCAAGACATCCTAGCTGCCTTCCAATACCTAAAGGGGGATTATAGGATAGAAGGGGAGAGACTTTTTAGGTTCTCAAACTGTGACAAGACAAGGGGAAATGGTTATAAGCTGCAAGAGGGGAAATTTAGGCTGGAGATTCAGAGGAATTTCTTTACCAGGAGGGTGGTTAGGCACTGGAACAGGTTGCCCAGAGAGGTTGTGGATGCCCCATCCTTGGTGGTGTTCAAGGTCAGGCTGGATGTGGCCCTGGGCAACCTGGTCTAATGATTGGCATGCCTGCCCGTGGTGGGGGGGTTGGGACTAAATGATCTTTAAGGTCCCTTCCAACCTGGCCATTCTATGATTCTATGATTCTATGATGATTCTATGATCCTGGCTGGGTATGTCTGAAACACAACAGTGAGGTAGGGCAAGAAAGTGTTTATTACCCTACGTTGTGTCGCTGTTGTGAAAAGTAGAGAAGTTTGCACTCCAGGGTTGCTGACCCAGTTCCTGTTCCTGTTTCTGTACTAATGCTTAAAAAAGAAAGGTTGTGAAGATATCTCCCAATCCCTGCTGAGTGGAAAAGAACAGTTCCCAAAGGAGGTACACTTGTCAGATCACAGCACATCTGCCTTAATGACCTGTCTTCCAAGGATAGGGCACTTCTTGAATCGTGTCAGTGTCCTGCAGGTCTTTCAGGGAAGGAGGCTTTTAAAAAATCTGTTCCACATCCTCTCTACCTGTTGGGTGTTGTGACCTTCCATGGGCTCTGCAGGACAGAAATATTTATAGATATTCTGATGAGTGTCCCATAAAGACCAGATCTTCCTCTGTCACTCTTGTTAACGTTATTTGTATTATGACAAAGCTTAAATACTCTAGTCATAAACCAGCTCTGATGGAATATATAGATTTGGAATCTAGTTACCCCCATGTTGCAGAAGACAAAAAAGAGGCAATGAGAAGTGAAGCAGTAGGACTAAATATAGATGCACTCAGGAGCTGAGATGGAGAAAGCATCCAGAAATCCTGTGGTTTAATATTAGATCTAGCACTGTGTCACAGAGGGATATGGAGTGCTTTGTGAGAATGATAATTAGATTCTGTTACTCACTTCATTGTCTGGTATTTGTGCTGTGGAGTGACTTATGTTCATATCCACTTAACACTGTTTAAAGAAATTCCAACAGTGTATTAGAATAGTAAAATTACCTTTACAAAGCATTGGCTTTGTGCTACTTTTCTTCATTGTGATCCAGAATGGTGTAGGGGGTGAAAACACAGATGTTACAACCTTTATCTTATCTGTGCTCTGCATTTGGCTTGTAACACTGAGTCTTGCATGTACCCTTGCTCTCCTCTTCCTGAGAAAAGATGTAAAGCTGTTTATGTGAACTTAGTAGGTTGAGCTGTGGGTTGGTTTTTGATGATCTGGAATCCATTTTCCAGACATTTTCTTTTCAGTTAGTTGCATATATATACATGGCAAACTGCTAAATGCATCTAGAGGTTTGTATGACATGGGTTTGAACTACTTAAAATTCTTTGATTATAGGTTTGTGTTATAACAATTTCAACTACACAACTGAATTTCTAAGTGACTTCTATAAGCAAGCAGAGAACAGAGCTTGTAGAGACACAAGTGTGGATTTTAACAGGAGAACTGAAAGAAATTAAACCTGAAAATTTAGACTCAAAACTTCAGTATATTTACTATGACAGCATTGTATTGGGCTCTAGGGCAGCCTTTCTGAGGGGGTTTTGGAAGTCAAGTAACTCAAATAATTTAAACTAGATTAGGAAGATACACTAGAAAATATAAGTGGGAAGCCTTCCTGCATTTCAGCAGTAAATTTAATGTTTGGTTAATGCAAGCAGTGTGTTTAAAACTGTTTCAAGTGTTAAGATGTATTTGAATTATTCACAGTTGCCCCTGCTTCTCTGGTTTGTGCAACAGCAGGAGCAAATAGATACAATTTGTTACAGTGTGTGAACACTCCCCATATGTGCACAGTCTGGGCTAAAGTACATGCTACTGTTATTTTTCTGTGTGATTCTGCTTTCTGTTTTTTTCCACTTGCTTACACTACACTTCTGACTTTTGTGGTCTGTGTTGGTAAATTAGGAGAACTTCAGAGTCATTAAATAATCTTCTCCTTTGATCTCACAATGTCTTTTAATTCATCAGCTGATTCTCCCCAGTAATAACTCAAGTCAGTTCTAGCACACTCTGTTAGAGCTGTCTTTCAAGTGTAATTAAAATAACTCTTGTGTTCTGAAAACTTTTGGTACATCTCCATCCCCTCTTTCCCTGCTACCAGTAAGGACCAATTCTACATGTCATAGTGGAGAAAAGAAGCAAAGTGAGCGCCACAGTGACAAGCTGCAGCAATCCTTTAGTGAAAGCAGATGCAGTAGCATTAACCACTGCAGTAAAGCAGCATGCATGCACATCAAGCCTAATTTTGGGCCATGGAGTGATTCCATCCATGCATGACAGTTTCAGTTTCCTGTTGCTTTTAGGTGGCTGGAAAAGGGATTGTGTGGTTCAAGGTGGACAACTTGTTTCCACTTGGGTAGTCACCAGAGCTCTTACATTACCTGAAGGAGATTGAACCTCCACTTCTCTTCAGTTTCTTTCCTGCCAGGTGTGGGAGGAGAAGGCAGGCATTAAGTTTTCTCAGCTGCTAAGAGTGTAATGAAGATTCTCAGAAACCCTGGAAGGGCAAAATATCTAATGGCTAGCAATTTCTGGTGCCAGTGTAAAATCTGTGGTTCCAGTGTAGAAGCTGGTGTACACAGATAGAGACTGATGTAGAATCAGGGTTGTTTGGGGGAAGAAACAGCAGTTCTGTGAGAATTGCTATTATTGTGTAGCACTCAGGAGCATTGGTCCTAAGCAAGGTGCTGCACAGAGCCGTGAGATACTGGCATTTCAGCGGCTTAACAGTGACTGGGAAAACAGCTTGTTGCAGTTGATTTTCTAAGCCTGATGAAGGGAGATGACTATTCCTGCTATAATATCTTCCCAGTTTTGGTGTCTGTGAGGTACTTTATGTATCCTGTTCACTGGCCAGACAAACTGCAAGAGTCATTCCATGTAATGTTCTATAAAAGCAAGATTGCATTTGAGAAGGAGGTATCCATCTATATGCAATAAACAGAATGAGACAGAAAAGTGCTGGCAGAAAAAATGGGGTTATCTTTTGTGTAATAACAGAATATATTTAGGAAAGAGGAAACTGAATAAAATTGTTTATGACTGAGCTTCCCAGGAGATGCCATTCTGCAGTTGCAATCTACAGAGGTCTTTGTATTCCCATAAAAGCAAGCTACTGACAGGTGCTTAGCTTTGGTGCTTGTTTTCCCATGCTTTAGTTCAGTCAAACCTGGATGTGTATACACAGCAAAGCCTGCCTTGTTTTCTTTGGAATTAGAGGGGAAGAAGCTATCTACACATTCATTTGTGTGTGCGCTGCTTTGTATGAGGATGTATTAAGTATTTACAGTGAGGTGGCAATGAGTATGATCTCTGCCTAGGATTGTACATTTTAAATGCAAATGATGGATTGCAAATAAGGATTTTGAATATTTACTGATATAAACTATACATATTAACTATATTAACTATACATATCAGAGCAAAACTTAGAAAGGTATAGTAATTGCTTTCTCTTGCTTATGTTACAGCAAAAGGTAGCAACATTTGGGTCTAGAAGCTGACTTCCTTCTCAGGCTTTCCTGTGGTTTCCCACAGGTAAATGCTAGCCAGCAGAATTGCTGGTGATAAACTTGTAATGCCATACATTAGCTTGGGAGTCAACGTGGCCAAGCTGCAGCCCATAAGAATTGTGCTCCTTTGCCAGTTTCTCCTTCAACTCTGTGTTCTGTAGCTATCTCACAATTCCATCTTGAGCTCTGTCAGAAAGCAGAGGTGGTTATCTGAATCAGGTTGTTCCTGATTCAAAATAGAAGTGTACTACTGCCTGTATCCTAACATGTTGAGTATCTCACAGCTTCTTATGCTCTCCCAGTAATGAATTAAATACATCAGTTTAATTCCTACTGCACAGCTCTCTGTATCAGAGAAGTTACTACTGCCATTGACTACATTGTCTTCCTCAGCAGGAACAATGAGGACTGACTGTTGCTTCTTTCTCAGCCAGATTTCTCTCCAGGAGCCAAAACCTCTGTTTGCTAAAGCTGATTTAAAATTTCCATTGTCTTCAGAGGACACTGCATCAAACTGCACGATGATCCTTACAGCCAAGAACTGAGGCAGTCTTGCTTTTAGCTATTCACTTTACCTTTCCTCATAAGCCTTGCTGCTAGTGCCTTTGTGTGCTTTATGCTTTCAATTCTCTCACCTTCTTTTAGATTTGATCTCTTAGGTAAATTGCCTGAATAGAAACTGTAATTGGTTTAGTAGGCTGGGCTTTGTTTGCTTCTTTGCATGAATTCTCTTCAGAAACTGCCATCAGCAGTGATCTTTTATTTATTTAAGTTCACAGGAAAACATCACTCCAAGGAAATGACCCTGCTAACTATAGGCCGGTCAGTCTCACTTCTGTGCCCAGCAAAATTATGAAGAGGATTATTCTAGGTGCTATAGACAAGCATCTGACAGATAATGCTCTCATTGGTCCTAGCCAGCATGGGTTTCTGAAGGGGAAATCACGTTTAACTAACCTGATTTCCTTTTACTATAAAATCACCCATCTAGTTGATTAAGGGAGACCAGCTGATGTCATCTTTTTGGACTTCAGCAAGGCTTTTGATACTCTCTCCCACAGCATCCTACTGGACAAATTGTCAAGTATACAACTAGATGGGAGAATCAAGAGGTGGGTGAACAATTGGCTTAGGGGTTGGGCTCAGAGGGTTTTGGCGAGTGTCGGGGAGGCAACAGGTGACAAGTGGGGTCCCACAGGGATCCATCTTGGGGCCAGTCCTGTTCAATATCTTTATAAATGACATGGACTTAGGACTGGAATGTATAGTAAGTAAATTTGCAGATGATGCTAAATAGGGAAGTGCTGTTGTCTCTAGCGAGGGCAGAGAGGCACTTCAGAGGGACCTGAATAGATTAGAGGACTGGGCTGCCATAAACCAGATGAAATTTAACAAGGACAAGTGCCGGGTTCTGCACTTGGGTAGGGCCAACCCAAAAACAACTTACCAGCTGGGGAATGTGAGGCTGCAGAGTAGCACTGTAGAGAGGGATCTGGGAGTTTTGGTAGGTGATAGGTTGAATATGAGCCAGCAATGTGCACTGGCAGCTACGAGGGCCAATAGGATTCTGGGGTGCATCAAGCACTCCATTGCTAGCAGATCGAGGGAAGTGCTGATCCCACTCTACTCGGCTCTGGTGTGGCCTCACCTGGAGTACTGTGTGCAGTTTTGGGCACCACAGTACAAGAAGGACATGAGGTTTTTGGAGAATGTCCAAAGGAGGGCCACAAGGATGGTGAAGGGAATGGAGGGGAAGTGTTATGTGGAAAGGCTGAAAGGACTTGGTCTGTTCAGCCTGGAGAAGAGGAGACTTAGGGGAGACCTTATAGCTGTCTATAACTTCCTCACCAGGGAGGGAGGGGTGGGTGCTGACCTCTTCTCTCTGGTGGCTGGCGACAGGACGTGGGGGAACGGCATGAAGCTGTGCCAGGGGGAGATTTAGATTGAATATTCGTGGGAGCTTCTTTACCCAGAAGGTGGTGGAGCATTGGAACAGGCTCCTCAGGGAGGCTGTCATGGCCCCTACTCTTATGGAGTTTAAGAAGCATTTGGACAAGGCACTTAGGCACATGGTGTGACTATGGAGTAGCCCTGTGCCTAAGCATGAGTTGGACTAGGTGATCCTAATGGGTTCCTTCCAACTCTGGCTAGTCTGTGATTCTGTGATTCTGTGAAAGGGTGGAGAGACATAAAAGACCCATTTGTTGTTCTATCAAAAGCTTAGGTAGATATCATTGACACCAGAAACTGTGGCTGGCAAGTGAGTCTGTTTCTGAGAGTTCACTGCTTCTTTCGTTTCCATTCTATCTGCACAGGAAATTTTTTGTTTTATTTTGGTTTTTAAGCTGTGCATAAATTTTCACATGGGTTTCCTTCTCTAGTATCACTACTTTGTGGATTGTGTTGAAGTCAGAAATCAAATATGTGATAATAATATAATATACTTTGAGGTGCTGTGATTTTTAGTGGGCAGATGTACAACGTAAAGAGCTTTCTTGTCTGCAATTTGTGATGAAGATGAATCATTCTTTGGGGAAAGGTTATAGTCATGATGTAAATCACATTCTAAAAACGAAAAAAAAAATCCAGCAGTGATAACTAACTACACCCTGGAATCTGATCTGCTGTTCAGATAATTGTATTTGTAATTGTAATTTTATTATGATTTGTCATCCACATAAGATAAGCTTTTGAGGATCTTTAAGTTGAAGGTGTAGAAGACAGAGATGTGTTAACTACTAGAAGTAGAGAAATTAAATGAAAGCAAAAAAAATATGTTCTGTGTGAGGCAGAAAGGATCCAGGAAGATGCAATTGATTGTAGCACAGCTGTATGGGAGTAGGTAGGCATTGGGAGTAGATGTATAGTAGGGTTTTCATAGATGCATAGTAGGTTTCACATTGTTTTAAACATAGGGCTCACTTTAATTATTTAAGAGATGAAAATGAATTTACATTAAAAGAAGTCCCTCAAATGCTTTTTGTAATTTACCTTGGGTGGCCATAGCTCCAAGGTGCAGCAAAGGATGCAGTAAAGCTGTCTGTGGAATAGTCTAGCTGTGAGAAATAAGTCCTGCTGGAAATTAATCTTTTCTGTGACTTGAAGAAAATAAACAGGTTTCTGAGTAAAAGCATTGGAAGAAAACAAGAGAAGAAAGCCAGCTAAGAAATGGGAAAACAGTGAAGAAAGCAAAATGCATTTAGAAATAACTGCTCTGAATCAACATCACATAAATCTCTGTTTCTGTCAGCTGCCCACTCACTTTCTCTTTTGATAGAAGGAATCATCTTGGGCCTGAAACAAGTGCTGTGGGGAGCTATGGATATACTAAGGAAGTGAGTTTTCCTGTCTTCATGGGTTTTAGCTTGCATCACTGACTTTATCAGTGGATTTGATCTCTTTAGGGTATATATATCATACCAAAATGGTAGAAGCAGCCTTTTATGTTTCCAAGGATGCTCCTTCAATATAAAAGTGAAACTACAGTAGTAGCTTTTTATTTCCTTTCTGAATGCCTCAGTAGTGAAACTTAGTTCTTTAAGAACTCTCTTAGAAACAATCCTTTGGTCTCACAATGCTTCTGTGAGAGAGGCAGTAACAGAATCTATGTCTTGTAGACAGAAGTCTGGAGCACCAGCTAAGACAGTAAGTGATTTGTCCCATCCCTCTCAACAAGCCCCTGGACTTGCCGCCACGGTTAGAACACGAACAAACCTGGCACTGTGTCTTGTGCGTCCTGCTTATAGCCAAGGCATCTGCCAACTGAGGTATGTCTAGGGACAGACACAGACACCCAGGGGACTTGCAGAGATGGTTTGTTTTCTGAGAAACTCCCTAGATAAGTAAAATCAAAGAGGTGTTTTACTGACATCTGTTCTTTCTGTTCCTCTCTCTTTAGCTGGTGCTGCCGGAGTACTCTATCCACAGTCTCTTCTGCATAATGTTCCTGTGTGCTCAAGAGTGGCTCACTTTGGGGTTAAATGTTCCTTTGCTGTTTTATCACTTTTGGAGGTAAGCTCATCTTTTATATGCTGACTGCTTGTTAGCCTTATTTGCCAACCCAGCACATGTGCAGATTGTATGAACTACCAAGTGCAAATGATAGGAATATGACTGAAGCTTTAACCTAGAAGCTTTTGCCTAGAAGCAGCTGAATCTTACCTTTCCAGAAAAAAAGTAAGTATTTCTCATGAACATTTAGGATGGGTAAAGAAAACACATAATAATAATCATGTGGCTTTCAGTTACTAACTTAGATAAATATTCTGAAGGGTATCAGGATGCATTCACCACAGTTGAATGAAAAGTTGAAATTAGGCTGGAATCTGAAAGTGGAGCTTGGTGAAGCTCCAAATCCTTAACCCATAGGGAGCTGTCAGGTAGTTCATATCCAAAAGCTGTTGAACCTGTTCATTCATGCCTCACAAGGAAGCTTTTCCGTTGGAGCTGTGAAACAGAGATTAGGCAGATTGACAGAATTTTGTTTCTTGTCTTCTTTAGCAGCTTTATGATTTTTTGCAGTATGAAATACGTTGTTTCTTGTTGTACAAGAGAGAATTTCTGTTCTGCAAGAGAAGTCTTTCTTAGACACTCTTGGAGTAGGGGGTTGCAATAGATGAAGAGCTGTTGTCTGCACCATGCCCAGGTGAAAAAATTGGGGAGTGCTTCTGCTCTGGATTTCTGTTGTGTTTATGTTCACCAAGAGGCTTTCAGAGTTGATCACGTAAGACATACTGTTGAGCAGCTTTAATGTTTTCTGGACAGGTAGTGCAGCAGCTGCTGCTGCTTCTTCCTCTGCATTCTAGTGGAGGATCAGCCTTCTGTTGCCTTTGAAGATAACCAAGAGACAGCAGGTTTTGTGGTTGTCATTTTGGGATCATTGCTAGTTTTGCATTTCGACGATGTCTGTGAAAGCACAGATGATTTTGTCTTTGTGTTACGGAGATACATTTGGGAGCAGATGATCTCCTCTCCTGAAGCAGCTTGAGGAACAGTTCTGTAAAGAAGGCCAAACCATTATTTCAGCCAGGAACTAAAATATAGTAGCTGTTTGATGCTATTTTCTGCAAAAGCTTGATCGTAAGGCAGAGTCATTTCACAAAGTTTATTATTCAGAAGTTAGAGTGCCAGTATAGTACTCTGAAAGCTAAATGAAGTGAAGCTATGAGTGCTTTTCTCCCTATGGTTGGATGCAATGAAAATAAGACTGGTTTATGGTGCTGTTTTACTAGGGTTTAATAACTGAAGTGTGACAATAACACTGATTTTAAAGTTTAAAAAAAAAACAAATAAAAAAATGTATTTTATGAACAAGGTGAAAATGGTCAGAGTCTAAATAAATGTCAGCCTTTAGAGAGAACTTCTGATTGTCTTTGTTTCCATATTTCTCCATATGCTTTGCTACAGTTACTCCATAATTTCTGCTGGCAAAAGGAAATCACAGACAGGCTTGGGTTCATTGGGTAAATGTCTACACAAAAGCATGGGAAGATACTGCATAATGTCTTCGTCCCAGTGAAGATAATTAAGCAAGGTTTCACCTGTAGTCTCAGTGAAAGAATTTGTGATGTTATTAGAGATTGTAAGTGGGTATGACTAATACTGAAAGGGAGGAAAGCAAAGCAGATAAATGTTCTCATAATCATTTACTTCCAAAGTTTGTTGCTGATCATGTGTTTAGGGGGTTTATATCTATCTTCCTGTCTGCGTATCTACAAGCAATTCCAGCAGTCTTCAGTGTATATTATTACTTTTTCAAAGCAAAAGGAATAACAATATTTCATCTGATTCATGCTGATCTTAAAGCAGTTCATTAGCTTTGTTGAGAGTGTCTTTATTTTGGTTTGCTTTTAAGTTTTACTGCAAAGTAACTGAGACAAAAGCTCCTTTGCCAAAAAGTTTTTTTGTCAGGATTTTCTAACCATCCAGTCGTTACTGAGAATAATTAGAGATTTCCCCTATGTAAGAGGAAAAACTTTTTCAATTAACATTATTTGGATAATAATTTTTTGAGCAGTGCTACACCATAGCATGATTTAGTTTGAAAATAACTTAAAGATCATCTACTTCCAACTCCCCTGCTGTGGGCAGGGAACACCTTCCACTAGATCAGGTTGATCATGTAGATCCTGTAGAAAACATTAGTCAGCCAGTTCTTATATTATTCTGTAGTGACTTTTTTCCCTTTCAGAGTTGGAGGAACTGAGCTGTCAGTTGGTTGAGACTGTCACCATCCTTATGTCTGAAGTCAGTTGTGTAGGTGCGGTTAAAGCTCAGCAATCCTTCCATGCTATGATCAGAAGCCAGCATATGTTGTCGCTCACATTATGGGAGTGAGTCAGAAAAATCCATATAGGAAGGAGGAATGTTTCAATCTAAAGAATTAGTAGAACACACAATGACCACAGTCATGAATTGCTTAGACCAGTGTCCTAAGAATGGTTGGAAATAAAAGCTTGAAAATAGGGAGGAAAATTTCTCTTATATCATGGAGGATGATTGTCTTCTAAGCTGGTGATCAGGAGGGTGTATATCTGCAAATATTTAATACAGACTATTACAGAGTCACTCCAGATGTCTTCTCCTGCTCTTCCAGGTATTTTCGTTGCCCAGCAGATAGTTCAGAGCTAGCATATGATCCACCTGCAGTCATGAATGCAGATACCTTGAGTTACTGTCAAAAAGAGGCCTGGTGTAAGCTAGCTTTCTATCTCCTTTCCTTCTTCTACTATCTGTACTGGTAAGTCTGGTCATTTCACTAAGGAAATAGTAGCTGCTTTTCATTTGGTGTGTGAAATTGTATTTAGGAATGACTGGAACCAATAGGCCCATCTCCTTAGTCTTATAAAACTTGCTTCTGACCTTGATTCAAGGAGGCATGCCCACTTAGCAGCTCTTGCTCATATCTGCTGACACCTGAAGTACAGAATATTAAGCATTTATTGAAGGCCTAAGCCAGGCACTAGGGCCAACACAGGGTCAAAAATTTTTGCTCCTCTGCATAGTCTTCTAGCATGGGGTAAAATGTTGTCATAGTGACATTATGACAAATAAAAATGATGATGTTTTATGACTCAAGTAAATTGTAAGAAAAATACTACATCTGGTGGTGTAGTGATGCTCAAGATGGTAAGTAAATGGGTAGGTAGGACCATGGGTTGCATCATGCCTGTAGTTTTTCCAACAGGCTCTCTTTCAAGACAGGGTAAGACAGTGCTTGGTCCAAACCCCTAATTTAAGTACATTCTTTAAGATATGCACCCCAGTTGTGTGTTTTGCCCCTGCCCCTTTCAGCTGTCAGATGTCCTTAGTGCACAGTTACAAATGATCATATTTAAGGTAAGGCCTTGGCAGAATCCCTGTGCTTTTTGTCACCACACCAGAAAACTGTGTGACAACAAAGGTTGACACACTTTAAATGAAGGTGTTGTTTTATGATGCCTTTCTTCTTCTCCTTCTTCCATAATGTATTTGCACAGATTGCCTCTTCAAGCCAGTCTTGCTTGCTGCCAGCCCTCTGCAAGGCTGCTTTGTGCACTGTTGGAAGAAGATAAATATTATTTCTTCTTTGAATACTGGTCCATTATCTGCTTTTCTGTCCCCATATCTCGAGGACTTGTTGCTGAAGTTGTTGTTTCTCAATATTACTTTTAAATATTATTGAGAACAAAGTTGTCTGTTCACATTGACACATGTGTCTACAGAAGAGAGAGAGAAAGTAAGCAGAAGGGCCTAGGCTGGTAGGTGCCTAACTCACACTAAGATGGATGGGACATGAGAACCTGAAGGGGAGTTTAGCATCCAGTAGCTTTGTGGGTTTGGGCTGAGCACCTTTGCCTGCCAGTCCTCTTCACAGAGCAGAGACTGGAAAGCATGGCAATTATTTCAGAAGTGTTCTGTTGGTAGTGGTAGGTGATGGCTGGAGAGAGAAGCATTTTTAACCCCACATTTTTGTATTAGCTAAAAGATTCTGTCACAGTCAGCTACGTAGTGTGGTCTGGCATTTCTGCTGGGATTCTGCTGTTGTGCAGCTTCCTCCAACCCCTGCTTCCTTCATTCTAAAATGTGTCCAGAATCCAAAATCCTCTGCCAGGTGCTTAATAAAATAGTATACATTACACAAAGTTTTTCTTTGCTCTCCTGGCTATTGTCAGAATTAGAATTGAAGTAAAATGGAGCTGGGCCAATGTAATGCAATTTCCTCACTTTTCAGAGTTGCATTTAATATGTATGGATTCACTCCATCTGGTGTCTGCATTTTATGTTTCTTCTACTGCATGAGGTTTTTTCCAAAGGAAACAAAATAATGCAGTTTCATGGGGAAACCTTGCCTGCCTTACCAAGAAGTGCTGGTTGGAGTTTTAAAGATCAAACACAATAAAGCAAAATGGTTTTGTTTCTTCACTCTTCAAATTCAGACATCAAACTGGTCTTTAATAAGCTCAAACACAGCTTGAGGTGAAGTAGGATGTCGCTAGTGTATTTATTATTTAAGTGCTTTTTGATAGCCATCCTGAATACACTGTAATTAAGATGCTTTAGAGAAAGAAAGAAGGCAAAAGGAAAGCACAGGCCATTACAGTCTGACCTGAGGAACAGATAGTCAAGGGTTATGGAAATCAAAGTGTTCTGCATGCTTCAAAAGGATACTTTCATATTGTGTCTTTCTTTTATATTCAGCATGATCTACACTTTGGTGAGCTCTTAACTGAAAGATCATCATTAGATACTGGAAACAACAAAGACTGGAGATGCAAAGACAAGTGAGCCAAGTGATGCATGATTTAAAAAAAAACAAAGTAAAGAGTGGAAAACTTTGAACTCAAGAAATAAATAGAGTACATGAAAGAGAGACCCAGCAAGAGGAAGCAGAATACCATGGGAGAATGGCTGAGTTAACTGTGGTTTGTCTCCAGTTTCTCAATGTGTTGCAGTAAATGACTTTTGAAATCCAAACAAACTAACCAAGCAAACAAAAAGATGCAACAAAGTGCACAGGTTGTTCACCTCTCCAGAGATAAAGCTGCTTGGTTTAGTGGATTCATCATAAACTATAGTCCCTACTGTCTTCTGGGGGTCAAAGTTCCTCTTGTTAATGACAATTCTGGACTGAGGAAGCAGAGGGCAAGGTCACACTACACAGAAAGAACAGCTATTCAACGTGTTCTGAAAGTGAGCACCAACTGGGGTTCAGATAAGATGTGTGACTCTTCTGCAGGGGTGTTCACATGACACCAATCAAACAGGAATGTCAGGTCTTGTGGAATTGCTTTGGTGGGCTTTTTTTTCCACCCATAACAACAGTAACAGAAGAATTTGCAGTTGCAGTGTTCTGTTTTCTACAGAGACGCTATTTCTGTAGATGAACATGCAATTTATTATGGTACTTCATTTGTGATGCACCAATAACATACAGTGTCTGTATAAATACATTGGGTTTGACCTAATTGTGCCAAGCACTGATCAGAGTAGTGTTCTCTGGCTAAACAAAAACAAAACAAACACCCCAAAACCAACCAACCAACCAACCAACCAAAAGGGTAAAAGCTACATATATTAAGGAGGATTGTAACATAGGTATTATTGGACCAGCTAATTGTGGTATGTATTCTGTTTTGCAACTTTATATCTGCTGTCAAACTTAAGCTGAAACAAATGGTATAAAATGGTTTTGTCTTGGATGAGGTTTGTATTGAAAGATGTTCAGGTTTTTAGCATTTAAATGTTTTTAAATTTTATTCTCATTTAAATTCATATCTATGGGATGTATATCTTTATATATGTATATACAAATACACATCTATATCAATACTCAAATCTACTTATATTTTAGCTTCATCTGTTTGATTGACAGATTAAAGGACATCAAGAGTCCAGAACTGCTGCTAAATATATTTCAGTGCTGAGCCTAGTGGACCAGGGCTGGTTCCCTCAAAGTCACTAAGGTGTTTCCATGCAGCCACTGGTGCTTTAGGTAGCAGGCAAGCCTGTAAGATCAAGACTAATAGCAGTGCATGCACAGATGACTTGTATCTTGCACTGTGAAGTAGCTAATAAGGTATGATGCCACCAGACATGCTGCAGAGAACAGGCTAGAGAGGCCCATCTGTACCCCAGATTGGTTACAGCTGGTCATGTTAGCACTAGCTCATTGTTGACCCTGCCAAATTTGGTCTGGCTATGGAGAGCCAGTAGATTGTTCCCATACTAAACTCAGAGAACTTTTTAGTCTGGGCACCGGACTTCAGCAGGAGAGATGCAGTGTCACATTCAGCACTGCCTCTTTGCTAACGTGCCCTGATTTAGAGCATAGTGCAGAAGCAATGGCTCAATGGAGTCATCTCCTGTCTGGCAAGGTCCAAACTGAGCTGGAGTCACCTCATGGGTACAGTGCCAAGATGGTTGCTGGTTTGATCTGGCTGCGTTAACAAAATTAAATCCTGTTAGCCTGCAAAGCACAGTTGCTGCATGCAAACTGTCTGCTCCTGGGCCATGCCAACTCCCAAATCATGCCTGGGCATTGCTTGGGAGAGTGCTAGATGGCCTGCAAAAAAAAAAAAAGGCAGCATGGGTCATTCTAACAATATTTAGGTGATCAGGTTGTCCCAAGTACTGACCTTCTTTAATTTATGAGTACAGACATAGCCTGCAGGTCTCACTGGATGTAGTTTAACTTCTTACAATATAACATTCCCACTTCTGGAAGCACACAACAAGGCTACCAAATCAAGTTACTTGGGAAGCTAATTTGGGCCTTGATGGTTCATTAATTTGAATTGCACACGTTACAGAAGTGACTAAACAGCTCTTGAAATCACACTGACCCTGCAAGCAATATTGTTGTGTTTGCTTGGTGTGTAGTTGAACTAAGAAACATCTCTGAGTCATTACAGAGCTAACTGATAACTTCTACATATCTTGCTACCTCATAAAGCTCTCAGCCCTGAGCAGGTAACTGAATCTTTCCATGCATTTCCCAGGATGCATAAGAAGTGGAAAGAAATTAGAGTTCCTGCTATTCCAGATACATGCTTTAAAGTCACTGTCATTGAAAGGCCTGTCATTGTTTTGTGAGGCTTGATAGCAAACGGAAAACTGCATACTACCATGCAGGTCAAGCTGACAGGGACTGATGGACACTTGTTAAGCAGAGCTCGATAGGCAGAAAGCTTTATGGTTTTATGACCCCCTGAGTTAGATAATGAGTAAGCTGTATGGCGTCCTGTTGGGATAGCTGGGTACAAAGCAAGAGGCCTTGGTGGTCAGGTTGGCCATTTGGGAGCAGGCCAAAAGCACACTGAGTTTGCATACGAAGTGGCTTCCACAGAAGGATGCAGTGAGAAAGACTATCAGAAGACCCCAAAGGCCACCTGAGAGATGAACTGAGCATGTGTCAGGGATCTCACCGACATGTGAATGGGTTTCCTGAAGAACAATGAATATGCATTAGATTGCTGAGCAATGCCTCACATAAGCAAAATGTAAAAGAATACAAGAGGCATTTGTTGAAATGTTGGGGTGTACACGCTAGGAGGAGCAACCCCCTGTGTACCTTGCACAGTAATAAAGGATGCCTTCTCTCTAAAACTTCAAACTGAGTCTTCGAGGATTTCTTTGGACCAGACTGTATGGTAATAGTTGAATGGGTGAAAGTATGATCCTGTCTTACCTTTCTGAAAACACCATTTTCAAATCCTGAGGTTTAGGCATGAGCTAGCCTCCTACCAGGTCAATTGCTTGCCTACAGGGCTGGGTAGAAGCTCTCTGGGTTTTTACAGCAGGCATCGGCATCTAATTCTTGAGCTTGCACAAGAGGCACTTGCAGACATAGGTCTTCTGAATGCAGCTTCTGGTGGCTTGGAGGACATAATGTTTGAGTGGATGTTCTAGGTCATTTGAAACAAATTCTCTTTGAGGCAACTTCAGTGATATACTTAACCAAACTTCACTTGAAAGCAGAACAGTTTGTTTGATCCCACTCCTGCTGGAAGCAAACATTTCCAGGATGTCACTGCTCTGGTACTAGAAAGTTCTCTGCATTTCTAGAATAAATTTATTCTTGAGTAATTTATTCCACTTGCTTTTCAGCTGACATTAGCCTAAATGCACCTTATCTCATGTTGCTTAAGACCCTAATATATATAGAAACCAGTCCTTTTCAGCCTCTATTCTCTTTGAACTGAACTTTATCTTTTCCATCCCCCCATAGGGAAGCTCTCCATTCTGCATGTCCATTCTCCATGTCTTTAAGGGATTTCTCTGTCTTTTCAGTCAAACTGATCTCTCTTAAGAGCAGAGGGTCACAGCTGTTCAGAGTATTTCAGATAGTATCTTACCCCAACTAGTCCTTACTGTGATTGGATAATGAAAGCTAACATTCTTGGTTTTTTCTAATAGTCCTTATTCAAAAAAAGAATGCTTTCAATAGCATGGTTTCTCTTCAAGAAAAATCTTAAAGTAAATGGAAAGATTGTTTAATGTGAGGATATTTTTCCTGTCATTGAATTCACTGAGGTTTCCCTTGAGCAGAAACGATTTATGAAACAGGCCAAGGCATTAATTGGAGGAAGTTTAATGTAAAACAGATCTCTCCAAACCAGAACTCAAGAGTGATGAGACCTTCTTAGGAGTCTGGCAGTATCAAGAAGCTGTGGGCCTCACAGACAGCAGAGTAAAACACAGCCTTCAGGATGTTCCTTGCTCTTTGCTGTTACTCAGGTGGGTTGCAGTATCTTGCTGGATTACTCCAACAGACTACTGCTACTTGGCTGCAGTCCAGTACCAAACCATTACGTGGTGGTGCTGCTGTAGCTGTGGGTAGACTTCAATGCCATATCCATACTGGTATTCAAATTACTAATTTTCTTACAATCTCTCCCTGGATTTGTCAAAGGGTACAAAAAACCATTTTTTTCCCTAATATCTGATAACACTGTTATGTGACAGGAAGTGTATGATTGCTGTAAAAAGTCCAGAAATTTACCCTGGGTTCTTCTGTGTTAGTTTGGCTGTGTAGCTTGGCCTCTAAACAGTTGTACTAACCTGTAGAGGATGTTCTCAAGACTGGATTTGTGGTGTTCTCTTGGACTTGCCAGCCATATTGTAAGAGGAGCATGAATAGAATGAGGGATACAAGGTATCTGTTGCCCTCTTAATCCCTGGCTGTGTATCTGGCTAAACACAAGCTAAGCATACTTTGACCAAAGCAAAGGAAAATAGCTGTTGATGGAGAACAGAAAAATACTGTGATCTCTGGTCACAAGGCAGTCTCTTTCCCACCTCACACTTCTAAGGGAGAAATCGTATATGCTATTACTTTTGTCTGCAGCTCCTCCTTGTTGGTTGGTGGAGGCTAGAGATTTCCTTCTCATACCTACTCCCTTCCTGTCTCTTTTCCTGGAAGAGTGAATGTCATTCCTTAGGAGCAGCAGTTTTCTTCTCTCACATGCTCTGGTGATACAGATAAATCCCACAGAAATCCTAAGAAAACACAGCATCTCCCTCTGCTCCTTCCAACAGGAACACACACTTGAATGAGTATTTTCCTCATTTGCACAATCTGTAAAGTGAGAATGGTGATACCTAGCTTGTGAAATCTTCCCATACATATAATACTCTCCCCTACTTTCCCCTTCTGGGCCCATGCCCCCAATTTTTGAAGCTGTTTAAAGGAAAAGGGTAGGATATGGAAAAAAGTGGGAGACGTTGTGACTTGAATGAGCTGCTTACCACAGGGGAAGCTACTCAGTGTGCTGGCCTGCAGCTGCCTGTTTCTAGAAATGATGAAAAAGCAACCTTATCTGCAAGGTGTTGCCCTGTGGTTCTACCTGTCCCATTTATACTCAGGTAGTTGCAGCCATGCTGAACAAAATTACTGCTCCTCTGACTGTTTCAGTTTCCAACACAGCAAATCAACGCAGACAGCAGAATGCTTCGCCTACAAATAATTAACTGCACTTAAGCTGTCAGAAATGTTTTTCCATCTGTTTCCTTGGGCCATACTCTTGTTTTTGCACTAAGCCACTGAAAATGGAAGAAAAAGCTCTTCAACCTACACCTTCTTACAGGAACTGCTCTGAGGTTGTTATGATCTGGCACTTCTGTTGGCGTCATGGTGACTCATCCATTAGCAGGGCTATTAGCAGTCAATTGCTTTGCTTTTCTCCATTCTGTCTCCACAAGATACTTTTGTAAAACAAATTTGTTCAGAACACGGTCCCAAATCTTTGACTTTTCTGGAGATCTTCTCTTGTTTCTAATGGACTTCAGTTAGTGTCCATTACTCTAGAGCTACATGGGAAATAGGTTCACACTGGGAAATCCCTAGAGTTTTGCCACTAGGGGTCCCATCTTTTAGATCTTGATATCACATCTATTTAACTGAACTGTATTAATGGAAAAAGAGCAAGCATTTCATAGGCATAAAGGTAACATTTCAGTGCTCATGCCAGACTGTCACAGAAAGTTATATCAACTTGGAAAAATTCTGGCTGCATAGAAGTTAATGGAAATCTTGCCTCTTATTTCATGTGAGCCCCTCTTAGCATTGTACAATTTCCACCAAGAGGTCAGTGGAAATTAAAAATGGGGGAAAAAAACCCCAAACCAATAAGTTTAGTTAATCAAAAATGTTATTGGATGTTATATAAAGTTTGGGTTGTTACCAATAGAACAGGAGATCAAAAATTGAAATAAAGCAAGGGTTGTGGGTGGTTTTTTTTTGTTTTGGAAGCAACAAATATCTTAGATTGCCATCTGTGCTGTACTGAACTTTGCATTGGTGATCTCAATCCATATTCCTACTCTGGTGAAGTTTTTAATCATTCATTGCTCATGAGCACATTGTTATGATTTATTTTTGTTCTGCACATTAATGCAGTTGTAGGTGGGAAGAAGGAAATAATTCTGCTCTGAAATACAGCATTCCTCTTTTTTTCTCCCAGGTAACCTATGAACATCCTCTCACAAAATTCTAATGATGTGTTTTAGGGGTACGCCTCAACCCAAGAATGAAGCTGAGATGAACACTGCAGATAATGTTCTGCTGCAATTTAATAGATCACAGTACTAGACATATTTTAAGTGCTTATACAATTAAAGTCATTATTTTCTTTCCTTTAAGTTGCTGGGCAACTACTCATGTCAGAGAAAATGTACCTCTGTAGCCCAATTTCATGACTTTCTGGGTAGTTAAACTCTCAGTAAAGCACTAAAGGATGGGAAGTGCTTTTAATTTTATTTCTTTTTTCTCTAATAATGAGACTCTGTGTTTAGGTTATTTATTATGGAAATGGTGTGAAGAGTTAAAAAGCCAAGATTTTTTATTTAGTCCAAAGCCTGAATAGATGTGGCTCCTTTTTTCCTGTGAAGTATCCCTAATATCACCAGTCTCCTGACAGATCTGAAGTCATCTGACTGTCTTGCTGTTCTGGCAGTTCCAGTCTTGTTAAACAGATTTGCAACTACTGATCTGATTATTAGTATGAAACAGTGACTGGGAAGCATAACTCCTGCAAACCATGCCAGGATTTATGGAAATGTCTTAAGTAACACTGCAGACATCCACTCTTATGGAATAGCTCTCACCTGTGCATAATAACATAGACTACCAAGGAAATAAAAGTCTTAGTAATATATAGTATAAGCAAACCAGAATCTGTAATACATTTTTGGTGATACAATATTTTGCTTGGTGTAAAAAGCAATATGAATTACAAGACAGAAGAAAATAAAGCTGCAGCACTTAACAGGAATGCAAAGTCTGACCATAGTTATTTCTAAACATTTTAAAACTTAGTGTTTCTGAAAGTTATTGACAGCTTGAAGTCACTGGAGGTGCAAATTGTGATGTTAATAGCAGCTTTAGTAATACATGCTTTGGAACAAGAATCTGTGTTTCTTTCTCCAACATATTAAACACATTTTCAGACCTTACCTCACTCTCAGTACACAGTAAATGTATTACAACCCTACCATCCCAAATTAAATGCAAATATAAAATGTAGCAAACATGGCAGATTCTTTAGGAAATTTCTAGAGAGTTTTCTTATTCAAAGGTAGTTTCTAGGTTTGATTTCATTTATTGGGTGTCTCTGGACTGTTGAAGCCCACTTGAATGCTGCCATTGTTGACAACAACTCTGCAAGATTATGAGCAAAGACAAGTTTGGTTACCAGCTGCCCAGAAGCTTCTCGTCCTCTAGCCAGATTTACTACAGAGCAGATGACACCCTCTTTGGCACTTTACATCACTTAACCTTTAGGAAGGTAAGACCATCACAATGCAAAACTCTTCGTAGCCATTTGCAGCCAATGATGTTAACCCACCTTGCCTTTACAAGCACCCAATGGTCTCCAGGTTGAAAAACACCATCAGGTAAGAGAAAGTTTCATTGGCCAGTTCTTGACCTTCAATTTTTACTGTTTTGGGGTGGGTGTTGTTGTTTTGTATAAAAGAAATATTTTATTTCCTTTGCCTAATGACCAGCATCACTACATTGGTTTTGGAAGCCTTCCTTCCACCTATCCTTTTGTTGGGTGCATTATAGTACATAATCAAAATGTACCAAATCCATGCCTTTGAAATGTGTTTCTCCTCAGGTCTGATTTTCAGTATTCCTGCTAATTGAGTGCTGGTTATTCATCCAGCAGTAAAGAGTATATATAAACAAATTATAAAGTTGCACAAAATAAACAATGGAGGAGGGCTCTTATTTGTCCTTTCTCATAACATAAACCCAATGGGAATGCTGAAAGAAAATTGAGAGGCAAAGATGTGAAATGTGAAAGGAAATGTGTGCCCCATGTTAATTAAGGAACACACTGTCACAATGCAAGTATGAGGACACCAAATATTCAGTATTGTTCCATGTGAGCCTATATCCTTATGTAAAGACTTCCATACTTACATTTGAAAGAGTAAAACCACAGAAGAGTTAGAAACCCACAGCTTTCAGGAGCCATACAATTGCCAGTCATTAGGGTTCAGCAGACTATTTACCCTGTCACCAGCTCATCTATTACAAAGTATTTTCCTCTTTGTTTTGAAAAGCCTAGAGGTGGCTGCTATCAGAGATAGCCGCTGAAGCCGGGCGGGCCATTGCTTTGTTCAGGCAAGGACTCAGAATCTGTTCTCTAATGACCATAAAACCAGAACATCTACTGAATTAGAAACTGTGTTTCAAATTATTAACTTCTCTGTGCTGAGGATAAAACTGTCAAAAGCTCCTATATGACTTTGGAATGTAAGTCTAATTTTCACAGAATATTTGGATGTTTACTTAATAGAGCTAAGGACTTAAAGAACCTCTGGAAAGTGAGATGAAACACTTGTCCATATACCAAGACTTCACTACACAGAAGAAAGCAGTAAGACTTTGCCAGATGGTAGCTAATCCTCCCCAGGCTCATGTGTTTGCACTCAATACACTACAGCCTTGTAAAGTGAAGTCTACAGCTTCACAGGTAGTTTGCTCTGGAAGTGCCCACAGATGAAGTTAATGCAGAATAGCTAAGGTATTCTCCAGTCCTTCTTGCTCTTCAGATTCACATTCCCTGCAGGTTCCTGGTTTGAGCTAGAACAGATCTGATTCTGTTCAATAACCTTGTTTTCTAGCTGGAGCTCCTTTCAGTGACTGCATTTCTGAAGCTGGCAGTATGTTTTTCAGAAACACTGCCTGCTTCCAGCAGTAATTAGGCCTAATGTTTGGGTTTACTGCTGAGAATTGGTATGGAAACCAGGGCCACTGCTGAATTTTTTTCTGTGGCTCATACTCGAGGGTGCAGGGTAAAAGTCTGCACCTACAGGAAGGAGCAGACAGGACAGGTGACCCTAATCTGACCAACTAAGTATTCCAGTCCATACACGTCATGCTCGATATAAAGCTGAGGGGCAGTTCCTCTGCTTGCTCTCACTTCCTACTCTTCTGCTTTCCAAGGGCCCATCTTTGCTGCTTCTCTCTGCCTCTCACTCCTGATTCCAGCTCCAGGATCCAGCCCCCTGAGTCTGACTCCTGTCTGCTGCTGGAGTCCTCCGGTTGCAGTATCAGTGGGTACAGTGACATAGTCACCATCAAGGGGGGTTTGGGTTCAGTGCTGGTTCTACATATATTCACATATATTATCCATTGTTACTGTTTTCACTGAAGTAGTTGCAGTCGTTTTGTTTTCCAATCCACAAGTCTCTCTCTCATTTCCCCTTCCAGTCCCGTGGCAGGGAGGGGGGAAGAGGGTTGTAGTGGAGAGTGTCCGTTGCTGGGTGGTGGTCAGCCCAGCCTTAATTCTCAAACAGTTACAACCTCTTTGACTCCTAAATACTTTAGGCACTTGAAAATGTTATTTGAGTGCAGTATGCTCACAGTTTAACTACAGGGTACATCTTCTCATCAGCTAACCAGAAAGGAATCAAAAATGAGGCAATCCAGGTAATTCTTCTTAAAGAAAGGAAGGTCTCATGGTTGAGTTATCAGAACTGAGAAAATGAAAGTTCAGGTCTGTTACACAGCCTTCTTTTGTCACTTTGGGCAGGCACAGAAAGAATTTCTTTACTGAAAGAGTGGTTAGATATTGGAATAGGCTGCCCAGGGAGGTGGTGGAGTCACCATCCCTGGAGGTTTTTAAGAAGAGGATAGATGTGTTTCTTCAGGGGATGATTTAGGGGTAAGAGTAGTGTAGGGTTATCGGTTAGACTAGATGATCTTGAGGGTCCTTTCCAACCCTAATGATTCTGTGATTCTGTGATTCTCAGCTCACACTCTCCTAACTGGAGGTGATAGTCCTTCCTTTCTCCCTCATTTTGTCTGTCTTGTCACTTTAGATTATGAACTCTTGTGAGGTGAAGACATTTCTTTTAAGAATAATGCCTGGCACTGCATAGCTGAAATTTGGAATTACAATGTCTAATTGGTATTATAATCATGAATAATTAAATTTTTTTCTCATGGGAGGAAGCAACTGAATTCAGTGGAATTAGTCAAAATGTATTTGTTCCACTGTTGTCAAGATCAGTACCTCAGCTGGTATGTTGCTGTGCCTTAGGGCCTACTGACAAACCTAAGTGTGCTTTAGCCTCTGAATGCATGTAATGCTGTGATTTCATGCTGCCAAAAAGCACTAAAATGTAAAGAATAAAAACATGTGAACAGCTCCCCATTTCAGTATTTTGCACCCTTCTAATTCCTCTTTGCTCCACCCTTTCATCCTTTTCCTGTGTCACTCAATGACATCCTATTTTACTCATCTTTCAGTGATGCATTGAAAGAAAACCCAGTGCAAGCTCAAACGAAAACAGTGGCACTGGTTCTAATCCTGGTCATCTACCTGCTTGACATTTATTAGAGAATGAAATTATCCTATTTCTGTTTTAATTAATTACAAATGAAAATCAGATATTTTGATAGAAGTCTTTTTTATTCATAGAATCATAGAATTATCAGGGTTGGAAGGGACCTTAGAGGTCATCTAGTCCAATCCCCCTACAGTGAGTAGGCACATCTCCAACTAAATCAGGTTGCCGAGCACCCTGTCCAGCCTCGCCTTGAACACCTCCAGGGATGGGGCCTCAACCACCTCCCTGGGCAACCTGTTCCAGTGTTCCACTACCCTCATGGGAAGGAACTTTTTCCTAATATCTAATCTAAACCTACTCTTCCCTAATTGAAATCCATTACCCCTTGTCCTATCACTACAGGCCTTTGTAAACAGGCCCTCCCCAGCCTTTCTCTATGACCCTTTCAGGTACTGAAAGGTGACTATTAGGTCCCCCTGAAGCCTTCTCTTCTCCAGACTGAACAATGCCAGCTCTCTCAGCCTATCCTCATAGGGGAGGTGTTCCAGCCCCCTGAGCATTTTTGTAGCCCTCCTTTGGACCCGCTCCAGCAGGTCCATGTCTTTCCTGTGTTGAGGGCTCCAGAGCTGGACACAGTACTCCAGACGAGGTCTCACCAGAGCAGAGTACAGTGGCAGAATCACCTCTCTTGATCTGCTGGTCATGCTTCTCTTGATGCAGCCCAGAATGCGATTTGCCTTCTGGGCTCCCAGTGCGCCCTGCTTGCTCATGTCCAGCTTCTCTTCAACCAACACCCCCAAGTCCTTTTCTGCAGGGCTGTTCTCTAGCTCCTCATCCCCCAGCCTGTATTGACAGCGGGGATTATTCTGCCCCAGATGCAGGACCCTGCACTTGGTCTGGAATACAAATAAAGCCACATGTGTACAGGAATATGACATTTAAATATATCTATCTGCATTGGAACAAATTTGTTATTAGACTGAATCAGAAGCATAGAAGTTTCCTCCATTTGGGAAAGGTCAACAGAAATTTGTAGATGTAACCTAGCTGCAAAGCAGCGGAGCTGTGTTCACAGGCAGGAATGTGCTACAGTTGCAAGCACTGGTGTAAGCCTTCTCTGAACTTTCATGGTGTGGAATCCTGCACGTTACTGGTGGGAATTTGGCCTTCAAAGCCCACTTGATTTTGCACTGCAGTGGCTGAGGAGTGTTCATAGGTTAACTCTGTTACAGGTTAACACTAGTGGGACCAGTGTTTATAATCCAAAGGAAAGTAAAACCACCTGGGAAGTTACTATATATAACAGCACCAAGCTTCTGCAAAGGATGCATATTTAACTCTTGCTTCCTCCACCACAGCATATATCAGCTTTGGATTTGGCTGCTTAATATTTCAGTTCTAGATCCTTGTGTTCAACACTCAAGAAGACTGGTTTTTTTATACACATTTATATATTTTCTAAGAGGTTGTATGAGATGAACTATAAATGAATCCAAGATTTTTCTTTATCCCTTTTGCTGTCCATTTATAAGTCTTTAAATACTTTGTAATTTAACTTTATGGTCCTTGGGCCACACATATACACACAAGCTATCTAAAAGGTAAGTAAATTCTTATGTGTTAATATAACGAAGAAGAGGAAGTGCTTTTCGGTTATCTCTGTGTATCTACCACCTACAGCAGGTCCAAACAGAAATATTTATGGGATTATGCAGAGTAAGAAGAGGAAGCCATATCTTTTGATTGCAGTGCTTTTCTTACAAGTTCATTAAAAATTAATTTTTGGCAAGTGCTGCTGACGAGTTCATAGGAGATGTTGTACAGTTCTTATAAGCCACAGCACTGCTGTTCATGGATGTGGAATGTGCTCCCTGAATGTGCTCGTTCTTTGGGTCTTTGGCCTTGAAATCTTAAATACAATTAGCAAGATCTACTTTGAATATCTCTGAAGGAACCTGTTGTATTTTCTGTCATGAGTTTGCCTTACAAGTGCAGGCAACACTCCTTTAAGTTAAATATGAAATAAGATTTGTAAAAAGTATTGGGAAATGTGAATCATTCTTTCAAAACCCATTGCCTTTAAGTGGAAAGAAGCAGTATTTATTCTCCAAAGGAGTCCTGACGTGGTAACAGCAGCAGAATTTTAATGTACCTTCTCTCATTCATTATTTGAAGTCTACAACAACAAGGCATGAATCTTTGATGAACCTTGTCAAGCTTCCTTCATATTTTAATAGCAGTTTTATAAGCTTTGAAGAAGTTCAGAAACAATTTGTTATGACTGTATGTGCTTTTTTCTCTTCATGAGCACTCAGACCAGTGCAAAACGCTGATACATCACTGCTTAAAAAGCCTCATTCCTGTTTTTGGTGTAAATGAAAACCTGTGTGGCAAACATGAGAAGGATATTTTCCAGAGAAATCCCAGTAAAAGCTGCCAGACTAACAGGGATCCTTTTTAAAGATTCTTGTGTAATGTTGTTACTGTTAGGGTAATGAATCCATTGACCATATCTAGAGACAAACTTCTCTGGAGCACTGGGAGTAAATATGACTTGTTGATGGGGGGTTTTGTGCAGTTGTAGGGCTCTATTTTCTCTCTGCAATGTGTTTAAACATTCAGGAAACACACTTCCACCTCCAACAGATACCTTGTTTCTAGACAGCTTAGTACAGATTTTATCAGAAACAGTGTGTTCTCAAATGAGGACATTCCTTTAGTCATTTCTTGGTTTGTCATCTCTGGTTTGTACCTCCCCCTGCTAGAGGCTAGGGTCTGAATATCTACATGCAAACACTGAAAACTCAAATACCTGGAAACATGTTTAGTGTTAACACAGCCTTCACAGTCACTGGTATGGCTAGCTACAAAAATAACCTGCCCTTTTAAAAGCCTGCCCTGGAACTTTATGATGTGCAGGAACTCTGGATGTAGTTTCTGCCCTGGAGTAAGGCATATCTGCATGGCTGCCTTGTTTCAAGGCTCTCATAAAGACAGAGCAACTGATCTACGAAAGATTCTTGTTGCCTTGCAGAGCCCAGGAATGATGGGTTCTTGGTAGGATTCCATCTTGGCCCATGCTGAAATCAGCTTTCTTATTATGTTAAATGATGAGCCACTTTGCTAGTTCTAAAAGTTTTCTGTAGTGATTCAGTTCAGCAACACATTAAAATGATACAGTAATCCTGGAGAGATGGAGCAAAAGCATCCAAGTTTTTGAATAGTCTTCTGCTGATTGTTAGTGAAGCTTATATCCTCTCAGGGTAGAAAGGTGTTTATCAATTCTACCCACCTATGAAAATTTCCATTTCATAACCTGCAGGCAATATGTGCAGAAGTGAATTTTTCAGGAAAGCTTCTTCATCAACAGTCAGTGACAGAGGTTACCAAGAGATACTGAAGTGATGTCTTCTCTTTTAACCCTGGCTTTGAGTCTGTTTCTCCAGCACATTCAGAAAGCTCTCATAGTATTGGTCTGTGTAACTGATTTGACTGTGACTAGTGACCACTCTTCAAGTGAGGATCCAACTTACTGGTTTGATCCTTGATCCACCGACAATCAGTCATGGTGGCTAAACTTCTAGCTGTCTCTATTCCTTCTTGAAAGCTTCCTCCATTGCCTCTCTTCTCAGTTTCTGCCAGGTGATGTCTGGAGCTACAGCTTTTCACAAAAATGGGAAGTTTGTGTATTTACATGGGGTGGCCATGCATAGCTCAGACAGCAGAATCCCAGGAAACTAGAGTATGGTTGAGGTGACTGTTCTGTGTCTTCACTGTAGGCAAAGTAGGCTGTCTTCACCCTGTGATAGACACCAATCTTTGGTACCCCTAAGCCCTGTTAAGTGTCTGGGATGAGTGAATGTTCATACCTAACTGTTAACATAACAGTCTAGCTCAGTAATCTTTTCCCTACAGGGGACCATCTAACTATGTTAATAGATGCAGTATCTGCTCATCATGTTGTCTCAGACCAACCTCTTGTAGCTGGAGATTGTTACAAGTTCCTGACTCCTGGTGTGAACATCCCTGAAATGTTAATTATAATTATTTTTTTAATGTATGCAATTATCCAAACTTTTCTATTCCAACTAAATTTTTGAATTTATGGTGCCAATGGGCTCCAGATGTTGTCTGGGGAGAAAAGATCATTTTACTGCTTTGGAATGTAATTCTAGTTTCATTGAAAGTCTTTGCTTTGCTTATGAGATTGGCAAAACAGAGGTTCCTGATGTATCATCATGATGTATTAATTACCAAATTCTATCATGAATCACTTTGTCTTCTTTTTACAGGGATCAATATCAGAATTCTGAGCATTTCCACCCCTATTTTTCCATGCCTCATCTCAGACTTTCTCCCTTTTTGTGATACCATAAGTGCATGTATTTTTAGTTGGGGTGATATGGACAATATTTTTGTATCCTCTGTGTTGTTCATTGTCCTACTTCACATGCAACTGTGCATGCTTATTTTTTTGGCTTAAATTACAGCTCCCATGAAACAGAAGTCTCCTCTGAGCTCATCCTGATTTCTCAAGCTGGGAAGTACAGCTTTGTAAGACAGGAGAGGAAACACTAATGTGGATGGAGAAAATTTGGAGGGAAGCAGGAGAGTACAGAAAGTGTCTAAGTTTTGAAGCCATCTGACACTTGTAGCAGGTAAGCTGGAGTATTTGGTGACCTCTCCAGTTCCCAAGCAAAGGTGTCTGCCCACCACTGGAGTTCCTTTTCCAGGGCTCATCACTATGGTTTATCAGTACTCACCCAAGCAGCTTCCCCAGCTGCATATCACTGTTTGTCAAAGCTGCTGCCTCTGCACTTCTACTGACAGGATGGTTTTGTATGAGTGTTCCCTAATCCACATCAGTGGAAAGTATCAGCTCACATTTACCAGCTCATTGAACTCAGATGACAATTCTGAAGACCATATTGTCTGGGGAACATGCACACTTCTGCTGCCTCTGCTACCTGTGACGTGGTGCAGGGTGGGTGGTTGTAAGAAGAAACATCTGAAACCATAGCAGGTGAAGCTGCTAGAGCCTCCCCTGGAGTCTTTAAAGACCCTACATGGGAAATAATGCCTTGTTTGTCTGGGATTCAGGGCATTATGCATTCGGTGGAAATGAGAAAAGACATTCAGATAAAGTGAAAACTGCTCTGAGAGTCACAGAATTTGGAACTTTGTCTTGTTGCTGGAAGAGAAAACTCAGAAAAAAAAGCAAAAATCTATTATTCCCAAACAGCCAATTTTCTGTGTCCAACCTGAGGAGGCTGGTTTAGGTTTTGGTATTTGCTTACAATGGAGATCAAGACATTGTGTCTCGACACTGCATTGTAAGGTTTATTCTAGAGCTTGTAAAGAAATTTGAGTATGTTGAGTAATTTCACATTTCACTAAGGAAATAAACCCTTTTCTAAAGAAGAGAGGCAGCATATTTTAATATCTTAAATACCTGACAGGGAAGCCTAAATTTATTTCCAGTTATCCTAATGACTTATTGCCAATGAGGCACCACTTTGTTTTCAAGAACATTGACTTTCCCCTCTCTCTAAAACTGGGCTAGTGTTGAAATGTTGTAATGAATAAAGAAATTTCCAGATGCAAAATATCAGAGAGGAAAGAACATTATTGATATCACAACTCACAAATGCTGTGGTGTACCTTAGAATCAAGGGATTTTTCAATGGTTAACAAATTGTCCTGTTTCAAAAGTTGCCTTGGCAGTAGAAGCCTTTAAAATGGCTTTTAAGAAACTGTAGGTCCTTATTTGCACAATAGCCCAGTAAGTTCATTAGCCCAGCTCCTGTTTGTAAGAAATCTAGTGCATTTTGTTAGCACTCTGAGCAGCTCCTAGACTTGTGGGTTGTGACACATGGCAAAAAAGTCTATCAAGCCTGACTGCATGACAGCTCTCAGAAATAGAGTAGTTGGCTGACAGATAGCAAAATTACCTGGGTTTTTTTCACATTCAGGAAGTAAAGGGGGAGAGCATTGTTAAAGCAGTCTGTAAAGCAGTGCTCCAGCAACCCTCTGTTTCAGGTCAGTGAAGTTAGTTCACTTGAGAACCTGAGAATGAAAATTCATATTACTAATGTTGGTGCCTGACAAGTGATCACTCATTTGAGTTACCAAAGAGCAATATTTGCTCTGTGCAGCACAGGAGGTTGAGTTTTGACTCATAGAAACTATTTGTAATAGTAGACCACAAATGCCTTTGTTTTCATTTGGCATTTTTAATTTATTAGCCAAGTTGGGGTTGCAAAATGAATTCCATTCCATTTACAGCCCCAAAAACAACAGTAAAAAGCAAAAAACCATAACATATTAGCTATTTAGTATGCTGTCAGAAAGTTTACCTGAAATCTTGGCAAGTCCTTAAGAAGATGTTTCTGTTATGGTTCTGTTGTCCAAGTTCTGAACTGTGGCTTCCAAGGTGGGACTGGGTCTTTCACACCAGTGACGTGCAAAAGGCAGAGTTTCTAGGGGTTTTCAAAATGCTGGTGTAAAGAATGTAATTCAATTAGAATTGACTTGGTTTGGATTTGATTGTAAAAACATTTTGTTTATTGTAAGAATTACAAGTCTCTTCCTATATCCATACCAGAAAACATATTAAAAGCAACAGCTACAAACTTTTAATATCATTTATTTTGTGCTCTGACAGCATAGTGATTGTGGAATTGCTGTTAACCTATAGAATTAAGACATTACATTTCCTGAGTGCAAGCTGTGAGAGATAGCAAACAATTCAATTTTATATTTACATTCTCAGAAAACAATTTTGGTTTCACATTCAGGCAAATCTGCTCACTGAGTTATTTGTAATTTGAGAATATTCTGCTTAAGTTCTAATTTGGCTTTCTGGTTTCCAACCTCCTTCCAGCCATTTGAAGAGGTTTATAAAAAAGAGGTGAGAAATAAGAAAAAAATGCTAATTTGTGTTTATAAATATAAAAAAATCATAGAACCATAGAATAATTGAAGTTGGAAAAGAGCTCTAAGATTACTGAGTCCAACTGTCAGCATATCACCACCATATAACTGAACCATTACTTCTGTAACATAGATAACCTTTACTAGTAACATTTTCACAGAATCAGAGAATCACAGAATGTTAGGGGTTGGAAGGGACCTGGAAAGATCATCTAGTCCAACCCCCCTGCCACAGCAGGATTCCCTACACCAGGTCACACAGAAGCGCATCCAGATGGGTTTGGAATCTCTCCAGAGAAGGAGACTCCACAGCCTCTCTGGGCAGACTGTGCCAGTGCTCTGGCACCTCAACTGGGAAAAAAAGAATTCTTGTGTTCAGTTGGAACCTCCTATGCAGCAGCTTCCAACATGTGTCTCTTGTCCTGTCACTGGGCTTCACTGAGAAGAGCCTGACCCCATCCTCCTGACACTCACCCTTCACATATTTATAAGCATAAATGAGGTCATCTGCTCATACACTACACATCACTTCTAAGAAGCTAGGGACTTTCAACTTCTCTTAGTGTTACAGTAAAGATGTGACACCCAGGAGTGGTGCTGGGCTCTGCCACGCCAGATTATTTGGCCAAGCCATCAGCTATACCCCTGTAGGTTACTCCAGCAGCTACATCACATCAGTGCTTATTCCTTTAACAGCTGGAGATTCAGGAAGACAGAGAGAGGCCAAACAGTCTGAGCTTCAAAACAGGCCTCTACAACTGCTTTAAAATTCCTTCTTACTGATTAGATATGTGCTGTCTACTTGAAGACTGCAGGTAACTGGCATGCAGGTCATTCATTCCATGAAGTGATGGCATTTGACATTCCCTGGATTAAACAGCAGGCAATGGAGGAGCTCAGCAAAGTCACCAGCTATCCCCTAAGCTATCCCTATCACCATTACTATTGCTATCAGTTATCCACTAGCCATAGCAAACTCTTAGAGACTAATGATGCTATTTGCCTAATTACTTGCTGTGTATTTAACTGCTTGTTTTTATTATGATTTTTAATGTAGATGTGTGGTTGTGTAGGAAGTGATACTTTTGTCATCTTTTTTATTTGATCATCTATGGCCATGGCACTATTATACATTCTAGGTTCCTGGGGAGTTTCATCCTCATGTCCCTCAACTATTAAAGCCACCTGAGTCACTAGGTCAATGTTGCTGTGCATGTGGTAAATACTAATGCAGATGCTGTGCTTTATATTCCAGACTGAGTGATGAGACTTCCAGGAGGAGGAAGGATCAACCAGAGAACCTTTCAAGTGCTGCAGGAACATTGACACATTTACTATAGCATACATCAAATCAAAGGAAACATGGTCAATAAAACTTAGGAGTTCATTATGCTTTTTGGATTATTACATATTAAGAAATACCAAATAGGAACTGTAATTTTAGTTTATGGTCTATATTAACTATATGTCTAAATGCAACTGTACAGCTTCTGTAAATGTGATGTGTACAGAGAGTGGCTTAACCATTGCATAAAAAGGGGCTAGATTGAACAGGTGTGTGAAAGGCAAAATCCATGCACAAGTGAACATATGCATCAGACTGGGGTTTGTTTCTTCACATGTCAAATTGTAGAAGTAAAATTTAAAGTTGCCTGGCAAGGGTCAGCAGTTATTTGTTCCTATAGCTGCTGTCATACTTATGTATTACCACAGTATCTGAGCAGAGCTCAGATAAACATTTGACGGGTCTTCATACTGTCTGACTGAACTAGAAGGATCTGGTGATAAAGGTATAAATTCAGGGTCTGTGTTCTGCATTTAGGAGGAAAGAATAAAGACAGCAAGAGAAGCAGGCAGGTAAGCTGGCTAAATTAATTTATGGAAGAGAGGCAAAAGTCCACTTAACAAGGGAGAAAAACAGATGAGTAGGAAGTGGAATTGAAAGTGATAAATTTGTTCTGTCTTTCCATATATGTTTCTTACTGGTCATTTGAGTTCCAGGAAAACACAATTCCAAGTCTGGAGACTGGGAAGCTTACAATTAGTCAGAGCACAGGAACAAAATGGTAACAGTGAGTACAATCCTCAACCTAAGCTTGCTGATTTCAGTAACTAATCAGATCTGCCTCATGTTACAGAATAAATTAGAATTATAAGCACTGCAGGAGCTTGTTGATGTCATGACTGAAGCCTGGTTATTCTGCATCTGTTATTTTATTAAATTTGCTTACAATTTCCATGTTACATGACACTAAAGATCTGAAGTTGTTCTTCCTCTGGTTTCTTTTCACCATTTAATCCATCAATGTTTCTAAGCCCAAACTGCTCCATTATGACTTCTTCCCTGAAAAGCAGCTAGCAGTTAAATCTGTTATTTTTATTGTAACAGCCTGCTCCCTTCAAACTCATTCATGCATTGAAGCAAAGGACTGAGTACCCATGGTCACCTAAACTTTGACTTGTTTGTTTAAGCATAGCAGCTCTGATTAGGTATTCAGAGAGATAATCATATGGCCACTGTCACACAGCATCTGAGACTTGCAACAGAACCAAAATGATCACCTAGGTTTCCAGCCTTTGGGTTGTATTTCTGATTTCACATTTGACAGCTCAGAGGCTATACAGAAAGTGTGTATGTACAAGCATCTCACAGGACACCCCTGCTAGGGGAAAATCTGTAGGTGGAAACTTTGGGCAGAAGAGCAGTAGGGAGAACCAAGTGAGGGGCACTTCTGCCACCAATCTGCACAGGGCTTTTCTATTTTTTTTTCTCCCTCCTGCCACCCATTTTTTTTGCCTTTAACTTCAACATAGCCTGACTTTTACTTAGAGAATTGAAGGGTCTGAGAAGTGGAAGTGATTACCTCTTTGGGGGTTTCATGCTTATTTCTCTCTGTGGTTATTTGATGCTTCTATTTCTTAGTTTCTTGAGTAGAAGCCTTAACATCCCAGATATCCCCTTTGTTAAAAATCTTGAATTATATCCTTAGTGGTTGCACTGAGAAAACAGTTTTTCTTCAAAAGAATTCATACACTTTATATGTATTATCTCCTCTTTGCCTGGGCTGACTTGGAATTGGTTTATTCTCCTTATAGTTTTGGTGTCTATCCCTAAAACAAATTGCAAATGATCAATTTATGATATTTATACAGCTTAATAAAACTCACTTTATTTCTTTTACCATAAAAAAATACTGATGCATCAACATTAAAGCTGAAAACTAATTTCATGTATCAGTCATCTGCTGTAAAGACTGTTTCCCAATATTGAGTCCAGGTCTTCAATTCTTTTCTCTGCATTTGGTGCTGCTTTCTACCAAAGGAGAGCTAGGAGTCAATAATGGTCTGTGAGAAATGTATTGGTTTCACAGCAGTCTAGCCTGTTTTATGGATTTCATACAATGCTTTCTGCTCCCAACTACAAAGGCTCCTTTAAGCACAGATGCCTTTTCATCTTAGCATTCATTGATACATGACAATGCAGTAGCTCTGAAGAGCATCACACACTTTTGCTACTGCTCTGCTAGTTCATGTTCACATTTTAATTGACAATGAACTGCACTGAAATATCTTTTTCAGGTGACTAAAACCAATTTATAGATGAGATGTTGGAAAAGTCTGCATTATTTTCATTAATGTGATATTTGCTTGCCTAGTCTTCCTGAAGCAAATTGTTTCTTATATCTTGAGTTTGTTTTTTGAAGGAAAGTGTGATATTGTGCCACTTTCACCTTCTCTGATGAAGATTAGTTGCATATTTCTAGTGACATACTGTTCTCAATGAGCAAGAAGATCCTTCTTTAAAAAGGTGACCAAACCTAGAGAATAGAATAGAGGCTTTTAAATATATTTATTAAATAACTGTACTCAAAAAAGATGGGATTTTGGATAGGAAGCCTGCCTTTTTCAGTGAATAATAGCAATAAATGATAAAGTTAGGCACAACTTATCTTCAGTTACATCTCTGTTGAACTTCTATTTAACTTGGTCATGTCTTCTGCATTCTTGTTGCATTAGCACTGTGGCTTTGCTAAAATCTGTCCTGGTCAAGTTCAGCAAACTTGTTCTTCTATTTCTAATGCCAGTAAAGCACTCATCCTTTTTGTTAGTGGGTTTTTTGGTTGGTTTGTTCAAGACAGCAGCAATTGAAAAATAACTATATAGCAGTTACATCAATCAGGTGCTCTGAATAAATCAAAATGGAAGGAATTTCACTACTGAGGCAAAAGGAGGGCTCACTTTGCATGAAACTATCCTCACAGTAGCTCTAAATTAACCAGAGTATTTCCTTTTTACTGCTCAGATATGCAGTCTGAATGAAGTGTATGGGACCAGACCACAGGAACAGCACTTCCAGGCAGACAACTGCCCAGGAAAAAGTAAATCTGTAGCACATCAACAGTGGTTTCCCTGTGTCCTGAGACACAGAGCACAGTACATTATGGCTGGTTTCCAAAGTACAACAATAACTTGCAGCATGTCAGAACAAGCTGTATAAGAGGTAAAGGGCAGGTACAGCACTTCCCACTGTGTTTGACTCCATGTGTGTGTGAGGCCAGGCACTGTCGACAGGCAGTGGGTGAGGAAGAAAGACATTCCAGGTAATGAAACTGCTTTCTTGCTGGAACATAATGCTGCAGAGTACTTGGATGTATTTTTCTGTCTGGGTAAACTTGACAGGAAAGCAAAGACTTTTGCACTTAGGAACTAGAATTCAGTGTTCTGAATTGCCTAAGAAGCGTAACCACCAAGGAAAAACTTTCTAGCTGTTTTGTTTTGAGCACGCGTGCTGCCTGGATACTTCAAGGTTAATTAGAGTTTTGTGAGTCTGAGACTCCTTAATTAAGCTAACAATTTGAAATTACATAGTATTTATTAAGAATGTAAAAGAGATGACCTAGACATGATTTAACTAAAAGAAATTGAGCTAAAGAAATGAAACATTGAGTGTTCCTGTCAGGTAAGAGTGAGTCCCTGATTGCTCTCTCACTGTGTGCTTTTATGCAAAACTGCTCTGTCGTGCTAAAGCAAGGATTATTTTTTGCTACTTAACCTTCCTTTCCTTGTCCTCAACATGGCTTTAAAGGATGAATTCCTCTAAAAATATACCTGTAATATTAGTGAGAATGTATCTCAGATTTCTACATAGAAATAACTGCATCTGGGGCAGTGACCCCTCTATACACTTATTGAACCTTCTAGAAGAAGCACTTAAAACATTAAGTACCTAATAACAATTTGCTTGATACAGTAATTTCTTGTTTGTTTGTTTGCTTGTTTATTTAAAACAGGTTATGGTGTGAAGGGCTCATCTCCATGACACAAAGAAGCATAGAAGTACCACAGCAGATGAGGGAAGCCTCAGTAACTCAGTCAGGGGGTTACTGCCTGGGAGTATGGGACACTTTATGGGATGAGGGGAAAGAGCTTTTAGGGATGCTACAAGACCCATGATGGGATATTTAGAAGAAGAGCCAAAGGTGGGGAAAGGGAAGGATACAAGTGGCTAGAGGAGGGACAAGTATGAGAAAATAGAAGGATAAGGGGATAAAAGGAGATAGCCATGTGTAAACAGGGCTGGTCAGCACATCTGTCTGGCTGCCCCCTGTGCCTCATCAGCACAGTGTGACCTATTTTCTCACTGAACTTCATTTCTGACTCTAGTTCTGAGTGGGGGGACTCTGTGTTCTGTGTGTATGTGCATGTGTGGGTGGGTGTAAGTGCCAGCAGCTGTGGCTGGGACCATGGGTTACAGCAGAGGCCCATGTGTCCTTGTGTCCACAATGGGAGAGATGGGGTTCTGGGCCCATATGGGTGCATATGTCAAGCTGTGATTACTAGCAACTATCAGGCAGGACCAGCAGCAAGCAGGATAAGAGGCTTGGGAGCCAGGTGTCAAGGTGGCTGTAAGTTTGGGTTGGAAACTGGAGAAATATGTATCACAAGGTAGTTAATGGAGAGACCAGGAGCTCCAAGGCAGCCACTAGTGCGACTGTGATTTTCCATTAATGAACCGTTGTCCTGACCAGCCAGAGAGGGAACAAGATGAGGCCATTGGTGCCATCTGTGTGTGCAGGAGTGTTTCTGTCTGTGGTAATGTCTATGTTTTTGTCACCTGCTAGCATTGGAGCAGAGCAGTTTCTGGTATCTCTTGGTTACTATAAGGTGACCTTTCCCACACACAGGTACATTGAGTACTGGGGGTGAGGGGAACCAGCGCTGGGGCAAATATGTGGCTAAATAAAAGCAGGATACCTTGTTTGCTCTGGGATGCAATTAGACCATTTCAGGATACCTGTGAAAAAATGTTACTTTTCCAGTATCTTTTCTTCTGTATATCTGTAAATATTGCTATCTATATTTAGCTGCTATTTTAATAACATTCTGCTTTTTGATTTTTTGATGCTGTCTAAAGATGACCTGTAGTTAGAGTGGAGAGAGAGATTGCTTGGTGGCTGCTATGCCTAACATGACCTTGGATGAAGTTTCAAACACACCAAGAGTGCAGCTCCTCAGCTTCATCAGAAAGGTAGGCAAAATGCACAAACTCTGGTGGCCACACTGCTGCAATGCAGTCCTTGATCCACCTTTGCTTCCCTCCTTCAGACAAAGTGGGAGTTGTGCTCAAAAGAATGTGTGATCTAAAGGTCTTCTGCTGCCTGAATACAGATGTTGCCTTGATAAGATTACAGTTAATGAAAATACAACAGAGTGCTTAGGCTTTGTTTTTCTTTTTTAAGAACAAGCTACCCTGCTTACAAGGTGGATTTATATGAGACTGAGTGAGAAGCATCATTTCAGGGATGCTGGGTTAGTTTTGATGACTAACTTGTAGAAATTAGTGTGACATTTCCAGAGAAAATTGGAAGTTTCAGAAGTTTCTTTTTGTATAAAGTCACTCTGCTGGAACTCTGTGTGAAGCTTCATCAGTTCTATTTTTACTGGATGTACAATAGAAATATCTTTCTTTAAGCAGTTTATTACAGTTACTATAATCCTGCATTATCATTGTCATCAATATCAATTTAATATTCCCTTAGATCCTTTCTTTTTCCTATGGATGACCTCTGCCAACAGCAGCAATGTTTTTACTGTATTGTGAATACACACCTTACTCTGTGAATATGAAATTTATTCATGATACCTCTTTCCTCTTGAATCTTCCAGCCCAGAACACTGATGGGCATGAATAACCAATCAGTGATATATAACTTTGTCAGCTCAATATTTTTCCAGCCATCATGTCATGAAAATGAGAAAAAATTATGTGTGCATGTTTGTAGTTATGCACTAATGGCTGACAGTTTTTGTTATTATTTAATATTTCTATTTAAGGCACCAGACATTTAACCACCTGATTGCCCAGACTCTTCCTCAGCATTCTGTTTGTAGTGACAGATGGTAAAGGACATTTCCTGACAGTTATTGACTGACTGCAGTTGCTTAGAGATAGAGGCAAACAGCTACATAACCATCTGTAGGACAATGATAATACTGGCTTCTCAAAATAACATCTTTGCCTAACAACTTCCTAATTTTACTTTTGTCCTAATTCTATTTTTCCTAGGTTTATTCTTTCAGAACCTCTTGGATTTTTATGGAACAGAAGCTGTATACTTTCAGGCTAGTTAGCCAAATTTGCTGCTTTTAACTCTTTTCAAAGAGAGGGAGTCAGGGAAGCCACTGTGAACTGTGGATCCATGACATTTTGCCACTGTGTTGACAAAACACTTTCCTGTCAAGAGTTTCAGAGTACATGGAGTGTATTCATTTTCTATAACAAACCAAACAAAAAAACAGCCCAAACCAAATCCCACAAAAAACCAAACACAAGGAAACCCCACAACACAAAACAACAACAAAAAAACAACAAACCCATGAGAATGGGACCATGATCTTGACTGCATGTTTGTTGCTAGAACATGCTTCTTCCTCCTGGTCTTTTCAAAGGTTATAACATAAAACATCTTAGTAGAGTCCAACATCAGTAGTTTGTCTAACAGATTATTGCTAAAGCCATGCTTTTAGGGGAGATAAAATTCATCTATCTTTCTTTATTAATAGTGTTTGAAGGATCTTCTTTGACTTCCCTTGTTAGGTTCTAGATTAGCCCTGCAGGACACTAGAAATTCGTTCTCTGTTAGGTCTGCAGAGCTGACATGCATCAGCATTTGTTGCTACATCTTAAATGAAATGCAGAAGACAAAATAAATCTTGCAGAAGGCAAGGTCATGAACAGCCTTGTCACTTTGCTTTAAAAGAATTGGGAGCTTCTGGCTTTTAGGGCAAAAGCTTGGCTCTCATGGGGTTGAAAACTTGTAACAGCAAGTGATGTTTATTTGAAAATCATAGGGGTCCAGTTTATATGGCTTTTTTGTTCCTTTTTCTTCTTTCAATAAGAGTTGCCATATTAAATGGTAATCATTGCTGGCCTCTGTATGTTTAGGCTGCTTTTCAGTTCCCAGCTGGCTGAGCTGACCATGAGGTTGACAATTAAGGCCAATTCTGAGGGTATCTTCTGTGCTCTTGGTACCTGCAAACTACGAAAGGAACCATAAATGAATTTCACACAGACATAGTGAAATTAGACTGAAGCATTAATAAAGGAATAATGAAAGTCTTTATGTCATATGAAAAAGAGTGCAGAACAGTACTGCTGGAGTTTCATAATGACAACAATGATTTTTTTTATCAGGAAACAGCCTGATTTGCAGTCTTGCTAGTTCAGATGCTGTATATTTAGGGCTTTTTTTCACAGTTTATCTATCTCTACAGCACATATGATTAATTTTGTTTATAACGTATCATTTAAGTGTATAATCCTGTTCTTCAACCTCTTTGCTGTTCTCTTGAGAATGAAGTGTTTTCTCAACAGCAGTTTTAAATACATATCTGAAATTTTGGAAGCAGACCCAACAGCAGCTGCACTGCTGAGGTTTTCATGCTTCCTGGTAGGTTCAGGGGATGCTTGCACTGAGACAGCAGAGGAAACATGAGCACTCACACCAGCTAGGTAACTACTTTGCTCATAGGTGCATGAGTTACAAGTTGTGAGTTATGAATTAGAGAACTTGTGAGTTGGAAAGCTCATGAATTAAGTGGTGAATTCATGTGAAAAGGGGATGGAGCCCTTGTTAGCTGTGTTTGTTTTCTCTCCTCGTGAGCTTTCATAAGTATCTTGTCTTGCAAATTTGAGAAACCCAAGCAGACCATGACCTGTGTGGCCACTGGGGAACAATCTATCTGTCACATCCACAGAGCTGTCAAGCTGCTGCGGTCTGATCAGTCTCCCTGTAAGTAGTGTGAAAGCGATTCAGCATGCAGCACCAGGTTTCACTCAGGAGAGGAAAAGAACCTCTTGAAAGAAAGCAGAGCCAGAGAACATGACACTCTTCTAGCACTATGGTTTGAGTGTGAATATTCAGCATGCTTTGAAGGTAAATGGGAGCATGCAGGGAAAAGATACCCAAGGGGCATTTGGGCTGAGAGTGCTAGGAGAGCCTCAGAGGCTGCAGGGAAACACTGGCTTCTGCTGTTTTTTTCCTGAAAATCAGTGTACACTTGTTATTGCCCATACCTCTGAAAAAAACACTCACAAAGGCTTCTTCAAGAAATTTCTTCTCCACTGGATCCTGCATGAGTGTCAGAATGCTTTGGCCACAGGAGGTAGGCATACACTTGCATAGTCTTTGCTATTTAGAGCCACACTTTGGTACTTTATCATCACTCACACAAGATGAGAAACTGTTTTTCTCTGGGGGGCTATTGATGTTGTTGTGAAAATACATTTTGTTCTGGCTCCTTCATTTTATAACAGTGAGTAAAAATTTTCCTGTATCAGTTGCTATACTAACTGGCTCATAGAAACATGTAGGCTTCTTATAAATCCATAGATATTTATTGTTATTTATTTATGTGGTTCTTGGGATTTCCAACACAGTGGGTCCTTCCTGTGTTACAAATATTCTTTCAGATGACTACAACACAAATAAAATTCAATAAAAGTCTGTAGGATTCAGGCTGATCTTGCTTCCTTGCTGATTAGTGTGTTCTAGTTCTTTTTGGTTATGTACACCTAAAACAACATTTAAGGATTTTTATTTAAATGTATTTAAACTTATGACTCATACTGGGAAAAACATTCTTCCTTTTAACATTCCCTTGCAATTCTTGAATACCCCCAGATTAGTTTTGTAGTGTTTTAGGGTCAAAATTCTTTTAGAAACATTGCTTCATATTCCCAGATGCAATACAACACTTGCTTCAGCAAACATTTGTCTTCATGTGTTCCTTTTAATTTTATTTACCTTATTTAGTTAAAAGCATGCAATCTGTCAATCAGTTTGGCAGTAATGTTATTTATCTGCAGATGCAAATTAAGCCATACATTTTAATGACTGGAAAATACCACATTTTCAGCATTCCAGGTTTCTATAGTCTTATAACTTCTTATAACTCCTTAATGTTAACTATGAGTAGCTTAAATAGGAGCTTTGCAGGTAAATCTCCTGTGCATAAGGGGAAAAACAGATGAGTTTCCTGCAAGTATTTAATTATTTTTTTATATCTCATGAGATTCTATTTTGTTACTATGACACTTTTTATTAATTCACTAAGCCAGAATTATTTATATTAATGTGTTTGAAAAAAATGTGTATTTTATTTGAGTATAAGCATTTCAGGATTAGCAACTGTTCACATCTTTAGGGAAAGCCATATATGGTCACATCAGGTATGCATGAGTTAGTCCTGGGCAGACTTTTACTTTACTTTTTAGATTTCTGACAATTCAAACAAAATATCCTTGCATTTCTTAAAGTCCACTTTGTTCTTTTAGTTACAGCACCATGTTGTGATTAAAGAGAAACAAGTTGAAGGATTTCATCTCTGTACACTGAGGGCTCAGGAAAACTTGTAAGCAGACTGATTTCAAGATACTGAAGCACTAAATAGTTTTACCTATAAAAATCCACTTTGGTGGCTTTCTAAGTATTTGCTTTATTAATGTCCTCTTGAATGTACCATAGCTTGATGCATCTCTTCATGACACAGAGCTGTATTACAGAAATTATTGAAAGAAGTTAATGAACTTATTTACTATTGGCTCTATTCAATGTTTCAGGAGAATAATTTTCACAGAAGAATACTTTACAAAGCCTTACTTCACCTCTCAGTTATGGGGTTTCACCCTGTGATGACCACCCTCCTGTCAGAGGTTGGTATGTCACAAAGGCCAGTGGCACAGCCCAGCCAGGGCAGGCTGTTAACCCTCAGTGCCCAGCAACAGTCACCCGGTGCCTGCCGCTGGGGGCCAGGGGCCCTGCCCTATCCCACCTGCCAGCTTCCAGTTGGAGCTAACAGCCAAGTCAGTGGCCATGGAGATGGTGAGCAGAGAATGGGGGGCTCTGCTGCTTTTTCAGTGCTGTTTAAAGAAAGCTTGCCACTATCAATCTCTAAACATAGAAAAACTAGTTGTGGCTTAATTTAGGTTAACTTTCCACCTTTCCTGTATTTAGAGGGCTCCAACATGATGAGGGGGGTGGAAACAAGTTGACCATACCCTTTAAAGCCATTGAACACTTCAGGACAGTAAGAAAGCTAAACAGATCCTGAAGAGTGTAAGGTTGTGTAACGCTGAAGGCAATAAAATATATTACTAGTTGAGGGTTACTAAACCTGTATAACTTCTGGTTCAAGCAGTGTCTAAGGGCTCATTGTTGGCCACATTGTTGTATAAATCATGCAACAATGTGCTTGGGGATTGTCTTTGAGCCAAGTAGTTTGTGTTTTGTTTCTTGGAAACGTATCATAGCTCAGCCATGAGAAGCCATTAGTTTCTTACAACTACTGAGGGAGAAGTTAACACTGACATGTCTTGGATATCCTGTCCCACTTCATTACAGTACCAAGTGTGCATGTCTTCTTTTACACTTACAGCTAAACTTTAACAAGCATGTCCTAAGGTACCTACAGTACAGGTAGAGACTCTAATAAATCATGTGTTTTACAAATATATGCCTTTTAGTAGTTTCTTTTTTTTGTTGTGGTTTTCTGGAAACTGAAAAGTTCAAGTATTTCAATTGACCATAGTCTGGATTTCAAGTCCTTGCATGATTTTATCAATTGAATCCTTAATAAATTATTATTTTTTATACTTTGACTAATAAATTTTGATCCTTGTGCCAAAAGAACAGGCAGTTTTAGACTTTGTTTCTGTTCAGGAAAAATGAACTGGTGTCTTCTGCAGGCTTCCTTTCCTTTTAGCTCTCCCATCCTGCTACACTCTAAAAGTTACTGCAACAAGTGGGTCATAGTCATCCCATCTGTTTTCCCCAGTGATGTTACACCTCAAGCTTGTACTGGAGGAACTTAGGTGTCTCCTTGGAGGGGAGTCTATACAGAACTGTAACAATAGATTCTTAGAAGAGGTGTGAGATATTGCTGTTACAGGTGTTAATTACTTCTTCATGGCTATTGGTAGTGTAGCTGCTTCTGTATAAAGAAATGTTTTGCCTATATAGCACTATTCATACATATGCCACCTCGAGGCACAATTGCAGTCTTTTTGGATCTAGCTGTTATGAGTAAAGAGTTTATTACTACCCACTTGGAGCTTACCACTTCCACAGTTGAGCTAACATTGCCTGTCAGCTGCCCTGCTGAGTGCTGGTGTAGTTAGTTATTTGTGACACTGTTTTGAATCTGTTCTGCTCTAAAGATAGAGAGGAACGTGCAGGTGCTGTCTGAAAGTGTATTGATTATGGGAATATTAGCTAATACTTGAGTGTAGGAAGTGGTGAGGGAAGAGCAGCACTTTGTGTTCTTGGAATGTGAATGGATGTCTTGGATCTAGAAGGAGTGGTTTGAAGTGTTTACTGCCACTGTTTACTTGCAGCTACATCAACAACTAATTCTCACAGCATTTCCTTGCTGAAACTGCTTTAGACCTTTAGAAACTTAGTTTATAAAATAATACTACCAGAAGGGGGAAAATGTCACTTCTCTGCACAGGATGTTTTTATGCTGTCAAAAAAGTAGTATTACCAGATGTTTAGAAATAAACTAAACTTTTAGTATTACATCAGGATTCAGCAAACCTCTGAAGCATGTGGTGAAATTTAAGGTATATTCTTGCCTTACCATCCTGCACTTCACCTTCAATCCAATGAGTGTAGTCATCTGCTGCCTCTGTGCCTACAGCTAAATCTAAAGAATATTGTGTGGTTTCAGAAAAGATCCCAGCCAATGGGATAAGACAAGTCCTCCTTCCTTCCACTTCCTGATTTCAAGTGACCTGAGCCCTAATTGTGGGGGCTAATTGTGGATCCTAGAGAAACAGGAGAAGAAAACTGAGCTCAAGGGATCGCTCAGTTTTCAGCCTTATGAAACTGTGTTCTGCTGTCAATTTTCCTTAACTCCCAAACTTCAGTGAGCAAATTGGCCTCATCAACTTGTTACACTGAATTTCAAATCCTATACACTCTAGCCAGTAAGTCTCCTGCAATTTGAGTGTGAAAGCAAGGCAAGATCTTTACTTCTATGTTACCTACCTCATACATTTGCTTTTGTGTAATGCACAACAGCAACTCTCTTCAAGCTGCATTTATGCTTCTATGTACTCTGTTTAAATCACTGGAAATGCAAGAAGCAAATTCATTTCAGTGGTCATTCTTGAATTTAAGTGTTTGAAATAAATAGTTCATAAGATTTGTAATGCAATGCAAATAAAGCAGCATTTTCTAGATAGCAGCTATTGGCACATCCATCACTTTTTTAGTGGGTAGTAAGCATATTTTATTCTGTTTGGGAGCTATGGGCCATAAGTTAATAACATATGAAATAAAGATGATGGAGAAACTGCAAAGGCCACATCAGTGGAAAGAGGGAGCTGCTTTTCCTTGATCCTTTTATACAGATGTCAGCAGAGAGCAACATTCACAAGCAGTGAATACAGAACAGGCTGGCTTTATGCAGTGGGCTTGCATGTTGAGCCAGATCCTAACCCTAGTTTTGCAGATGTTGATCTGCAGTAATTATTTTGGTTCAATTTTCATTTTCTTTATATTTGCAGATCATAATTAACTGTTGCAAATAAGCTTCCAGAGCTAGAAATGCCAGTTAGAGTTTTACCACATTATGTATTGTTGTGGCTGGGCTTTCATGATGCTGTAATTCTGAAGCATGTGAGGGAATGGAGAAGGGCAACCTGACTGGCTAATATGATAATATTAGCTAAGCTATTATGATATCTGAGTGACACTTGCAGGTCAGAAATGAAGACCTCTGCTCTGTCTTGGTTTTCAATATTTTTTTATTCTTTCTGGTTAAAATGTACAATGGTCTTGCTGAACTGGATTTTTTTAGATGAAAATTTTTTGCTGGATTTAGGATTTTAAAAAATCCTCAGAATGCCTTTTTGTGCCATTTTTATGCTTTCCATACATAGTGTATATCGTATAGAACTCTTAAAATACAGAAAATCATTTTTTTTAGAACTTCTGGCAAAAGCTCAGATTTTTTTTCTTACCTGAATTGTGATTAATGCAATAAATGTTTGCCTTTCCAGTCCTACATTATTCATTTTTCAAAGCACATAAAGGTTAAATTTGCAATTTAAAACACAATTAAATGTTTTGAATTTGTCAACTGTGTGAACTTTCAGTTCCAACACTGCAGAAGCAAATATCCAAACACTGCTTGATTTCTGATAAGGCATCTTCATTAATGATTCTTGATAATCAACATCTTCACTAACGACCTGGACAGGGGTATCGAGTGCACCCTCAGCAAGTTTGCAGATGACACAAAGCTGAGTGGTGTGGTTGATATGCCAGAGGGGCGAGATGCCATCCAGAGAGACCTGGGCAAACTTGAAGAATGGGCCCAAGAGAATAGAAAGAGGTTTAATAAGTCTGAATGTAAGGTCCTGAACTTGGGTAGGAGTAATCCTGGCTATGAGTACAGACTGGGTGAGGAACTCATTGAAAGCAGCCATGCAGAGAAGGACTTGGGGGGCATGATAGATGGAAAGCTGGATATGAGCCAGCAATGTATATTCGCAGCCCAGAAAGCCAACTGCATCCTGGGCTGCGTCAGGAGAGGCATGACCAGCAGATCTAGGGAGGTGATCCTGCCTCTCTACTCTGCCCTTGTGAGGCCCCATCTGGAGTACTGCGTCCAGTTCTGGGCTCCTCAGCAGAGAAAGGATGTGGACCTGTTAGAGCNTCCCTTCCAACCTGGCCATTCTATGATTCTATGATCTTAAGTATGAAGTTCTGTCTGAAGGCATAGTGAGGAGACAATCATTGCTGCAGATGTAACTCAGTAGTTATTTTCTTCCTGTTAGGATGAAGACTACCCACCCCAGATGGATCAGCAAAACAAAATGCTGAAAGAAAAATTAGTCTCTCGTCTTTGGTTTGAACCAGAGAGGACAGAGGTGCTCCTTCTGGTAAGAGGCAGGTATATTGAGTGTGGACCAGCAGACAGCAGTGACAAAGAAGACAGTGAACTGGTGAGAATGTGCATGCTTTAAAAGTAGACTATGGGTCAGTACTTTTATTGCAGTTAATATCCTGCTAGTTATTAGTCCTATTATACCAAAAGTCTGACTTGGAGTTAACTGTTACAATTATATAGTCTTTAGCTAGAGTTAAATACAAAAGCATGCACATGAATCCTTTCTAAATCTAGGTGCCCAAAAGCTCAAAATTAGCCTTGCTGAGCTGTTAGAGGCATCTTAAGAGTGGTCCAAAACCTAAATATAAACAGACTTGTAGTAGAATATAGGGGCTTGTAAAGACTCTCTGGGAGTTTGCAATGTTAATGCTGAATTAATTTTTGCACAACTGATTATTTCTTTCCCAATGTAGCTTTGGGGATAGTTGTTTTGTAAGTGAAAAAAATTGAAAGGCTCATATTAATCCACTGCACAGACAGATAGCCTTTGTTTGGACAATCTTGATACATTAAACATAGGATAATCCTAGATTTACAGTGTATACAGGGCTTTTTAATATATACATCTTGCTCTTCTTTGTTGTTGTTGGAGAACCTCACATTAACTGCTTTTACCAGGCATACTACACTATGAATTGGCCTTTATCATGTAAAATATCTTCTCATAGCAGGAAACTGTAGCTCTTGACTGTGAAATTGTCTTCTGGTTTATATTGTCTTAGCTTTTTCTTTTCCAGTGTAAACTGTTCATTCTTGTCATTCATATAAGGTACCAAAATTCTACTTTATGAGGCTAATTTGACCAACCATAATGAGAGTGATGCATTTCATAAATGTGAATAATTCTAGGGGTTCATGCCATGCTTATCTGTAAATGATTCACATAAATGTGAACCCCTTACTCCATAAAGCCATGTAAATCGACCAAATTTACATGGCTAATGGAAGCATTTTTATTTCCTTAGTGTTTGGCTCAAGTATCTTGAAAACCAAAGAATTGTTCTAAATTTAGAATTTATTTTTCTTAAGGTTTGTAACTATTTCAGGCCTAGGAAATGGAAACAGGAGAAAGCAATCTTGTACTCCATTTGAAAGTACTAGACATTAATTTCAGTACTCTGAGCACAGTTATTTTCAAGTCATTTACTAAGACTCTTTTTAATAAGTACATTTTGATGCACATAACATGCTGTGTATCTGCAATGAAAGATAAGTTAAGCCATCAGTTATGGTTTTGAACATGTTTTGTATAGTTGTTAAAGTCTTTGGGTTTTTTTTCAGATTGCAGTATATGACCACTCCCTCAATACTTACTAAAATGAATGCATCTCTCTGCCCTTCGTTCCCAGCCCTCCCCAGTAGAGAAGAAATACGCTGTTCTTCGCACAGCAGTGTACAGAGCAAGCACAGAAAGGAAACAGAGAGCAACAGCAGAAGAGCAGGACATGTGCTTTGGAAATGTGTATGTGAAAGTTCATTTGTGATAACTTTTTGTTTTCTACTACTTAAAATTTGGTACAGCAGTGGATGTCTTCTACTGAATTGTTTGATTGCTTCCTTGCAAAATCTGTGAAGCCTGGATTAACACTCCAGCATAAGTATTATAGTTGTCACCATTGCAACAGAGTCTGATCTCATTTATGCCACTGAATATCTGGAGAAGTGCTGGTGAAGTCATCGCAAATGGAATACAGTCCAGTCAGTGGGGGATTATAGACTGGATGAACTTGTGCACATATATTCCTACATATTGTGTTGCTTTCACAAGTATGAAAGAAGACAAATATGAATAGTTTTCAAATTTAATGATGGATATGGTGACTGAGTTGGTTTGTTTAATGTTTTATTTTCTTGAAACTGAAGGAGTGTTCATGTTGCTCTCAAATACTGTCTCAAGCACCTTTGAAGTGGCATGACAAAGTGAAGGGATGATGTACACTTGCCAAGAACTGAGGGTTCAGAAAAATTACTGTAGTGGGATTAGTGAAGTCCAGGATACTGTTTCTAACATTAGCAGGATGTTAGCAATAAAAATTTCTATAGATATATTAATGGAAAAAGGAAGAGTGGGGAAGGTGTGGGACCCTCAGAAGAGAAACAGGAGAACTGGTCATGGGTGATATGGAGAAGGCTGAAGTTCTCAACAGCTTCTTCACTCAGTCTTCACTAGTAAGGGCTCCCACCACACCCCCAAAGTCAAAGAAGATAATGGTAGGGCTGGAAGATAGAACTGCCCATGTTCAGTGAAGATCAGGTTCATGACCAACTGAAAAACCTCAAAGTTCACAAGTCCATGGGACCTGATGGGATACACCCATGGGTACTGAGGGAATTGGCGGACGAGGTTGCTAAGCCACTCTCTGTTGTATGCCAAAAGTCATGGCAGTCTGGTGAAATCCCCACTGACTGGAAAAGAGGAAACATAACCCCCATTTTTAAAAAGGGGAAGAAGGATGATCCAGGGAACTATCGACCAGTCAGTCTCACCTCTGTGCCTGGTAAGATCATGGAGCAGATCCTCCTGGGGCCACTGCTGAGGCAGAAGAATAATGAAGAGGTGATTGGTTATAATCAACATGGCTTCACCAAGGGTAAATCATGCCTGACAAATCTGATGGCCTTCTATGAAAAGGTCATAACATCAATAGACAGTGGAAGAGCAACTCAAGACATTTACCTGGCCCTGAGCAAAGCCTTCGACACTGTCCCACTCAATATACTGGTCTCGAAGCTGGTGGAATATGGGTTTCATGGATGGACCACTCATGGATAAAGAATTGGCTCAATGGCCACACCCAAAGAGTGGCTGTCAATGGATCCATGTCCAAGTGAAGACCAGTGATAAGTGGAGCCCCTCAAGGATCAGTACTCGGACCAGTCTTGTTTAATATCTTTGTTGGCAACATGGACAGTGGCATCAAGTGCACTGTGTGGTGTAGTTGACACACTGGAGGGGAGGGATGGCATCCAGAGGGACCTGGACAGGCTGGAGAGGTGGGCCCATGCCCACCTCATGAAGTTCAACAAGAACAAGTGCAAGGTCCTGCATCTGGGTCAGGATTGAGAGCTGCCCTGAGGAAAGAGACTTGGGGGTGTTGGTGGGTGAGAAGCTCAACGTGAGCTGCCACTGTGCGCTTGCAGCCGAGAAGGCCAACCGTATCTTAGGCTGCATCAAGAGGAGCGTGACCAGCAGGTGGAGGGAGCTGATTCTCCCCCTCTACTCTGCTCTCCTGAGACCCCACCTGGAATATTGCATCCAGTTCTGGAGCCCCTATTCCAAGAGGGATATGGGGGTGCTGGAGTGAGTCCAGAGAAGGGCCAGGAGAATGCTCAGAGGCCTGGAGCACCTCTGCTATGAGGACAGACTGAGAGAGTTGGGATTGTTCAGTCTGGAGAAAAGAAGGCTCTGAGGAGACCTTCTTGTGGCCTTCCAGTGTCTGAAGGGGGCTACAAGAAAGCTGGTGAGGGACTTTTTAGGATGTCAGGTAGTGATAGAACCAGGGGAAATGGATGTAAGCTAGAGGAGGGCAGATTTACATTAGACATTAGGAGGAAATTCTTCACCATGAGGGTGATTAGACAGTGGAACAGGTTGCCCAGAGAGGTTGTGGAAACCTCATCCCTGGAAGCTTTTAAGACAAGGCTCAATGGGGCCCTGGGTAACGTGATCTAGTGGATGGTGTCCCTGCCAGGCAGTGGGGTTGGAACTAGATGAAGTTTGAGGTCTCTTCCAACTCTGACAATTCTATGATTCTATGAGTAGAGGTTATTTATGGAGACCACACAAGCCTGCCTGACAGCCTTCTGCAGTTCATTTCCTTTGTACTCTCCTCACATCCATAATTATTGCATTCTGAATGTTTGGGGCTGTTCATGAACCTGTTAACCATGAACTTGTCTTCTCCCTTTTTGAACCTTCTAGTACTGCCATCAATCACAGATAAGTGTGGCAGGAACCTCCAGAAGTTCATAATCCTGAGTCTTCTGGCACATTTAGTCTTTTGATTTCTTTTCCCTTTTGTATAGGTGATGAGGAAGGAAAATATTTTTCTGAGGCTGATGAGACAAGAATTCCTTCTTAGAGGCAAACTTCCATTCCTGAATTTTGTAGACTGGATTAAACCACACAAGACAGATACAAGTCATATTTTAGTTGATCTATTTTGCTTGTATGACTGAATCATCAGACTTTTTTCCTAAAAGAAGTGAATTGTGTGTACTGTTCACTTTTAGACTCTCAAATACACATAAAGAAGGAAGAGAAGAATCTGTTTGTCAGCTTACTAACATGTCAGAGCATGGCACAATGAAGTTAATAAGGAACATAACAAAAATGGCATGCTTAAGGAATGAGAATTTGAAAAAGACACTTCCTATAATTTCTGCTTGCAAAGAAGTTAAGCATGGTTTTGGCACACCACCTTCATCTCCTGTGCATGGTAAAGTACCTAAAAAAGTGGGGTAATAAAAGATGTTACTTTCTTTCCTCACCATTGTCACAATTCTTTAAAAAAGAGTTGTAAATTTACAGTGCCCTCCAGTGCATTTCTGACAGAGTACTGTAAATCACAAACATCCCCATTTTTACTTCAAGTGTGCTGTGATTATTCATTTTTGGGTTTTCTGGCTGAAAATAGCAGACTACTGGGTTTCTGATATTTGGTGAGGTATGATATTGCAGTGGGCAGCTGTAGCATGAACATACACTGCTGCTCTCTGCAAAGCCTTTAGGAGGGAATGCTCTTCTTTCTCTGGGCATTGCAAGGGATGCAAACACTTTCTTGGTAGGTTGTGAGTACACAAAAAGACTCCTGCAAAACCTCACATCTTTTAAAAAACAAAACGGAAAAAATGGAATGGTGGAGGTGTAACACTGACTTGAACTCAGTATACCACCTGCACAGTGCATAACAGTATGCTTTATTCTGGTTTTAAAAAGTTAGTTATTCATTCATAGATTTACCTGTTTAAAGCTTAAGTGAGAAGGCTTTGTAATGGGCCTTGAGTATGCTTTTTCCAGCAGATGTTAATGAAGACTAAATATATGATTGTCTTTCCTGTTATCCTCCAATCAATTTGAGTTTTTTGAAGGTCAGTCATCTCTTTAAATTACAAAACTATGATTCATGGATGTTGTTTGTATGGGGAAGTGAAACTACTCACTAAGACTTGGTGGCCTTGTGATGACAGTTCTTGCTCTTTGAAAGTCATGACAAATTTCAAACTGACTCCAACAGGTCGAAATTCAAGTGAGCCTGCAAGCTGGAGTTCATTTACATCAGAAATTTCTAGACAAGGCTTGGAATGAAACTTGCAGAAAACATTTTTGAATCAAGTTTTGAACCAGTTGCCCTATAAGACTTCAACAAATTAAAAACCATATAGATATAGGCCTTGTAATCATGCAAAATGGATTATGTATCTCCATGTAAATTTCTTTTCACAGAAACCTTTACTGCTAAAGGATAGTGGGGAATACATATATTGTCTTCAGCAGAACAGGACAAGGCATTGAAGTGTAGGGTTGTACTGAGTCTGCTGGGATGGAGTTAACTTTCTTTGAAGTAGTCCATGTGGTGCTGTGCTTTGTATTTGTGGCCAGAACAGTGTTAATAAGGCACCAATGTTTTTGCTGTTGCTGAGTACTACTGCTTCTAGGGTTCCAGACTTTCTCTCTTTCAGGATAGATGAAAAGGTTTTCTATTATTAAGCAGGGCCTAACAAAGGACAAAAGTCAAAGTGAGTGTTATCCTTTTTACTCCATGGGATACAGGGGAAACAAGTATTACATTTCTCATCCAACCATATTGAAGTAACTGATAACAACTCATGACCTGAATACAAGTTTTAATATACTGTCAACAAAAAGAGACAGCATCTTGTGTGTGTGTATGTCTCTCCATATACAGGTATTAAAGCCATTAGAATGCATTTGAGGAAGCAGACATTGCAGAAATATAAATTTTAGGAAAGTGAGGTTAAATTAGAAAATAATTATGCATAATGACCTGCTTTAAATGACTAATATTTTCCTTTTTAATGTGTCAGTTGCAGATAATACTAGAAAGAGTGAAATGCAAACAGCTTTTTTGGAACCAAGTTGCCATAAAAAGACTTGTGAGCAACTGAAAGTTGAAAGTTCTTTCAAGAAGTCTTGGAGAACCAAAGTTCATTCTTATGATAGATCAGGTACCTAAGCCAGACCATCAGGTGGGAAGACTATAGAGTTTGTTAAGGCTGAACAGCCAGTGTATGTGCTGCAGATTTACATTGATATCATGGAGAATCAACTCAATGGCTACTCTCTTTCCTTATCCCTTCCCTGCCATTAGAGTAAGAGTACACACATAGGGGAAAGATGATACAGCTGTCAGAGAGAGTGCTGTCAGTTTAAAACTTATTTCACAGGTTAACAACTTTATCCTCTGTATTCACCTTCTGTTGTTTGGGGTTTTTTATACCTCATCTCAAAGCAGAATGCCAGACAGCATTTGAATTCTTATTCTGCTCTTTGCCAAAGGTTAGAACTGGGACAGCCACTGGACGAGCCACAGACACTCTCTATTAACCTCTCTTCCTCCCCAAAGAGAAGAGAAAGGGAATAAAAGAGAGAGATTTATGGGTTGGAAAACTAAACAGCTTTCATGACAATAATAACAATAAAATGAAATATGTACAAAACCAATATTGAATCCAACACCCCTGATGGCAATTAGTCACTGTCACCACTGAGGCTGTGGGCAGCCACTGGGATTCTGGAACTGGGTTCAGGAACATGTGGATTGGGTTTGGAGGCAGAATGGACAGAGTGCTCCCCAGATGCTGGCCATTGAAGTAGAGAGCTTGACCCTCATGGTTGTCCCTCAGCTTTATACTGAATATGACATATAAGAAATGAGTTTGTTGGTCAGTTTAGGGTCACCTGTCCTGTCCACTCCTCCCTGCAGGTGCAGCCTTTTACTTTCTGCATTCTCAATGTGTACACAAGATTTAGCATTGACCTTGATCTCCACAGGAGCTAGGATTACCAAAAGCCTTTCTGCATACAATTCCTCAGTAGTTACTATAAACCTCACTGTTATCACTTCTAGAAGCAGACAGTGTCTGCAAAAATACATTGCTAACTTCAGAAAGTGCTGAGACTGAGCTGAGAGTTAAAATCACTGAACAGTATAAGTTCTGTTCTAGCTCAAACCAGGACACTGTTGTTTATATGTTACAGTTAGTTATAGTAAGTTCCATTTTAATAAGATTTGTAAAGAGTATTTATGTTTTCCTACTTATCTCCCTGGATTTGTGTTGAGAAAAACTGATTTTGATAATTTTTTCTGCATTAAAAATACCTGTGACTGAAGCAGGAAACTGGGAGGGAATGATGCCACAACTGGATGCCAACAGTTTTTCCTTTTTGTAAACCTTTTTCTAAATACATTTTAATAGGGGTTAAAAACCATGGGGGGTGGGAGCAAAACACACAACAACAAAAGCCACACACACACAAACCAACAAAATATTTTTAATGCTTTCCAGGACTTCTAAAATTGTTTTCCATGATGATGCAGAGTATTTTGTTCAGCTAGAGTGTTCTTTTATACAGGACTAAATTGATCTGATTTCTAGTGGGATAGCATGTTTCCATATTAAAAGGAATTTCTTTTTGATATTAGAAAAGCAAGTATTATTTCTATTCCTTGATTTTCACCATTGTTTTTGTTTAGCTGAGATTTTCCTCTTCAGGAGCCCTTTCTCTTTTAGTTTTCTTAACATTTGGGAAGGTCTTTGGGCAGTCAGTCATGTGTCTTCTACTGAGAACATTGAATTTTTGCTGTGTAAATTACACCAAATCAGTATAAAATCATTGGAAATTGAAATGACTCTGAAGTCAATTGAGCCACTGTCCTTCATCTGCATGATGACAAATCTGGAATATCTGATAGCTTGTTCTTTTGTTTGAGGAAGACTTTCTAAGACATGTCTTCAATATCTTGGATGGTAGACTAATCCTCCACATTTGCTAAGGCCTATGGAATGAAATTAAAGCATGAATGGATGCATGGCTTGGGCTATGAATCTAAAGACCTCTAAAGGGAAAAAATACACCTTTTTTTTTCCCTTTCTTGATGTACCAGAACCAACTGATGATGATGTAATAATGCAGATTTTGAGGCTTCGAGGCAAACTTGGCTGGCAAACAAAGTTACCATCATGTGAATGGTTGGCTAGAGTGCTTGATGTGACCAGACCTCAGAAGTTCACACTCAAGGTGATTTTTACTTTCCCTTCTCCAAGTCCTGTACAGTTACATATTCTAGAAAGTATGTTGGTTATGAACCTAAAATACTTATTTCCTGAAAGCCTGTGCCTCTAGAAAAGGATAGTTGAGTTATTCTGGCAGTAAGTCAAATGTGATCATGTCTGTCCTGGTCAGACATGCCAAGTATGAGGTCAGTATTTCTTGTGAGTGGTACTGGGAAGTTTGCTCTTGATCTACTCAGATGAGACACTGCCTGTGTTCTCTTCTTGGTTTGGTGCATTCAAAGGCAGGCAGACACATACCTGGTTTAGTTATAATTTTGCATACATGCTTTTCATGAACAAACACAAATAGGTAATACAGAAAAAAAGTCAGGTTTCTCTTAATGTGCACAATGTTGTGAAATATTTTGGACACACAATCAAAATATGAGAGTTTTTTCAGATATGGCTGCAGAATATAGTTTTGTCCACAAAACTAAAATTTCTTCAGCTATAATGGTGCATTTTCAAAACAACTAGATACCACCGATATCTGCAGTCTTTAACTGTTAGGTTATGTTTTATGGATGGTGAAACTAAATTACTAAAACATTTCTTCAAGTTTGGATAAAACTTTTGGAACACCACCAAGGTTATATGAGACTGTTCTTGACAAGAAATAGTTATATTGAAGTAGCTTCTGGTGGAATTGGAAATTATTTAGAGTGGAAATAATAGACTAAAAACTTGTGATGATAGAATAACTTTCTAGTTAATTCAGCACTCCTACTATGCTTGCTGTAAGAATGTTTGGTTACTTAATTTATCTTCTCATAGTAAAACATACAGATATATGACTTGTAATCATGAAAAACTAATTATATGTCTACATATAAAGAGTTTCCTCTTTTCACAGAAACCTTTACTGCTAGAAGATAGTGGGGAATACATATATTGTCTTCAGCGAAACAGGAACAACTCTAAAGCTCCCTACAACCCATATGATTTACAGGCTGTCTCCACAAATACAGCTCTTCAAAACAAAGCATATTGGACTGTTTCAGCTTCATTTGTATCTAAGGTAACACATTGTACAGCTCACAGAAGGACAAGAACCCAGAGATTTCCACAGAATGAACATTTTGCTTTTCATTTATTATCATACTGCATTTCTATTCCATTATGTTGCCTTCTTTGCTTAGGAGTTACTGGTCCCTCCTGCAGACAGGTCCTCTGTTAGCTTTAAGCTGAGCATAGCTCATCCTTTAGCTCAGGCATGTGTTTAGAACTTGAGCTATGCTCTAGTTCAAGACTAAGTGCATCAGAAAATGCATAACTTAACTTATCACTGAGTAATCCACCATCTATCTGCATTTCTGGGCACAGGGAATGCACTCACATCCTGCATGTTCTGATCTCAGACAAGGGCACACCCTCTGCTGAGAGTTGTGCATGGAGATTGGTAAAGGTTCATGACTTGTATTGCTTTTTTCTGTTCTTCTACTCTTTGCACTGTAAATAGGTAAGCCCTAGGTGTCTTTGTTTGGGCCTGACAGTGTTTTCTTTTAAGAAGTGAAAAAGAGCAAAGTTTGTTCTTTAACTCAGAATGAGACTCCATCACTGGTTAAAGCCTATGTCAGGCTGACAAGGGAGTAAGCTACCCTCTCCATTGTGTTGGCACTGGTGATTTCATGGCCAGTGTGTTGGATTCTCTCACTAATTGAGCTGAAAATGAATGAAAATACTTTATATATGCATTTATCTGCTTGCCAGGTTAATTTTCAGTCAGCTTAGAGACCTAAGTCATCTCACCAGAAGCAGAGTACTGATATTGCTAGAAGAAGCATTAAAAATAATACCTTTTAAGAAAATGAGCACCACATTGCATGCTTCATCAGTTCTCCAATGTCTTTGAAGGCAACTCAACTATGAAGCCTTTTTTTCTTTAAGTGTCAGTAAGTTTTAGAACTAGTATGACACTAAACTTGCATGGAAGAAATGATAATTGCATAATTTACATAATTGGATTGTTGCTGGATGCTTAAGTGAAACCTTTTGTTGTATGCATGAGATGCATAATTTGAATGTCAGAAAATTACAGACATAGCCTAGAAAGTGGTGCAATCACTGTTGTTAAAAATGAGGAAAATGTGGTTTATGCCAGTGGAGGTACTAAGCTTTTATAAAACCAAGTTGGAAGAAAGAAATTGGACACTGGAAATTGGAAATCTTCACACAAGTCCAATTCTCCTGTCCTCTTATTCAGTATTGTATCTTGTACTGATGGGAAGAAATTGCTATTTCACAGTTTTACTTGGTAACAGTGAGTAAGTGCATTCAGATTTCTCCTTCTTTCATACTTTGTGTGAGACAAAGCTCTTCTTTTAACCAAAAAAAGGTATTCAGTGGACCTAAATAAATGGATTTTAAAATGTGCTGAGGGGCCTCTCTAATTATGAGCAAACCTGAACATCTGCCTGAATAATTTCCTGAGTAGTGTGTATGTGCCATAATGACACATTTTGAATGATAGAAACATCTTAGTATTTAAGACAACAGAAATATGTAAGCTAATGAAAACTGTAAGTTTGTTCAGAATTGAACAAAAACTACACTGGTAGGCAAAACAAAACGCAGTGAATGTTGCTACTACTGAGGTCATCAGTGCTCCTGCTTTTTGATTGTTGTAATGAAGAGTCAGTAAGACTTGTCACAATCTTTTGGAGAAGGACTTGTATATTTTTTCTTATTTTTTTCCCCTAGTTTTCTGAAGGCAACAGATTAGGAGAAATGGAAACAACAGCAGTGCCGAGGTGGCTGCGGGACAGACAGCGCTTTTGGAAGATACTCAGCTTGAATTTCTTCTCCAAGTTCAGGTAAGGAAATGATAAAAAATAACTGAAGTTAACAAATTACACTAAAGATTTTAAATATCTTTGCAGGATAAAATGCCAACTTGATACTCTGCTAATTCCATAGACTAATTCCAACTTAAAAATTACAACATCTAAAGACTACTCAAAATCTTTTTGATTCTCACATCTAAATCATTAAAGGAACTAAACATCCTCTTTTCTCTTGTGTTGTTTTTTGATCTTCTTGCTTATTTAACCTTGGAAAAAATAAGAATATCTCTAGTGATGTCCTTCTATGTGCTACATTTTAGGAGGCAAGTTAATTCTTTGAAGTTGTGTTGACTGTATGAAATAGCTAGTACTGCTCACCTTATGGAATGCATTCAAGCAAAGAGAAGAAAATATTTAGTGATGAAATTGTCATATTTTTCTGTCTGTCTGTTTTGGAAACATCAGTAAAAACATGATAGCTGAATTTTAACCTCTTGCTTAGACAAAACATCCTGCCTTTGTTTCAATACTTTATGACTTTTTGGTGGGAGATGCTTGTTTGTGGCTTATTTTTTCTTTCATATATGGAATATTTCTGGAAGTGACTCAGTTTTGGTACTTGGTTCTGTGTCTCATGTTGGATTTGTGCATGCAAGCTTTTTGTGCATGCACCAGTCATCACAATGATGGCATCACAAATTTCACACATTTTTGAAACTGTATTTTATGTTTGCCAGTGCCACATTCCACATAGAAAGATTAAACAAAGCAATCATGATCTTATTTCATTGCATGGCTCCAAGAAAGTCTGGTAAGATTTGCTGTTCCTGAGTATATGTGCATATGTGTCAATTAGAGAATTAAAGATTGCTGTGATGGGAATGGTTAGAAGACAGATGAGTCAGCTTTAAACTTTTAAACAAAAATTGACTAAACTGACATTCATTAACTATGCACTTTATGCTAATGCTTAGTTCATATCTGTTATCAGTCATTACCACTCCACAGTCAGTTAAACCTTCACAGCCTCTGTCTGTGAGTGTGCAGTACCACAGAGCTGATGGAGTGTGCTTAGCACAGGCCTTGATTTCCCTAATCACTGAGGCTGAGGAGGTCAGACTCCAAAGCTGTCTGCCAAAGGAAGCTGAAATGATAATGAACACATTGCATCTCTTCTTCCTGCCCAACCACACAAGGGATCCTATCCGCTTACAAATGTATCACATTTCTATTATTTCCAGACAATTCACCTCTGCCTCTGGGCTAGATGTTGCAAAAGCTTAATAAGGCTTAAACAGGGAGCAGCAGGTGTGTTCTCCTGTAGCTTGGCTGGTTTGGGGTTTTTTGTTTGCTTGTTCCTTTGTTGATTTTTCTTAGTTAGCTGCTGTTTCTTTTCTTAAAGCAAAAATAAGCTTTGCCCAGCTTTGAGGGTTGTGATTTGTCCCTGCCCAGTCATTGACCACCCGTGAATCATGGATCCTGGGACCTTTTGCTGTCAACCTGTGGCCATATTTTCAAGGCCCTTGCTGTTACCCCATGTTTAACACACATGCCTTGGCCTGCTACCAAGGTCCAGTTTACACAGGAAGCTCCCAGGACAAAGTTAGTAACAAGCCTCACTGGCCAGGGCTGGGGCTTACTGCAGCTAACATAAAGCACACTTAGTTTCAATTTCTAGTTTGTTGTTAACAGTGGCAATACTATTTATACTGGGCACAAAAGTGTTTTTGCAGTTATGGTACCTTAAGGATGCTTATGCTTAGTTTTAAAACAAGCTAATATTAATGTTGCCTAGTGTACTACAGCAGACCTCTGCTTTAGCTATTCTTCTTGTGCATCTGCCAAGATAGATGGAGAGATGTGGAGGCAATGTTTGGAAACAGATTTAGAAAGCAGAAAGTGGATAAATACATCTGCATCTGTGTCCCAACAGCATAAGTGCTGTTAATGAGCTGCTGCAGCAGCAGGTATGACAGTCTGCAAGATTTACATGCTGAAATAATTATTTCTGTTGCTTCTAGGCTGAAGAAATGCTTTCTAGTCTGGAAAGAGAATGTTCAAAGAAGGAAGATGCACAAAACCAAGCCAGTTTGAATATAGGTCTTTTGTGGGGAAAATAAAGAATATTTCCATCTCCCACTGTACATAATATGAATTTGTGTCTTATTTTCCTTAAATACTTTGTAAGTCAATGAAGACCATTATACAAATGCCAGATTACCTATAGATAACAGCATGGAAGCCCTTACTCCCATTAAATCTTTGTATCTTTGTACTTGTATTGAAGGAGCCTGGAATTTTAATCTAGAGAAACCTGACCTTTAATTTGATGTTCACCTAGTGCCAAGTGCAGTGAGATTCTTCTTTATGACTCTTTTCACTAAAAATAGGATGAAAATAATAATTGATAGAGTGTTATATTGTAAAATGAGTGTGATTGCACCAAATCCTGACTAAATATGGACAAAAAGAGAAAATGGAAGTCAGTCTGTATGTTGAGATGAGTAAAGAAAATCCCATCACACTTCACCCATTCTCCTTGAGGCCATCCTCTACTGGCATGCAAGTAGTCTTTGTATAGGTTTGATGATGAAGACGACTGTTAACTTAAAAGACTGTTAATAAGAGAGTTTTTTTCCCCTTTTATGGAAATGTATCCTGTAGTTAAGATTTTTCCAACAGGTTTATAATAAGCCCTTGTGTCAGGAAAACATTTCCTTCTGGGATATATATCAATATGAGTAGCTTTGGCTGACAGCATGTGGATTAGATGCTTCCCTTGTACCTAGGGGATAGGAACTGGGAAAGGTGGATGGCCTTTTTCTTCTGTTTGAACAATCAAGTGGAAAAGGCATGAGCTGTCAATTAGTCCTTTGTCTGTCTAATTTGAAGTTACTGAAGTAGGAATGGTATTTGAGTAAACAGGAGGGTTAACTGCATAAAATCTGAAAACTGTCATTTATGGGATGTATCATTAAAATAATATATCATGAGTCAGCTCCTAAAAGAAAGAAAAAATCATGTTTTCTCTTTGCCTGGCATTAGTCAGAGACACATTCATTCATTCATACATTAATGCTTAACAGGTACATAATGCTTTTCCTAAAAGCAGACATTTTTGTAGGTGTCAAGTTCATCAAAATTCAGTTGGGGCACTTTAAATGGCCTGACTATAGAATATTTTTAGCAAGCTTTGTCAAAACCAGAACTGCCTTTTGAAATGGTTTTATGTCCTGTTGTCATATGACCTCAAACTCTAACCTTTTTATAAACTAGGAAGTAGTCCTGATGCTCTCCATATTTCAGCATTAGAATTAATTTTGGGAGGTTATTCATGTAAACAAAGATGGTGAAAGAAAACATAGTCTCTACAGAGCCCATACATCTGTTTTGCTGCCATTTTGGGTTTGGTTTTGTTCCTCAGTATGTTGCTGCTCACATAGTTATGGGATGTTCATGCAGGTGGGTTAGGGCAGGACACCTTTTCCAAAGGAATTCACAGAAGGACTTCTAATGTTAGTTGACAGCACAGCTTCCTTGTGCAGCTGATGTGTCCTGAAATGGTTTAGATCTCTATGCATTAAGAAAAACAAGTTAGAAGTTATTTTGCAGGATTTGTTCAAATTAGGTGTATTTCTTATATGTCATGTTGAGGCAAAGAAAGCTCTTTGAAGTTTATTCATGCAATAGATAAGTTTGGTTATGCTACTTACTTTAAAGTCATTAAAGACAATACTCCAAACATGGATAGTGAAATGTGAACACATTTGAACAGCATGTTGGCAGTTTGCTGCCTTTCCTGCCTTCTACACAAAGGTGCACACATTGCTTCACACAAATCACAAAACCAGAAGAAACCTCAGAGTGCCTAGAGTTTGATTTGGAGACCATGTAATGGCTCTGTTATCAAAAAAACCCCCAGGCTGTGATTGTAGCCCACTAATATTTATTCTGCCCTTTACAGCACTCCTTTTTGGTGTTTATTCCCCCACAGCATTTTGTTACCAGGGGCACTTGCTGAAGCACCACCCTCCCAGTGCCATCAGCCAAAGGCACAAAATGCAGTGCTGCTTCTCATCAACTTACAAGTCCTTCCTGGTACTTAGTGCAAAATATTTAATGCTGTTATTGTAAAGGAGTTTTCTGTTAGAGGAATATCTTATATCATTTTAGTTGTCCTAAATTCTCAGATTTTGGATTACTCAGGGTTTCAGTTATTTTTGCCATTGAGCAATTTGTTTTATATATATACACATACATATATCTGTTAATTCAGAAATAAAAGGTCTAAGATTTATCCAGTCTGGTGACCAGCAACAGGACCCAGGGGAATGGCATGAAGCTGTGCCAGAGGAAATTCAGGCTGAATGTTAGGAAGAGTTCTTTACCCAGAGAGTGGTGGAGCAGTGGAACAGGCTCCCCAGGGAGGCTGTCATGGCACCAACTCTCATGGAGTTTAAGAAGCACTTGGAAAATGCACTTAGACACATAGTGTGACTTTGGGGTTGTCCTGTGCCTAAATAGGAGTTGGACTGGATGATCCTTATGGGTCCCTTTCAGCTCAGGATATTCTGTGATTCTGTATAAATTATTATCAAAGAGCAGAGAGAGTTTAAAGGAATCTTGTGTCAAATAAAAAGAGAACAAATATTCCAGAAAAGACCAAGCACTTAGCAGGTCTCTAGACTTGCTAAGATAGAAGATAATGTTATCTTTATGGAAAAAAATCCTATGTCAAGTTTTTCAAGGATTTTCACAAGAATTAAAAATGGTTCTTCATGTTTTTTTTAAAAAATATAAAATCTTTAGTCAACAAAAGAAATCAGGAATGCCAAAATCAAGGTTACATTGGTCTCCTGGCCATTTCCCTTGATGCCCTTTAGATTCCAGATCCATAAATCTTCTGTAGCCTGGCTGATCTTAAGGGTAGCTCAAGAAGGACACATTCAGCAGCTGATGATCATTTGGTATCTCAGTGCTCACCTGCTGCTGACTGCTGCTCCTGGAAATGTGGTGAGAGTGGTGTAGGTCTTGCTAATTCCACTGTTGATCACTAAAGTGCTGTTACTCATAGTAGCTGCATGTTTCCCACAGAACTATAGTTACACAGTGCTTTCCTATGATGCTCCAGAACTTGTTAGTTTTCCCTTTACTACCACACTCATCCATATTCTGCTTGACCTGAGGGCTTACTAGTGATCATCAATATCTTCTCTTTATTTTATAGTATTAATATAAGTGCTATTTTGGTCTTACCTAAAATTACTTGCAGCCTGGCACCCAGTGTTGGTGTTAATCCTTTTAAGAAGTGAGAAACTCCTCAGTTTGCAATAACTATGTCAGGAACAAAAACTAGCCCATGTTTTCCTTCCTTGCCCACTGAGAGGAACTGATTGATAAAAGGGTAAAATTCAGATGCACAAAAGCAAGAAAGCTGTCATCACAGTGTTTGATAGCAGTTTGCATACTTGGAAGGCTACTACAGAACACCTGCTCTGGAGGTATGGGTTATGGATAAAATCTTTAACCAATGGATATTACTGGATATTGTTGAAGTTAACTAGATCACCTGTTAATGGGAAGCTAACCAGACACAGCCAAGTTACTATCACAAGCTCTTTTCTTCAGAAAGAGAAGAAAGCTACTTTCAGATTTCAGAAAGCTCTTGCCAAACAGCAAAGTCACTGTTCACTGCTCCATTATGTCTCCAGGCTCCTATCAACTTCAGGACAGTTCATTTGGTCATTGCAGTTAACAAATGCTAGGATTTTTCTCTGTCACTTCTTTTTTCAGGTATAACATTTCAGGAACATCAACAGAGTTATTAAACAGGAAATTATTCAGTTGTTCTGCTCCCTCCACTTTCATCTTCATTCTTTGTTCTTTGGACTTAGGACTTTCTCTGTCTCAAGCATAAGGGTCTTGGTTATTTTGAATTTTGAAATTGGGATTTGCTTTTTAAGGTGGTGGAGTTTGGTGGTTTTCTTTTTAGTGTATGAATTCTGTATGTGCTGTCCCTGGTATACTGCTTACTGTGACATTCTGGAAACCTTTTGAGAACTCATTTCCCCTACAGCAAAGTATTTAAACTACTCACAATCCTTTCTGTTAACATGCTGGTTATGTGATATAGCTTCAGCTACACGACCCATGTGCAACCCATGTCAACCACCTTCATTTTATGGTGAAGGAACTGAGAAGTGAAGGAAGACCACCTACTTTTTACATTATTTGTCAAAGGTTCAGGGACATTCACATTACAACCACTGTCTTGATAGATGCTCCAGACCAAAATGTTAATTTTGTATACAGGAGATGCACAAAAATAGGAGAGCATGTAAGAGAAAAGATACTTACTGTGCAGTAACTGTTATTCCTTGAGAAAGTTCCCCAAGGGCGTGGCTGATGTGTTTGTTGCATGATCTTTCTCCATCTGGTTTGAGGAGCTCTGCAGAAACCTCTGGTTTGATTCTTTACTATGAAGATTGCAATGGTCTCTAAGACCATGACCAGACTGGGAACTACTTGTAAGAATAGACCTATGCTAGCAAAACAATGCATGTCTCACAAGATTAAGAAATGCATCTCAAGTTGCAATGCTACTTTAAAGAATAATTTCAGAGAATAATTCAAATAATAATTTCTATATTTAAGCCCCAGAAGTGTGTGCACTGCTCTATAAAATGAAGCAGTATCTGTCCTGAAAAGTTAACATTATAACAACAAAACACTGAGGGAGAACCCAAGAGGGAAGTAATACTGAAAATGTTGATATGATAGACCAAGAATTTTTAGGCAGGCTCTGAAATAGTTTAAAATGATTGCCCAGAATAACAAGTTGAATAAATGTAAGAAAATACAATTTTGCACTCTCAACAATAATTTTTTTTTGGATAATGCTATTTCTCAGAGCTGCAGTAGTTTTGAGTGTGTTTAAGCAATTGCTTGAAATTGAGTTGCTTATTTTACCTCATCTTACATATGGCTGTGTATTGACATTGCAATTCCAAGTAGAATGTGGTAAAGTAATCCTTAACCTAACAAAAACCTAAAAATTTGTTGCAGTTAAGAGTTAGACATTTTTATGGCACAGAAAAAAACCTTTCTTCTCTTGCATTGTTATATTCACAGATGATGAGTCTTCTGCCTCTTAGTGGCTCAGTGGCACAAGTAGAATCTGACATTAGAGAGGTTCTATTGTTACCTTAGCACAGTGAATAATGCTAACGTTGCAAACATCAAAATCCACACTACAAAAGGAAGCATCTTCAGAAGATTTCAAAAACATTCTAGTTAAGTGTACAGATGCTGTGAAATAAGTTGTAGGAACAACTACTGAAAAGCTCATCTCTATCACCAAAGTAAAATCTTTACTATCAGACTGCCTTCTATATTTTGACAGCCTTCCATTTGGTTAATATAACACATTTATCTATTACTAATTAAATGAAAGAAATTAACTTCTCTTTCAATTAAGTGGATATATAGCTGGTAAGACATAAACACTGATGGAGATAAATGAGAGTGTTCTGTGATTGTATTCCATGTTTAAAATTTGGTGGTACTCCTTCAGCATAAAAGTGGCTTATGTATATGCCACTAGAGCATGTTTCAGTGCATGCAATAGTAACATTTAAATTGAAATCTAAAATACACTTCAATTATAACCTTATCTACACAGGTTACATTTTTTTCTTTCTTCTATTTGCATTCTATTCAGAATTTAACCATGTTGAAATTCACAAAAGCACACTGAAGATAGCAAAGAACCATTTGATCCACACAAGGTAGAACTAAGTACCTCTCACTCAATACTGTAAGTTCCCAGGTACCTTTTCAAGATGACTAGATACCAAAAGTGAAACCTCTGTCTAACAGGTGACCAACCAGCATCATTTATCTATTAGACACTTTTCACAGAGCCCCTGTGGTACCACAGTAGGCAGGCCTCAACTTTGAAATCTGCCTGCACACATATGCCAACATTGTGTAGCAGGGACAAAGCACTCTGAAGTTTACTGCAGGTAACTATGGAATATAAATACCTCCATGGTGACAAGCTCAGTATCTGTCTGTTTCTTAAGGCATCCAAACTCCTATTTAACAGACATTGAGCTTGTCACCATGGAGGTATTTATATTCCACAGTTACCTCTACATTCAGGGTTATCCCCAAAGGATACTAAAAATAGCCAGAGTACATTTGTCAACTAGAAATAGCTAAAAATGAATAAATGGTAAATTGTAGCTCCCTGTAAGTTTAGCAGGGCAGAGACAAATTTATTTATTGCTCTTACTACAGTAAATGAACATTCTCTCTTACTTCTCTGCAGGCCTTGCTGCATGTGTGCAGTTGACATCCTCTGAGCCAAGAGAGGGGAAGTTTTGCCAATTCTCCAGTGCCACAGAATCTCAGCTTTGACAGAATTAAAGCTGGCTGAAACTGTGAGCTGAATCTGGGCTGCGATTTCAAATGGCAAACTTAAAAGAATACAACTGTGAAATGCACATTGCCATTAATTTTACTTTTAGGGATTGTTTTCATCATGGTCTAACCAAAGGTAGAAGCAACACTTTTGTTTGCAGAAATGCAGGAAGAGTTTTCCTTGGTCTTCAGAATAAAAATAAATGGTAGCTCAAAATATACTGCTCCATTTATTCAGTACCCTTCTGCATCTTTAGTGTCATGTGCTATTTCATCCCAAAATGTAATTCCTACACATAATTCTGTGGCTTGCTCTTAAAAATTAAAACTAAAACAAGCCCTTCCCCTCCCCTCATTTCATGGCTAAAGAATCACAAGCATATACAAAACTCTCTACCTTTCCAGTCGTATCAGTTTGACCCAAGAACCCTGTCCCTCCACATGTTTGTGTCTGTGCATGCCATGTAAGAGATTCAGTCAGAGTGGAGCCCAGGGACGTCCCTTGTTGTCTCATTTTCCAGCCATCACTTAGCAATCCTCTCATATTTTCCTGGAATTCTGTCAAGAAAGTGTTTTCCTACCAAAAATATATTTTCTTGAAGCAGGAGGCAGAAGACAGTGTAGAAGCTGCAGAGAGACTCACTAGCTGTGAAAAAAGATTTGAACATGTCTTAAACAAGACAAAGAAGTCACCCTTGAAGAAAGGACTGGTGCAGAATATGCTCAGGTACAATGTCCTTAGTGACCATTTTTAGATTTGCTAAAGACTTTCAGCTCCCAGTTATTTTTGGTGGGAACTGAGAAATTTTACTCTGGCAAACTTCCATTCCCTGAAGGCTGTGATAAGCAGATACAAACACAGACAGAAATTGCCATATGATTCCAATGTCTGTCTTTTCTCTACAGCATCACAAAATCACAAGTAGAAAAAAAGAGCATGAAATAGTTCTGCTTTGGTTCATTAGATCATTATTCTGTTTTAACAACTCTGGATGTGCACTACTTACCTTAGCAGCACAAAGGCTTTTCTACTAATGGTTACAGGATGAGCTTTTATAAAGCTGTGCTGCCAAAAGCAAGTGGTTTGAATTTTAATGTGGCTCTGAGTTCAACTTTCTTCCCTGTTCCCTGCTCATTAATTTCTGCTTATATTCCTAAGGATCTACCAGACAGAACAGTACTTTTCAGAGGAATTTAACTTCATCTGATTTTAATCAGCTGGTCAGAAATAAAGCTTAACATTTCAAAGGTTCTGCAGTTTGAAACACAGGAACAAGAAAGTCCTTAGTCAGGCTGACTAAAGGTAGTAATACAGGAGTCCAACAGGGAATTCAAGGATCATTAAGGAAGAGTCCTGGAAAGCTTGTCCTATGAAGAGTAGGCAAGCTCAAGTCTCAGGGATCTCAAGACAGGCTGGTCACATATGGTTGTGCAGAGTGAACAAGGCATTGCATGTCCATAGTGTAAATCCCCCAGTATGCTTCCACTGACGAATATCTGATGAGTTGTGTTTCTCTCCCCTGGGCCCTCTGTTAAATCCTGAACATCCACAGACACTTCTCCTGGCTGTTGTGTGAACTGACAAATTCTCCTGGCATCTGCATCTTCCATAAATATTTTACAAGGTAAATATTACTGGCTCCAAATTCCTCATTTGCAATTGCAAGTCATCTCCTTTTACACTTCAGAAAGGTCCCCAGGCTGGCCTTATGATCCAATAGCTGTTCTTGAATGTGTTACTGCAGCACATTCAGGTTTCCTTTCTTCAGCCAAGGAGGAAGCTGAAGAATACACAGACTCTCTGAACCATTATCCTCTTCCCATCCTTTATGCAGAGGGCAAGCAGAGAAGCAAACGGCTGCACCATAAAAAGGGCATCTCCCAAGAGTAAGGCATGCTATTAAGTAACAGAAACACACAGAGCCAACGCTGAAGCAACAAGCAACTAGTAAACTTGTTCCACAAACGTATGTAACTTGCTATGCAACACTGTAACAGACAAAGATTTGCTGTAGTCCACCAGCCTGTGACCACAACTGGCTCCTGTCATCACCTGTCCCTGTCCAGATGGCAGAACAAAGCACCTGAAGGTACAAAAGGAAACTTTCTTGAAATGTTTGGCTACAGGGGCATTGAATAGGCTTCTGAGGAGATGGATGGCATGTTGGCATCATGGGAATGACAGCCACACATACACAAATACAGATACACAGACAGTGCGAGGTGTTTTCCATCCACACGCCGCAGAGGTTTTACACCCACTCCCCAAAACAGCTTTCGTTCCACAAGAGGCAAGAACTATGCTTTTGACCTGCAGTAAATAACTTTATTACTGCAGTAAGTAGGCAAATTACTCTTCCTTTAGGTCATGTATCATATGTTCTTGTTCACATTAGGTCAAATTAGCACAAAACTTATTCCCTCTGTGTACTCCCTAAGGACTCAGGGTATTCTGACCTCCAGGCTTACCAATTCACTGTGGAACAGCAGTCCAGCTACCACAGAGCAAGGACAGTCACAAAAGCAGGTGTCCTGCTGTGCCAGCTCTCCGACTGGCAGTTCTCAGACACATTAAACAATGAGTACTTCATTTCTCTGAAACCACCATCTCCTCCAGTAAAGATAATCACTTTTTCCTAACTTAGTAACAACTGAAGTAACTACTCACTGAGGTTTTCAAGTCTCCTTTTCCTTCCCCTGCCATGCCACCTACTTACTGCTCAGATTTTCTTCAGCCCAGACAGATGAACAAAAAGCTGGTACAGATAGAGCCAATTCAAAGAACAGATCTGTAAACTTTTGCATAAAGAGAAGCAGAAGAAAAGGGAGTAATGGAGATCTCCACTTAAATGAAGAGACTTCCCCTTCCTTAAAATTCCCAGACAGTCTAAGAGAAGCACCATACATGAGCTTGTAAGACTCAACCCATGATACAAAAGGATACAGATACAAAAGGAACTTCAGCAAACTTGCATCTTTACTTAAATCAATGTCAATTTTTTTTTTCAGACAGCACCATGAGTTGGGGGAAAAAAGGCACTACTTCATTTTAAGCAAAAGCTTTATTTTAGTTTAAAACTGTTTGTTTTAAAAACAAGTACTTCAAAAATCAAATTCACAAAAAACTCAGCATGTAAAAATAAACTGTCTACCACAGGTCAAGATCCACTGCTGAAAGACAAGGGCTTCAAATTACATTTTAACAGCCAAGTGTGGCAACAGATAAAACTGGGATGGCAGTAGCATCTCCTACTGTACAAGCTGCCAAGTTCAAACTGTCCCCTCCTCTTCAGGAAATTTCAAACACCAGCTGCACACTGGTGTTAAACTGCTTAACCAGTTAACAGATTGCTCTATGTCCCACTAATCCACCCAGGAACCATTGAAAAAGATATCCCAGTTCTATCTGCTACTTTACAGCAGTAAATGCTCTTCAGTGTTTACAGGCACTGCTGTTTTCTTCCATGCATTAAGGTACTTATCTTCCAACATTTTCCTTATGACACCAACATACAGATTTTCAGAGACTGTCAATCAAGCTACATTATATACACTTCAAATGTACAATTATATTTCAAAAAATGCCTGTGTACAAAATAGAAGGTTCTTTCCTTAAAGAAAAAAGTATCACATGCTAGATTTCAATTACATCAATGGTTTAACATAACTGAAATTAACTGATGAATACCAGCAACACTCTGATGCATTAGGAACCTTCCTGCATGCTAGTATTGAGGTGCCTGCACTACATTTAAGATTAAGATTCTAATAAGCTTTTTTTGAACAATTTGCACTATAAATCTCATGTATGAAGCATTTGAAAAGCTCTCAGTTGTGACAACAGAATAAAAGCTAGTTAGTTAATGCAAGATTATTTCAGTAAAGTGTAAAATCATTCTACTTAACAAGCAAATACTGCAAAGGCATCTGATTTACAGCCAGTTAGACAAAGTACACTATTAGTGACTAGAACACATACATTAGTTAAAAAGTCAAAATATATACAAAAATATATTAGGAAGTGGTTGAGTTTAACCACAGGCTCATGTAAAAAAATGTTGTTTTAAATAGCAATAGCAAAAAAATAGCTATTTTCTCTATCTGCAACAGTACAAAAGGCAAAACCTACATATGAGGTAGCAATGCCAAATTAAAAACCAAACAACTTTGGATCAAGGAGCATTTCCTATATTTTCCTAGCATATGTGTCAATACAAATATGGAAATGAACATTTCAGTTGTTCCCAGAATTAATGCATTAATTTACAAAAAACTTTGCCCAATTAACACTTTCTAAAAAGTGAATGGAAATGGATTGAGTTACTGCTTTCTCCTGTTTCTAAAAAGGCTATGGCATTTTCCAATCCACATACTGTACAGCAAAAATATCAAGGCTTTATTATACACACTTGGTAAACGCTATGGTACATTAAGACGTATTTTACAAAGATCAAAAGTCAACTGTGGCAATTTCATTCCTTTCTGTCCAATACTCAAACACTGTACCTTTTGCTAGCCTGTGTTCAATGCTAGATGCAAGATTCAGGTTCAGTGCTCTGCCCACAGCTGAAACAAGTGTTTGTATCATCCACTTCAGGAGTCCGAGCCCTCTAGAGCCAGGGGTGGCAACTCAAGAGTCCCCCTTGGTTGGTGCTGGAACTGCCTCGAGGATGCAGGGATGGGATGGGAAGGGAAGGGATAAGGTGGCCCTTCACTTCTTCCAATTCCATCCCTTCATTCCTCCTGCAAGCACAGATTCCTGAGCCTCCCTGGCCAAAAGCTTCCATTAATGAAAATGCCAGGAGGGGGGACAACCACCCAGGTGTCCTGTGCAAGCTCTGGGTCCAGGGCTGCAGGGCAGCACTGCCAGAGGCACGAGCCCCTTGTGTGGGTCAAATCTTCTGCTTCCAGTTCCAATGGCCAAAAAGACCCTGGCTCCTCTTCCATTTCAAGCACTCAAGTCAGACACCTGAAGTTAGATGGTACAAGTAACACCAAAAACTAAACTGGATTGAATTTCTGTATTTACTGTATTAAGAAAATAACATATTTTACATCACAGTGCTTAATCAAATGCAGTAAAAAAAAATGTAAACTCAGGATTCTAGATAAAATTTATCTTAAAAAATTAGGACTCCAGGGCTTTTTAGAATTCACTATTTTTAAAAAACTAAAATCACAGACAGTTCACATAACTCATCATGGATTTAAGATGACTCGTAAATACTTGTTGATGCACTCCACTGTTTGGTCTCACTTTAAAAAACAAGCCAAAACACAAAACCTAATTAACAAATGGACCAAGTGCAAAGGTTAAGAGGTATATTTTTATTTGCAAAGATACTGACTTTAGGAGTAATTTGCAAATCAGGCATGTGGAGTGTTCTAGTAGATGTAAGGAAATATGCGGTATGGTACACGCTGACAATACCTTTCCCATGCCAAACCATACTTTTGCTTACAATGATGTTCATCACGAGCTTCCCGATGAATAAGCAAGCAGATGAAATATATCACATAGAAATATGGTAAAATGTGATTAAAACCTGTCAAATAAAGAGGAAAAGTCACTTTAGATGTAGGTAAAACAAACAAATCCACAAATGCTAGCTATAGAATAATAGAATCATTTTAGGTTGAAAAGACCTTTGAGATCGACTCCAGTACGTACTAACCTACCATGGACTGAAGCATCTTATACTGTAAGGCATCAAATACAGAATAGTGCAAACCTGAAATCTTTACATGCAGATAGGAGAAACAGAAAAAGACCCACCATAAAAAAGAGTCAGTCTCCATATTTACAAACTTCACTCTCAATGCATGCAAAGCTGGCACATATTTTAAGTTCTTTAGCTATCAAAACCAGAGACATAAACATCTGCAGCACTGAGTTGTCCCATACAAGCCCCACAAGGTTTTCTCTATTTTTTTTCTATAGATGGTAATTCTGGCTTTTCTCAGAGCACACTACTTAACTTGTGGATGAAAGTTGGACATGAGGTGGCAACAGGCACCCACAACCCAGAAGGCCAACCGTGTCCTGGGCTGCATCAAAAGATGTTTGACCAGGAGGTCAAGAGGTGATTCTCTCCCTTTTCTCTGGTGAGACTCCACCTAACTGCTCTGCCCCAGAGGTCTGGGACCCCCAGTGTGAGGACATGGACCCATTGCAGTGAGTCCAGAGGAGAGCCACAGAGATAATGAGATGGCTGGAGCACCTTTCCTATGAGGATAGGCTGAGAGAGTAGGTGTTGTTCAAGCTGGAGAATACTCTGTGGAGACTAGATTTTTGATAAAACCCACCAGCTTCAGGAACTTACCACAGGGTAGGGACCACGCCAGAGCCATGATGATGTCACCAAGATAATTAGGATGACGAACAAAACCCCACCAACCAGTAATAAGAAGTCCTTTTCCAGTAGCAGTGGGTATAGATTTCAGATCTGTAAATAAGAGTACTGTAGTCAATACAACCACCAAAATGTGCATTTAAATACTAGAAATAGACATTATCTATCAATTAAAAAGGAAAAGTGCACTTACAGGCCAACTTGGGATCTGCTGGATTCCTGCGGAAATTATTTTTCTGAGAGTTTGCACTGCGGAATATGTAATATCCGACACCTGCAAAGGAACTGTACTCAGTTTGCATTCCCAGGACCTCCCACTTCTCCTTCCTTCAACAACAGCACTCACATGCTCTCTGCCACTCTCATTAAAAAGTCTTTTCCTCAGAGGAAACTGAGGAATAACTGATATTCTCCGGTTCTCAGAGCTCTAACAACATAGCAATGCTATTGGAAACCTGCATTCCACATGCTCTTAAACATTACTCACTAACTTTTAATACATTTGAGATGCTTTATGTTCACATCTAATTTACATTTGTATTTATCTGGATTACAACTTATTAACGTAACATTGAAATGCATGTAAGGTGATGTGCTGCAGTTTATAGGATGGTAGCAATACTGGCATTTTGCTACAGCACCTACTTCACAAACTGACCAACTGTTCACAAGCTCACATTATTAAGGAACCAGACAATGAAGCACTATCTGGTTCTGAAATTCATTTCCCCCATCATTTTCATAAGGCAGCTTAAATTTGCTTTGATCAGAACACGTGATCACAACAAGAAAAAATATTAACTGAAAATGAAAAAACATGTTTTCTCAGACCTGCACACAGCTATACACCTTTGTATTCTTTCCAGTCTTTAAATTCTTTGTCACCTCTACAGAAAACTACTTCTTTTAGGCTTAGTATTTAGGGACAAATTACAAGGACATACTGGTGCAAATTTAAGGTCCCCTAAAGACACAAGATCCTTCCTCAAAGCACCTGGCTAGGGAAAAGGAGATGTTTTCCTTTGACATGAGCTTTTGAAACTATGGGCATCAGGGAAGGAGACACATTTAGTTAACCAATAAAGCACCTTTTTCCCTACATTCAGTAAAGCATAGCCAAATAGCTATTGATTTTACTTGTAGAGTCACTGAGACTGACTTTAAAAGGCATCTGCTACACTTCATTCAAAATGTTTTAAGTCATTTCTGCAACTACAGACAGTATCCATCTAAGCATACCTCTCAACAGAAGTCAGGTGTCCAGAGTCTCATTTACCCTTCATCTATAAAATGTTATTATATTCTCTGTATTAAACAGCAGCCAGACACATGCTTTCACGAACTGTGGTGATACAGAAAATACAACTACTGCATCTTAGCTAAAGCTTCACCTCACAATTCAAAGGAACAGTACTACATTGTTACTGCCAGTAACATGAACATTTACTATAACTTACAGTTCAGAAGAGTAATTGCAGCAGCAACAGGCCAAGAAATTGCAGTAGGATGACCAACTAAATAGAAGGCCTGCAGACTGTAGACAAACGGAACCCACACCAGATCGCCAAATGCTAGCATGAATCCAAATCCATCATGAGTAATATCCATTGTAGTTAAAATAGCTTCCTAGAAAGGAGGAGCAAGGAATTTATTCACAAAGCTTCATTCATTTAACACTGTAGTTAGAAATGGTTAACACTTTAATATGATTGTCATTTACCTCATTCCAAAGAGCATCCACCACATACAGAAGCTGAAAGCTGTTCACAAGTATCATTGACAGTGATGGCATACTTTGATTGTGTATCTTCATCTCAGCCAAGAGCATTGCCAAGTTTATAACAACCTAGTTTACAAAATATTTTATTACAAATTTTCCTTGTAAAAGAAAGTGACCTTTTCTAATACACTATAGGACATTTTCATACAGGTTATCTTGGCCAATGTTCAAGTTTAAAAACATAATAACCTATTTCACAAGCAACTAGTTGCAACTAACTACATTTCTGAAGCTGTACAACCTCAGCACAAGAGCACTTTAAGAAGGGTTTTCATTTCCCACAAAGCAAAGAAGCTAAAATGTAGAAATTTCTCTGAAGTGAATAAAAATGGTCATTAAAAATCTTGCAATACAGAATTGTTTGTAAGCACTTTTTTCCTATTTAAAAAGGCAAAGTGTATCCTTAATATCAATTTATATCTATATATAAAAAACAAACCATTTGTTTTTAACTTTAACTTTAGCAAATACAGTAACTAAGATCACAGACTCACCCAGCCAATTAATCCTGGACGCAACTCACAGAAGTATTTCAGGTCAAAACTGCCAATACGAGGGTTTAATTCATGTCCAGTAAAAAAATCATAAATAAGATACCCTGCAGGTGAGACACAGTCTTTGTTAGCAGTACTCTTCCTTTTGTCTGCCACTACATTCCTCCTCAGTTCTTACTTTCTACTCATGATAAATAAAAGTCTTTTGATTAGCAAGAAAACTGTGAGAGCATACACAAAATACAAAGCAAATTCCACATGGTTTGTATTTTAAGAAGTCCAAATATTATTAGGAAGATTAAACACTTAAGTAGTAACTGTAGGCTGCTTTCTCCTTGACACTTGTTCCTTCTGTATTTTCAGCCTTATCCCAAGGCTCACATCACAGTTTCCATGAACTTGATCTTATGGTATGTATTAATTCTACTTTTCCTCCTCATACATTGCTCCTCTCTGGGAGCAAGAATTGCTTTAGCTGTGACAACTACCTGCCCACTGAAAGAGTGGCAAGAAGGAGGAGGGCTGTGAAGATGGTGAAGGGTCTGAAGGGGAAGCCTCATTAAGAGTGGCTGAAGTCACTTGGTTTGTTCAGCCTGGAGAAGAGCAGACTGAGGGGAGACCTCATTGCCGTCTTCAATATCCTCACAAGGGGCTGCAGGGGGGCAGGCACCAATCTCTTTTGTGGATAGTGAAAGGACTAGAGCTAATGGTATGAAGTTGAGTCAGGGGAGATTTAGGTTAGAAATCAGGTGGTTTTTCACCCAGAAGGTAGTTGGGTTCTGGAACAACCTCCCCAGGGAGGTGTCAGAGCACCAAGCCTAATGGAGTTCAAGAAGCGCTTGGACATTGCTCTCAGGCACATGGCGTGATTCCTGGAGTGTCCTGTGCAGGGTATGGAGCTGGACTAGATGATCCTTGCGGGTCCCTTCCAGCTAAGGATATTCTCATTCTGTGAAAATACAATACCCTGACTTCAAGATACTCTGCACTCAGTTAGCAAATAACAAGCACTTTGATGAACAGTTACAGAATGCTACTATGCCACCTACAGAGACCAGAACTGCACTTTACAAAGAAAACCCGTGATTATTTAGTACTTCTCTTCAAACACATGCATGCTGCACTGACAAAGCAACTGAGGATATTTCAATACTTCACTTTGTCCTGGTTTGAGTTAGGACAGAACTAATTCTGTTCAGATGTTTTACTTTTTAGCTAAATTCTCTTCTAATTAACTACACTTTCTGAAGCTGGCAGCATTTTTTTGCAGACAGTGTCTGTTCCTAGTAGCAATAATGCCTGATGTCTATAGTTAGTACAAGGATTGGTATGCAGACCAAGGTCACTGCTAAACCTTGTGTACCACATAGGTGGAGTAAAAGGCTGCACTTGCGATGAGAGGTGGACAGGACAGGCGACTGTAAACTGACCAGCTAGATACTCCATTCCATCTATGTCATACTCAATATAAAGCTGAGGAATCACAAGGGTCAAGCTCTCTTGGGTTCTCTCTTGCTCTTCCCTTTCCTCAGTGGCCAGCATCTGAGGAGGACTGTCCATTCAACCTTTGATTATGATCTGTGTGTTCCTGAACACAACTCCCGAATCTGGGTCCTGTCTGCTGCTAAGTTCATTCTGGGACTCCTGCCACAGCACCAGTGGTGACAGTGATGTAACTGCCATGAGGGGGTTGTTGGGTTTGGTATTGGGTTTGTATGTATTTTTTTTTAATGTTATTATTTTCATTTAAGTAGTTTTAGGGTAGGAAGGTTTTTGGGGGGGGGGGGTTGGGCATTTTTTGTTGGTTTTTTTTGTAGTTTCTTTATTATTTTTATTATCTTCCCTCTCTCTCCCTTATTCCCTTTTTCTTCCCCTTTGGGAAGGGAGAGGATTTAATAGAGAGCATATGTCATGCACTTAGTGGCCAGCCGAGCCCTAACACAACACACTAACATACTAAATGTTCTGTTCATAAACTCCCTTCTTCATCATCCCATGATCATTTTTAAAAGCATTTAATGCTAATAAACTTCACAATCTATCTTCTGTCCCAAAAAACCAAATGCATATAACTGATACTTTCTAGGTAGGCAATCTCATGATTGAATCAAATTTCTTCTGAAAATTCAGTTCAGCTGAGTAGATTTAAAAGTGCACAGCAAACTAACAGTTTAGAAATACACTGTAATTTCGAGCTGGGTACCTGACCTCTCACTGCCAAAATACCTACATTTTTCAGTTTTTCTTCCCACTTCCAGCTGTTTCAGGAAGAGGCTTACTACCAGGGGCACTAGAGGCACTAATCTCTTAAGACAAATGCTGAAAACAGAAAGGAATTGTCCTTTCATCACTAGGTGACTAGACTAGCAAAGATATTTTTGTGTAAGCTAGTCAAGATAATCCAACTAAAATTTTAAGCATTTTACAGAACGAGTGAGAACAAAAAACCTGCCATTTAACTTGCAACATGAACCTTACATTGGTAGAAAGTAAGAGCCACAGTATGACAAATAGCCCTAAATTTAACCTTTAATTCATAAAAATGAAACCATAACAATCAATTGGAAATAAATGTCCAAAATATTTGTTAACTCACCAGAATTTCCACTTGGTGCTAGCTCTTCCTCGGTGGCTCGCAGGGACTGAATATACAGATAAATGCTCAGCCCCAGGGAGAAAGCTGCAGCTGCCACTGCAAACTGCATGAAGTGATCATACACATAATGAAGTTCAAACTGAAAGTATAATAAAATTCCAATAGCTGCAGCAGTCAATATAAAAGCATAAAACCCTAAAAGATATAGAAGAAAAACATATTAGCCAAAACAAAAAAATAATATTTCTAGCAGAACCTACCTAACCTAGCCTTCCTCCATTTTTACTTCTTCCAGGATTTGTCTACATTCCAATAACATCTTACACAACCCATGTGTAAGACATTCCCAAAACATTCTATCTATACTATGAGATTTCCTGTACTCCTCATCAAAAGGACAGACAGGAACACTCTGAGCATTCCTACTTTTTTTAACAACATAGGAGTCCGATTTTAGAGGAAAAACAGCCACTGACATTACTACTAGATAATGATAGCAACTCACAGAACCTTATCTGTTGGATAGCTCAAGTAAATTGAAGAAAACATGGTTATCTTCAATACAGATAGCGGTAATTAAAGTATTAAAGCAACTACCAAGTCAAAGCTTGAACACAAAACCTTTTTACTTCAAAAGTATAAAGTCATGTAGAATGGAATGATGTCAAAATACAAGCAGCCAGTTCTGTACAGCTCTCACTTAAGTACCTTCAATGAACCTTTCACAAAGGTTGAGGTTAGAAGGGAGCTCCAGAGCTCATCCAGTCCAACTCTCCTGCTCAAGCAGGCCTACCTGCTTGTTGCCATGGCCACATTGCTTTTCAGTATCTCCAAGGATGGAGGCTCCACAGCTTCTCTGGGCAACCTGTGCCAGTGCTCCATTGCCCTCACAGTTAAAAAAAAAAAGTGTTTCCTGATGTTCAGGTGGAACCTCCTGTATTTCAGTTTGTGTCCACTGTCTTGTCATGTCACTGGTCTTCTTCCTTTCCTCAAGAAGGCTTGCTTTCAAACTTACTTTGAGAATTAGCCTTTGAAGCAGCAAAAGTTAGCTTCTCTTCTCCCCTATCCCTTCTAAACCATACCAATCATGCAGTTTATTCCATCTCTTTATTAGATTGCAGAAAAAAAAGCTGCAATTGCAGTACTATGCCCCTACTAAACACACAAGTCCGAAACCAAAAATGTTACGCAGCAGCCTCAACATGACTCACTTCCACAGGACGTCATCCACTCTACTTCTATGACTTGCAGCCCTGCTTCAGACTTTGAAAATGGTGCATCTTGCCAGACTATGAAAAAAATCCATTCAACTTTTTAATGGAACATTTGGATTCCACTACCAGCAGACAGTGTCCTCAAACTGAGTAATTAATCACATAGGTAGTCTGGAATCCCTGCAAGTCACTGAAGTACATTTTTCTATTTAAGCTTGAAAAAGCAGGATCACTGAAATGTGTTAAATCATATTCTAAACCTTGATGAGAAACTTGTCATATTCATTGGAAGAGAAATCAGATGTGAATAAAGACTCAGAATTTTTCTTTGCCAGACAAGAAAACCATCTTAAATCAATTACTACACACTTTTTTATAGTCTAATCAGAGATGATCTAGACACATGAAACAAGATCTCTTCAGAGAACTCCTGACTATCTCCTTCAGAGCAAGAGTCTTTGTTACATGAGCATTACTAACACTTCCAATAGGAAACTGTTTAGCAATTATGCAAGGAGTATGACAGGAGTCACTAGTCACAACTGGATGCAGACCAGGTGCCCTGCACAATGTAATGTCTTGCTCTTGGGGCCGTTGGTTCCTGATTATTACCAACCACCTTCTTCCAAGAAAAGGTTCATCCTATTTTATGAAAGATTTACAAGAGATGCCAAATTGAACTGTAAGAGTGTATCTTTCATCATTCCTATCTTACAGGCCTGAGCACTGCCAATCAGGTAGTGGTATCAAACTTCACCATAAGCAACGGCAACGTGCTTACCATTTATCCGGTAATGCAGTCTCCTTCCACTTGAAAGAGGGAGGCCTTCTACAACCTAAGAAGAATAAAATACTAGTGTTTTCCACAAAGTACTTTCTGGGGGCACTGGCAGGGGAGGAAAACGAAGTACACTGCTGCCACAAAGACATTCATTCAAGGTATCAGCTGGACACAGTCAAATCTGAAAGTCATGCATTCTTCTCAAAAGCATACTTTGGATATGAAAAGAAAAGGGTAACAGTTTCAAATAAACATTAAAAAAAAATCTCTTCCTAACCAGCCTCATGAAAACAGAACAGCTCCAATCATTGTAAACATGTATAGCAAGAGAAGAATATGACTGAATGATCTATTTATTACAGAGTTCTCCAGAATACATCAGCATCCCTCCACACACAAAATCAGGGGAAGGGAGCATTTGCCTGACATACCTGTGGCGAGAATGGTTTATAGCATTCCATAAGTGAAGATTACATTCCAAAACATCAGGTAGCAGTAAGAAACTGAGTATCAAACAGTGTGTCAATTTACAAGTCAGATAACTGAAAGTCTTCGAGTTCCATCAAGCACATTTTATCCGTGCTTTGATTTGAACTTCTGTAATGCCTCCTGCTTTTTCTACTGTAAGACTGTGATATGCACAGGCATTACATTTTTAATAAACTGTGCTATTTTAAGCTTAAAGAAATCTGCAGTAGCCACATTCCAGCTTAATATGTAAAAGTAAGTCATTTGCTTTCACAGTTAACACTTTTTCACAAATTCAAACACAAATTCAAACACTTCATTAAAAACATACTCTAGCTTCCAGACTAACGCACAAATTAATTATCCATAAAGAGCCAATTGCTCCTCAACAGCTTACCTTTCCAATAGGCAGCAAGTAAAACAGAGCTTGAAGGAAAAACCACAGAAGAAAAACACCAAACACCCTAGCTTCCCAAAGACTATCAAGTGCTGGGAGAGGAGGAGGGAAGTTCATAAGACTAGGATCATCTTGCTTGCACATCAATAGCAAGTAGAATACAGTAGCAGGCAGTAAAAACATCAGCATGAAGGTCCCTGTAAAGATAGATCATGCTGTCACAGAACATAAATACAGAAAATAAAACCCCTAGTTTCAATCTCATTAAGACAGGTAATAATTAACTTCAGTAACAAAGAAGTCACTGTCATTATCTATCCCTGATGCGAAACAGCAGCTATCTCACAGTAATGCAACAGAACACAGAGACATACTTCTCGCTCTCATACGAGGTCATACAACCAAACCAAAGAATCACATCCACTGCATCCATTTAAAACTGTTCAAAGAAAACCATATAAATACTTTACTGTCAAGTTTTAAGCACCTGGGTTTTGAAAAGTGTAAAAACTTTGCTAATTACTATTTTAATTTGGAAATACTTAGATCTGACTGTGCAAGGGAAGACTCAAGATCTTCGCTATATTTCACAAGAGAACCAAGTGTAATAAGAGTTCTTTGCCACTGACACCAGTACAGACCACGTGAAGCACTGCCATACAACTCTGGACTCTGCAACTAGGGTCCAAAACTGGAAAAACAGTTCTTGATGTGACACAGTATGGTCAATAACTAAAAAACATAAAAGTACTAGCTTTTAACTATTAAGACAATATGCAAACATACCAATTCTTCCACCAAACTCTAGCTCCTTTGTTTTTAAAGATGCTTTCTCAATTGTTTTTGTGATCTCAAAACCCTTTTTCTCTGAGTATCTCTCTTCCTTTCTCTTTTCTTCTTTTCTTGGACGCAAGCTGTAGTGTTCAAGCACATGCTCTGTTTCCAGGTCTGGTTTCCACTTTTGCTGTCAATAAACAAAAAATTTACTAGAAAAAAATTCCCAGTGGGACATTATTCACAATAAAACACCAATATACAGCGTGTTCTACTCCTGTACAACACTTAAGTTTATGCAGTTACATGAAGAGACTGCATAAACCAGTTTCATTGTGATCACTTAGGCCAGGATTATGTATCAGCAGCACTTCCAGTACAGATCATCCACTCCCACCGTCCTCCCCTTCCATTCTGCTGTAACTCTATGTATTAGCTAACAATCAGGACTAAAGAAATTATTTGGCTAAAAAAATTATCATTTTCTGTGGCCAAACATCCAAACTGTAAAAGCATGGGAATGAATACAAGTGACCAGTGAGGGTTTGATGGAAAAAAACAGACAAGAAAAATGAATGTTACACAGCTCTAGCGCTCTTCCCTTCTGACAACTTCATCTCCCTCTCCCTGAACTTAGTTCGCTAAACAGTTTTATGTTGCATTCTATTCTCTTTGATTATTGCACTGCCACCTTCTAGGGATTCCTGAGAAAGCTGTTAGAATGTGACATAAACCCAAGAGTAAATACAATGTTCATACCTCTAAGATCATGTGGGATGTGTCATTTCTTTCAGTACTCTCAGGTTCACCATTGTACCTTCTGTTATTATTCTCACTCGGTTTCTGGTTAAAAGAAAAAGTTTTAGCTTTGTGAAAAGAACAGCTGCATGAAGTTTAACTATATAATGAATAATTACAAACACTAACTGTCCAGGGGATTTTCAACCAAAATCTTTCCAGTTTTCTCCACAGAAAAAAAGTGGGTTCAACATCCAAAGTATGGATAGTTTCAGCTCACAAACAAGGGAAACAGAAAAACTTAAGAAAGAGAAAAGGCTACTACTTAAGAGTGAAATTACAAGCGAATACAGCTTCCAAGTTACTTTTCACTCATCATTAGGGACTGCCTAGCAAAAAATATGTCTATTGAGTAATTTTATTGGGAACGCAGAGGAAATGTCAGTGTCCTGCACATACACATGACAATGCTCTGTAGGACTGAAAGTTTAGCTTTCCATTAAATATCTTCCTAAAAAACAAATTCTTTTACAAGAAAAGGCTTTAATAAATCTACACAACTCTGGAAAGCACAACTCATCTTATTCCAACTTAAGCTTTGTTGGAAAGGACCAGGTCATTCCAGTACTACAACCATCAGTTTATCAATCCTACTCCTCAACTAGAAGTCATGAGAAAAACACTAAACGTATTTCAACCTTTTTGTCCAAAGTGAAGTGCAGCTGCTGCCTACCAACTACTTAAAACAAGCTTACAGTTCACAGGCTACGCACTGTGTCACACAGCTCAAAGTAGCTCACTGCAAAACGAAAACCACAGCAATTTCAGTGCCAAAGAATGCTTTTAGTAGTAGCAATTCACTAAACTTATCTAGTCAGTTTAGTTTAGTCAAAACCTAATTAAAACCTGTCTATTTTCAACAGATCAGAAGGCATTTGCAATTCAAGGGACTGTGTGTCACCTGAAGCTATCTCAAGAGCATAAAAGGCAAAAAAGTTGTTCGCCTTGTAACAGAGAAACATCACCATTACTCAGATTCACTTACAGAACACCAAAACTATTTTTTAGCACCAAGCATAACCTTCACAAAAAGGCCACAAACAAACATAATAAATTTCAGCACAGTTATTTGATAAACTTACAAATTCTTAAAGGATAGTTTTTGTAATGAAAACAGTTCTGCAACATTATCAATCAGCAAGGCCATATACATACATTCCACACCTGAATTCTGCAGCACTTCTCCTATAAAGCATCACGTTTTCCACTACTATTGTAATTAACTGTATATGAAAACAGAACTCAAGTTCTAATAGTTACCTGCTATTGATCTATCAATCTAAAAACAACTTCAATATTAAAATATGAAGAATGTGTTTCAACTCTGAGAACTTCACTGTACCACCAAACTGAACTCAAACTTAATATACATTTACATTTCAAGAATTTCCTCATAACTCAGCAAGCTAAAAAGCCTATTTTCAAAGAAGAAAAGGCAGTTCTGAGACACAATCTTGCAGCTAATTATGTTACTGAGGGAACACAAAATACAGCTAGTTTTTACTGTAATAAACTCTGTACGCATGAAACAAATCTTTTGTACATAGCAAAACTTTGTTTTTAAAAAAATCCATGAAGCCACACTAAGAACAACAACAACAAAAAACCCCTCATACCATTAGAGCTAAGTTGGTTTCCTGAATGGTTTTCTTTCTGTCATCTTTATGTTCTCTGCTTTGGGAAGAAGAACGACGCCTGCCTTTTGCTGGCCGACCAGGAGATCTAGATCGAGATCTGCTACTACTTCTTCTGGAAGGAGAACTTGAAGAGGACTGGCTCTTCCTGTGCTTGAACGATGATAGCGTCTACAAGGAAGAGGGGAAGAAAACAAAATCTTACTCCCAAGAACAATTTCAGAAACTTGGGGTTTTTTTACAATGAGAACTGTGGCACATAGTTCTATAGAATCATCTATTTCCTTTACTGATGCTATACAAAGGCTGTTAAGAAAGAGCAATTACAACATATTCATTTTGCTGGTCATACCTAAACAATCCCAACCCAAGCCCAATTATTGACAGTTCCAGTCAAAGCTACAGAAATCATGAAATGCATGTACATTATCAATCTGAGCACCAAACTCTTAAGCATACTAACCTCTTAAGTCTAAGTAAATTAATTCATTCTCTTAAGAGACAGCTATAATTTCATCTACCTAACTTCATTAATACCTTTGCCGTATCAAGATCCATTATCTGTTTAAGGCAACACAGCTCAAATCAACATTAAAAAAAAATCCCCAGTCTGCTAAATCTTGCCCTATTGCTAGTCATCTAGAAGAGACCCACCCCTCACCTTGCTACAACCTCCTTTCAGGAAGGTATAGAGTCTGCGAAGGTCTCCCCCTCAGCTTCTCTTCTCCAGACTAAACAACCCCAGTTCCTTCAGCCTCTCTTCATAACATTTGTTCTCTAAACTTCTCACCATCTTCACTGCTCTTCTTTGAACACACTCCAGCAACTCAATGTTTTTCTTGCAATGAGAGGCCCAAAACTGAACACAGTATTCAAGGTGTGTCCTCACCAGTGCCAAGTACAAGAGGGCAGTCACCTTCCTAGTCCTGATGGCCACACTGTTTTGGATACAAGCCAGGATGCTATTGGCTTTCTTGAACACCCAGGCACACTGCTGGCTGTTGACCAGCACCCCCAGGTCCTCTTCTGCCAGGCAGCTTCCTAGCCACTCTGCCCCAAGTCTGTAGCACTGCATGGGGCTGTGGTGCCCAAGTGCAGTTCCTGGCACTTGGCTTACTAACTTCAGCCCATTGGCCTTGGCCCATTAATCCAGCCTGTCCAGATCCCTCTGTACAGCCTCCTCATCCTCTAAGTAGGTCAACACTCCTGCCCAACTTGGTGTCCTCTGCCAACTTACTGAGGGTGCACTTGATCCCCTCACCCAGATAATTGCTTAAGATATTAAACAGAACCGGCTTCAAAACTGAGCCCTGGGGAACACCACTTGTGACCAGCTGCCAACTGGATTTAACTCAATACACTACAACTCTCTGGGCTAGGTCATCCAGCTGTAGGAGTCTTGCTTACTCAGAGAATGTGATAACTAATTTCATAAACTTCTTTCCCCAAAAGCATTTAGTTTTACTTGAAGTCTAAAATGCTGGTTTTCCCCCATAAAATTTCCACAATGTAACTTTTATAAGGCATAAAATGCTTCATGACAAGGATATTTTCTCAGCTTGTGTTTGCTAACCTGCAAGCACAAAGGGAACAACTTAGGAATTCTTAAAGCAGTGAAAATTGTTGTCTACCTCAAGGCAGAAACGTTTTGTCACAGAAGAAAACGTCAGTTATAGGGCATGTACACTGCCAGCAAACAGTGAAACTACGGATCATGTAAAGACATACAAGAAAGCTTTAAAATTATGCAGGTTTTGGAACAAGCCTTAAAAAATCAACTATAACAAACATTCAAATAGCTTTCTGTCTCACACATTATCACATCTTAAAGTGAAATGAAACTTGTATGTGTAGTTTTCAAAGCCTTTATTAGGACCAGAAAATGAAATAGTAAGGCATGTAAAGAGGAAGGGATGTACTCGTACACTTATGACATGACCCTTTTTCAAACATCCCTAATTGGCACAAGTAGAGCAAAATACCTCCTGAAACCTTTTGGGATCTAAAGCAGTACAAGCTAGTCACAGATATTTTAGGTATGTGCTTAAACGTATGCACTATTTTCAAATTTCCTTATTTAGAAGCGGAAAACAGTCAAATTAGCATCAACCCCCGATCATTAGCTTTATAAGCTACCCAAAACCGATTTTTTACAAACAACCATGGTATAGAGTTCCTGAACAATAAGACTTGTTTTTCTTCAAACAAATCACTTTTTCAACACGAAGAAAATAATCACACTTCTTCAACAATAGGGTCAGCATTCAAACTCTTACTTGAGATGTCATGTAGGAAAGAGCTATTATTTAGCACCAATTCCTTGAAGACAGTTAATGAAAACATGCAAGGCAACAGTCCAATTATAAGTTGTATTTTTATCTCAACCACAAAAATCAACATAATCTTCCATCAGAAGTACTGATAACTATATGAACACGTACTCACCCTTATATCACTTTCTTTCAATGCAAGTTCAGTCCCATCTTTGTACTTGACAGTATAAAGATGAGAAGCCTCATCATAACTAGTCACTTGTACTTCATAGTACAGGACACTGCCTGGCCAACGGCCCATCACCATCTCACCATCAGCAAACCTCCGGTTTGGCATTTTCCAAAAGGAATACCTAGAAAAGAAAGAAATCAACAGAAATGACTGCTTAACATTAGGCTTAATTTTTCCCCTACTCTTTTTCCACATCATTTAGTCTGTGACAAGGAAACTTAAAAGTAAAAACCTCTTCACCTTACTAGGCAAAAAGCTGTCTGGCAAATAAATAAATAAGCATTTTTTAACAATCCAAATCCATTGTAGACAGAAGAAATAGGTTTAAAATAGAGCAAACATTCAAGCTAGACACATTTAGACCATTATTCAACTATGATACACCATCTCCATCATCAGAGACCGTCAAAACCAGGCAATGCACTCATGTGACCAAAAGTTCAACTACATCATGCAGTTTATCTAGAGGGGAAAAAAGTAAACTGGATAGTATCTAAGTGTCCTCTAACCCTCTTTTCCTGTGGTTCTACAAAAATTACAGAAGTGATGATTTTGAAATGTTAAAACATCCTCAAACTGTTCAATACACACAGACACATTGCATACTTCAATTTATTATACTAAAAACTCAACAGTTAGGAAACACTAGAATTTAAGCTCCTGTCTGGGTAGGATATTTTCTCTTTCCCACCTACTTAGCACGAGAAATGTAATGCCTTTTGCAGGGGCCTGTAGCAAAACAAGGTACAGCAACAGAGCAATCACATAGAATCACAGAATGGCCCAGGTTGGAAGGGACCTTAGAGATCATCTAGTTCCAACCCCCTGCCATGGGCAGGGACGCCACATGCACTAGACCAGGTTGCCCAGGGCCACATCCAGCCTGGCCTTAAACACTGCCAAGGATGGGGCCTCCACAGCCTCTCGGGGGAACCTGTTCCAGTGCCTCACCACCCTTTGGGTAAAGAACCCCCTTCTAATCTCCAGCCTAAATTTCCCCTCCTTCAGCTTGCAGCCATTCCCCCATGTCCTGTTGCAATCACACCAGGAGAAAAGTCTCTCTCCTTCTGCCTTATAATCCCCTTTCAGGTACTGAAAG